>CM076580.1:706797268-707397268 GCA_034641835.2 Pinus albicaulis | reverse complement strand
TCTGATCACAAAAGAAATAGTTATTTGTGATATGATACCCCTTTACTTCCTGAAAGATAAAACGAAATGCTAACAAAATAGTTCATTAACATTCATTGATAGAGCAGATGATAAAATGAACATCATTGATACAACACAGATAACCATGACGCATGAATGATGACATGAAGAGTGCAGCTTCATTAATCATAGGATGTTCTGAAACTGTACAAGGAATACACACAGTGTTCGCATAGCAAAACACATCATAACCATAGGGTGTTTTAACAAGAATCTATATTCATATGCATAAGTGTATAATCTTTCAATACAATGCCATGTAGCTCTTGAGTTTCCAAAAAATAAAATCCCTTTACACTTTCCCCGTAGGGAGTTTTATAGCACAAAACTTGCCCTTTGGGCTTCCCGACTTTTCGCCTGCCTGCCTGTTGAGTTGCCTCGCGACCTCGAAGAGGTTGCGACCTGCGACCTGTCTGGTATGTGCGACTTGCGACCTGTATGGTATGTGCGACTTGCGACCTGGATAGACAGTGCGACCTGCGATTTGTCCGAGTGGTGCGACCTGCGACCTCTCTCTAACTGCTGCTCATGACTTGCTGCTACCGGGCTGCAGAGATGGACGCGCAATGTTGAGGTCAGGGGCGTCAATCTGCTGCTCCTTGAGAAAATCTTGCCATGTCTGGTACTCTGCTGCTATGGGGGAAACCAGAGGAACCTCCTCCTTCAACCGATGCATGCATTCCAAAGCATTTGGCACCAAGGTTTCCCTTTTCTGCGAGATTTGGTTTGAAAGCGAGGCAAGCTTGGTATAAATCCGAGCTGGAGTGGTAATGAACTGACTCAGATGTTCTTGAGATGCTGAGGGCTCGGGCGTAGCAGCGGCTTGCTTGATAGGCTGCAGAAATGACTGGATGTCCTGATCCACTTGCTCCCAGGCTTTCTCTTCGTCCAATGCCCCAAGAGACGGAATGTGGTGCAAAGTGTGCATCGAGTCGATACCGCTGATCAGGTGATTGTATGAGGACATTACCTTGTCCAGGTCCTTAGATAGCTTGTCCTTAGATTTTATTTCCATACAGAGCTGAACCTTAGCATCCTGTGTGTGAATCCAATCCCTCTTGGGAAAATTTTCAGGTGCCTGAGGGTATTGTACTGTTCAGCCCATCATCCTGTCTAAGGCCTGTGAGGCCTCCCTGAGCTGCTCATGCTTTTGCCTGGTTTCTGCTCATGCTCTTACCAGTGGGGCGACTGTTTTTTTGATGGTGAACATCTCTCCATACACCTGCCTCATGGTTGCTTCTAATACTTCACACTCGTTGAAAATGGCCAGTGGGACTTCATTTATCGGTGGAGTCTGGTTTCGGAGTTGTTGAACTTCTGCTTTCTCCTGCTCTGCTCTTTTCTCGCGCTGCTTAGCTGCTTGTAGTCTATTTTGTAGAGAGACTATTTCTCTACTCATCCTGGTTACGTTTTCTTCCGTGGCTGTGGCGAAAGCAGTACCTGCCGATGCTATCATTATAGGATTAGTCCTGGTATCAAGGACTATGTCTTTGCCTGTTGCAACTGTGGATGTGGCAGAGGGACTTTGCGCCAGTGACCTTCTTTTCTCTTGCCGGATTTTGAAAGAGAATTGGTCGAATGTGAGTCTGGTGAGGTCAAATACATCCTCTTCCTACCCCTGGGGGGATCTAACATCAGAAAGCTTGGTACTGACCAGAGGTATCTCGAGGGGAGTTACCTCGATGTCTTCCAGCATGTCATCCTCCCTTTCTTCTGTGTTCTTTTCCTCTTCTTCCTTTCACTGGCGTTCAGCTTCTGCTGCTGCTTCTATTTCGGCCTTCCTCTTCCACTCAGCTGCAGCAGCCTGTTCGACGTTCTTTTGGCACTCAGCTTCTGCTTATTCCAGCTTTGCCTTGAGTGCCCGTTCTGCTGCGGCCTGCGCCTCCTTTTCCTCCTTTTCTTTCCTGGCCTCCTTGGCCTGCTTCTTCTTCTATGTTGCCGTTTCACTCTTCTGGCGTGCTTCCTCATCCTCTTTTATCTTATTTTCCCTTTCTTGCTGGGATTTTGCTTCTGCTTCTTTCTGTTGGATAGATGTAGTAAGCCCTGTGTTGGTCCGAGATTTCTTGGGTAAAGAGGAAGAGGAACCTCCTAACTGACGACTTCTGTCTTCTAGGCTCTGATCATCTCGATTTTCTTGGCCCACGTCTACTCCCGGAGAAAATTGTCTCTCAGCGTTATACCAGTTCCTTCTCTCATCTTCTGTCGGGCGCTCAATATGCTGATAAGTCCACTTGAATTTAGCTTTCAGGAAGTGTTCAAGAACTATTCTCTCCGGGTCATATGTTCGGTGTTCTAGCGCCCCAAGCTGATAAATTTTCATTGCTTCTCCCTCTGCTGCTACTTCCCTGAAGTCTTTAACTGTGCACGCGCCAATGGTGAGGGGTAGCATGGGCCACAACTTCTTTTTGCCTTTAGATAGGACACTGGAGAAGCCTTGAGACATTTGGAAGCATACCTCCTGAATGAGCATTTTTTCCGTAACAAAGCGAGGCATAGCATGTGGTGCCCTGTAAGTTCCAAAGACTCGGATGAAGGTATATCCGGGGAAAGGGAACCAGTGTGCCACTTTGACTAGAGTCTCCTTGGCCCGCCAAGACATGCAGGGGGCGTCTTGGCCAAATAAGTGTCCATATAGAGAAGGGATAAATACTTGGGAGATCTGATCTATATCCTGTTTGTATTTGGACTCCCAAAATACCCTGATTTGCAGATGAATTGCACGCGACTGCTCGGAATCCCAGTTGTGTGCCCATCCCTCAAAGTGTACTCTTGCGCAGACAACATCCAGTAGGTAAGAGGCCATGTAAAATTCGGCAGGCATTCCTTCATCTGGGGCCAATGCCGCGTTCAAGTTGGACTGCATCGAAGTCATCAATATGTCGGCCCAGTTGAAACGGGTGCCATGTGTTGTCACATACTCCATGATAGTAGCCCAACTACCGCTGAAAGTGGAGCAATTCGGGCGCCCGTAAAGCCTGCAAAGCATGGCGGCAACCAATTTATAAACCTTTCTTAGGCTAGCCACCGGATATTCTTGGTCTTTCTTGACCTTAAACTTCTCTAGCTCCTCCCACCATTGTCTGATAGTATCAACTATCGGAACAGCGTGAGCAGTAGCCCATTCTGGAGTGAAATGTTCATCTGGGCAAGGCAACGAGTAGTAGAGGTGAGCATCCGCACCTACGAGTGTAGCGAAAGCCCTGCCTTTGCTGTCTCGGATCAAAAACTTCTTGGGATCCGTCTTTTGTATGATCCAATCTATAACCTCTGGACATGGAAATATGGCTGGATGTGCCCTTGCCAGATGTAGTTTGGACTTCTTGACTGCCAAGTATATTTCCCGGTCTGGGAGATCTTCTGGAAATTCCTCTTCCGGCATGGCGAACTCATGGTACACTTGGTACCATCGCATACTGTCTTCTTTTGCAAATGTACATAGTGTATCCCTGTATATTGGGGGTGGGGACACCACGTCCAGCTCATCAATTTCTTCCACTACTTGCTTGTCCTTCTTCCGGGATAGCGGGGGCACCATGTCACTAGAATATGATAAAACAGGTATGCACTCTATGTCTTCTTGAAGTTCGCCTGTCAAATTCATAAAGGAATCCCAAGATAAGAACGACATGATGATATAAAACTAGTTACAGTTTAGTGATGAAATTTAGTTGAGACACATGTAAAACTGGGCTACTGGTTTACTGGGTCGCTGGGTCGCGGATTGCAAGAAAAGGTCTAGGCGCGACTTTGCGACCTCGCGACTAGGTCGCAGGGTCGCGGGGTCGCAAATTACGAACACAGAGGAAAATGCGACCTTGCGACCAGGTCGCTGGGTCGCAATTCTCCGGAAAATTGGAAAATTCAACCTTGCGACCTTGCGACTAGGTCGCTGGGTCGCTGGGTCGCAGATTCCAGAAATCTGAAAAAAATGCGACTTTGCGACCTAGCGACTAGGTCGCTGGGTCGCAGGTCGCGATAAGGCTTGCCGGGGGGTTTTGCGCGTGCGCGGCCGTGAGTTTTCTCTTCTCCCTCCTCTTGAGAATTTATAAGTTAGCTGGGTCCAGGTAGAGCTGAGGAATGGTTTTAAGAGCAAGGGACAAGGCTATGAGAGCCTGAACCAGAAGTGTGGTGAGGTTTGGACATTTGTGGAGAAAGCAGAGCCACAAAACACTCAAAAAATATAAAAGCTCAGACAAAAGGCAATTTAAAGGCCTAATGGGACATGGGTTTGGTAAGAAATGCTCATAATGGAAAAAGCAGAAGGAAATGGCAACTTACTCGGGAAAATTGCGCCAGTCGAGCTGTCAGAGGCGTTTTCTTTCAAATCGCTGAATGTGTAAAATGCGACCTGGCGACCTCCCTTATATAGAAGGTCGCACGTGCGGGCAATTAATGCGGGTCGCTGGGTCGCAAATCTATTAATTCCAGAGTTTTACGACCTTGCGACCTTGCGACCTGGCGACCTGGGGTCGCGGGATCGCAAGGTCGCTGGGTCGCACTTTTCATTAAAATTGTATATTTGCGACCTGGCGACCTGGCGACCTAGGGTCGCGGGGTCGCAAGGTCGATGGGTCGCACTTTTCGTTAAAGTTGGGGATTTGCGACCTGGCGACCTGGCGACCTGTGGTTGCGGGGTCGCAAGGTCGCGGGGTCGCGGTTTTCATCAATAGTTTAACTTTGCGACTTGGCGACTTGGCAACTTAATAGTTTCTCTTTAGTTTTAAGGGGCTCCAAAAATTTGAAATGGTGATCTTTTTGGAGGGTGTTGTAGGGGCTACAACAAATGGCGATTTATTGGACGAACTCAGAGTCTCTGCTGATGGTTAGTCTTGGCGAGGGGAGGGAGGGGCCTATGCTGACTGTTTTCTTTTACCTTGTGGTTGACATTTCCTAACCTTTGGCACCTTGCTGGGTTGCTCAATCTGGCCTATTTGGGCGCCGTTCAACCAAATTCATTTCTTCAGGTCTCCGGACTGGAAGGGTTGGAGAACTCCAAGCGGCCACAGGGTCTGGTACGATTATTTTGTCCTCATTGTGTTGCTCCGCTGCCAGCGAACCTCTCGGTCCCGGCGAATTCACTGCCTAGGAATCGTAAACGTTGCTCCGCTGCCAGCGAGCCTGGTCAGTACCCCGACGGAGTCGTTACATCACCTCTCTGCGTAGGAATCCTTTCTCAATCCTTTACCCTTTATTAGTGTGCTATTGCACTTATTTTGAATGTGCCTGAGGCACTTATTTAGATGTGCTCGTGGCACTTATTTGAGATGGCAATTTAGCCTGGGCGGATGAGGGATCCCGACTTATTTTTCTTGTAGAGAGGTTGTTCCTGGTCTGGTATGAGGACTTTGGTTTTTCCCAGATACCCTGTCATAGCATAGAGTACCTCTTTTCCCTTCTGGTCTGGTTACCACTACACTGCATTTTCTTTTGCGGACACCCTCTCAGACTGGCGAGGTAAGCTTCCCGCTTGATGCCTCGAGCTCGGTGATATGCTACCTTTAGGTGCAGAGAAAAAGCAATCTTTTGCCGCCTTTAAGTCTATCAGAAAGGGATTTCCATCAGCATAGAACCTGTTGCAGTGTGCCAATTGCGTGGCTCTAACAAATCCTTCCTCAAAAATTTTATTACTATATTTTATTTTATTTTATTTTATTTATTTATTTATTTTTTTTATTTTTTTTTAAACATGTACGAGAAAAGAAAATATGGTACAAGGATAATATAGCCCTCTAAGGGCAGCTAGGTGAAATAGTGTTTGAGGTCATGCCCATTTACCGGGAGGACCTCGACTCGTCCATCAAGGGTTTGCAATCTAAATGTGTGGGATCCTATCTTCTCATTAATTTGGAAAGGGCCTGTCCAAAGTGCTTGGAACTTGGAATGCTTCCCCTTTTCCTCATGGGCTTTATCCCACTTGAGGACCAGGTCTCCTACTTCAAAATTTTTGTTCCCTGCGGACTTTTTATCAAACCATCTTTTGATTCGGCTCTGATGGATGGCAAACTTTTCCCGGGTCTTTTGCCTTTCTTCCTCCAATTTCAGCAAGGTGTCGATTCGAGTCTGTAGGGTAGGGCACGGGGTACCATGACATTCTTGGGACAACTGGAGGGCTGCGAGAGATAGATGAGGAGGGAGAAAAACTTCTTTTCCATACACGAGGAAAAATGGGGAGGTGCCTAAAGAGGACTTGGGAGTGATACGTTCAGCCCACAGTGCATTGTGAAGGGCATTGTGCCAGTTGCGCTGGTGGGATAGCAGGGTCTTATTAATAATACGGATAAGATTCTTGTTAGTGGACTCAGCTAATCCATTTCCCTGGGGATAGTAATTTGCAGAATGTTTCAGAATAATACCATTTTCCAGCGCAAAATCATATAATTTAAAAGATGAGAAATAAGTCGCATTATCGAAAACTAAAGAAGTTGGAACGCCAAACCTGGTAATGATGGAATGCGTGAGGAATTCTATTACCTCCTGATCGTTGATTCGGCGTAAAGGTGTTGCTTCGACCCACCTGGTGAAGTAATCAGTAGCTATAAGGATATACCGATGTTGTTTAGAAGAGTGAGGTGTGATTTCACCAATTACATCCAAACCCCACTATTGGAAAGGTTCCTCTACTGCTACTGAGAGTAAGGGGGCGGCTGGCCGTGCTTCTCGGTTGGCGAACTTCTGGCACTGAATGCATTTCCGAACATATGCATGTGCATCTCTAAAAAGAGTAGGCCAATAGTATCCTGCGCGCATTATCTTATGGGCAGTAGTATCTACGGCAAAATGACCTCCAGCTGGTCCGTCATGTAACTCAGTTAAGATTTTCTGCGCTTCGTCAGTTTCCAAGCAGCGTAACAGGACCCCATCGTGGTGTTTCTTGAACAACTTACCTTGGATCAGTTGGTGAGATGCGGCTTTGAGTCTTATTGCGCATTTCTGCCGGGCAGTAAGAGCAGGGTCCATGGTGCCTTGGGCCAAATATCTTGAAATGTCAGAATACCAAGAAGGGATGCTTTGCTGAGGCACATGGTCGCTCTGATACATGTCGATCTCTTGTTCCCAACATTCCTCTTCAATTTCATGAGCACTTGCAGCCTCCGCGGCCATTTGACATAAGCCCTGTCCTTTAACGGTATGTGTCGGTTTAAACTCTAAATCGTATTCTTGCAAACACGCCACCCAATTTCCCCGCCTTTCGCCTAGCTCTTGCTGCACGAAAAGTGAGCGGACCGCTGGGTGTGGCACAAAAACCATGACATGATTTTTCAAGATGTAGGGCCTAAAATGTTTTACCGCCTTGTAGACAGCATAGGCTTGTTTCTCGATTTCTGGGTAATTCAACTCAGCTCCTTGTAAACCAGTACTCATGAAAGAAATGGGCCGTTCATCGTTGTTACCATCTTTCTGCATGAGGACAGCCGCAAGCGAGGAGTCTGAAGCAAAAGTGTACAGGATGAAACCTTTACCAAAATCTGGACTTTGGAGGGAAGGAGTTTCAGCTATAGGCTTTTTTATTTTGTCGAAGGCCTCTCTTTCTGGGTGATTCCATTGGAATATATCATTCTTTTTAATCATTCCCTTTAGTGGCCTGACTATCTGGGCGAAATCTGAGATGAATTTATGGACAAAATTGATTTTCCCCAGGAAAGATTGCATTGCTTTCTTGTTGCTCGGGGGAGGAATCTGAACAATGGCTTTCGCCCGTTCTGGATCAACCACAATTCCTTGCTTAGTGATAATGTGGCCTAGCAAGTTTCCCTCTGCCAGAGCGAAAACGATCTTTTTAGGGTTGAGCGATATTCCGTACCTCCTGCACCTCTCGAAGATTTTCTTGAGGTGGCGTAAATGATCGCCCCTGCGTTTTGAAAACACAGTGATGTCGTCCAAATAGACCACCACGCTCTGCCCTATTAAACCATGGAAGGCTATGTCCATGGCTCGTTGGAAAGTTTCCCCTGCATTGATCAAGCCAAATGGCATGCGTCTGAAAGCAAAGGTTCCCCATTTTGTCCGGAAGGTGGTTTTCAGTGTGTCTGGTTCAGCTACCAGCACCTGGTTATAGCCGGAGAAACCATCTAATAGGGGGAACATCTCAGATCCAAACACAGCTTGTAATATCTGTTCCATGGGGGGCACTGGGTAGTTGTCTTTTTTTGAGGCCCGATTCAGATTACGGAAATCTACACACAAGCGGATCTCGCCAGACTTCTTTCGTATAGGTACCAAATTTGACACCCACGTGGAGTGACGAACTTTGAAAATAATGCGTGCATCCAAGAGCTTCTTAAGTTCCTTTAGAATCATTGGATCCAAAGCTGGATGCACTTTTCTGAGTTTCTGTTGGAAGGGCTTAATGCCTTCCTTCACGGGTATTACATGCTGAATGATACGGGTATCGTATGTACGTAGATCTTCATATGTCCAAGCAAATACATCGCGATACTTCCGGAATAACTTGGTGAAGGCCCGTGCCTCCTCATCACTACAGTCTTTGCCGAGGTTAACGAACTTTGGGTTCTCATCTGATCCCAAGTTCACTTGCCGATGTGCCAATATGGAACTTTGCACTTTGGTGTTCGGAGGCCTGCGGAATCGGCTTTGCAGATCAAAGAGCTTTTCTAGTGACACCACCACCTTGGGCATAATGTTCTCTTTGCGTTCATCATGCTCTCTCTGTAAAGCATGCTCGTGCTCTTCCTCGTCTATCGCCGCGTCCTTGAATACTTCAGCATTGCACATAAAGTCCAAAATCTGTTGATCATCGTTAAAAACGCGTAAATTAGAAATGTTGTCTGGCACAGAGGGTCTATATACAACTTCAATAGAAAAACCGTCCCTTAAGGGGGTAAATCTAGCAGCAGCATTAGCCAGAGTATCAACTGCTGCGTTGTGCATTCTAAGAACAGATTTAATCCCAAATGCATCAAAAGCAGAAATCAATCGCCATACCTCTTGTTGATACGCCGTTAAATGTGGCGATAAACAGTGAATAGTGTTGCGTACCCGGCGAGTAATAATTTCGGAATATCCAATTACCTGTAAACATTTTACCTTCAGATCCAGCGCTTTCTTAAGTCCGAGGATTAATGCCTCGTATTCAGCAGTGTTATTGGTACACTGAAACTCTAAACGGCATGAAACTAAGAACTTGTTCTTGTGAGGGTCAAGCAATATGCAACCTGCGCCAGCTCCATCATGAGTCTTGGAACCATCATAATACAAGGTCCATAGGTCACTTTCCGGCTCCTTCAAAGTAATAGGTTGCGGAGGGGTTTCCGTTGTTGGTGAGCCAGGGGTGACTTGCTCTTCCGCGACTAATGCTAGTTCAGATTGGACCTCGGGGCCTACGGGAGACTGAGGGGGTTGGTAGCATCCGAATATTGCTTCCAGAAAGCACATGCCGAGCTCTTCTTGTGCAAAGCTGATGGGTTCATTAACGACATCCAGATCAGTGACGGTGTGTTTCATATAAGGTTCACTTTCTACCCTGATTTGATTATTCCGCCCCTTGTAAGGAAGCCATAAGTGGGACCAGTCGGTGGCGAAGTAGCTTTGTAACTTGCTGGACCAGTCCCTACTAAGCAATAGGCTGTATGCTTCCGGGATATCGACAATCACAATGTCAATGCATTGATGGACCCTCGAGTCTGATGACAAGCGGATAATGACATTGTTCAACTCTCCTACGGCTGGTACTTGTGATCTATCGAGTTGTATGATTTTTGCATCAGTTTTCTCCGGGCGAATGTTAAGTTTCTTACAGACAGATAAAGGCATGACGTTTATAGAGGCACCAGAGTCGACTAGGCAGTTGTGGACATTGAAGTTAAAAATCTCGAAGGACAAAAGGAAAGGAGGTGTGGATCCTCTTGAGTTGGTATTGATGGCGTTTACTATGGACTGTACATCTGGTCCGGCTTGCGCAGACGTGTTGCTCACAGTCTTCGTAGCTGAAGTATTTGAGAAAGCCTTAAGAATGAGCTCCTTTTGATTAGTAATGCGGGCCAGCTCATAGAGAGAAATGTTTGCTCTTGTTTTCTTCATATCTTCAACAATGTTATAGTTGGGCTCTGGTTGAGGGCTAGGCTCGGCGGAGGTCTTAGAGGATTCTGTCGGAAGTTTGCTCTTTTGACTTGCTCGGGTAGTGTTGTTGGGGAGCTTCTCCGGGACAGATTGTTTTCCGTTTCCTGGGGGCAGGATTTTCCTTAGGAAAGCCCTTTTCTTGTCTTCATAGGATTGCTCAGGAACAGGTCCTTTGCTTCTGAGGCTATAATTCCGCACGGGCTGATCTTTGGGAGCATTTGCCATGTTGATATCAATGGAGGTAAGGTTTTCCCCACCTCGGATTATGTAAAAAGCAAGGATAGAGGATCTTGGTTCTTCGTTTGAGGGCGGATCCTCATCGTGATCTGAAACATCATCCTCCGTCACATCCCCTGGAGTTTGGTCATCTAAAAGCTGATTAACTACTGCAGTCATGATGCCAATCCATTGAGGGCACGTTTTTTCAGAGTGGGCAGCTTGGTGGAAAGAACAGAAATTATCTTTCCCTATCTCTTCCACATTGAGAGCAGTATTTGTGTTAGACGGAGGTCTGTTAGTGTTGGGATTACTTTTTCTGAAGAAAGGTTTGGGTGGTTTAGTGCTAGTTGTGGCTTACGTACCCTTTCTCCTAAGGTCAGTGACTTCATTCGTTAAATGCTTGAGCGTTTTTGCCATGCTTTCAAAATCAAATGCATCCCTATCCCTATCAGTGGTCTTAGGAGTGGAGGACTGACCTCTTTTTGTGTTAGGCTTGTGATCATCTCTCCCTTCATGATCGATGGCTCCTATCGAAAGCATGTCTTTTTCTATGGCAAGAGCAGCCCCATAATTAGCCGTAAGGGTAGCGCGGGCTTCACGTTTGACGAAAACGGCAATGTCTCTAGGTAGGGCCTTGGTATAGTAGTCAATGGTGATTGAGTCATCCAACGCTAGGTTGGGGGGAAATTTCTGCAGTATGGTAGCGAAGCGTTTGTTGAAGTCCTTAACCTTTTCCTTTTTATGACACTTGATGGTGCTCAATTCAGTGAGAAGCATGGAAGGAGTTTTATCTTCTGAAAACTTATGTAGGAATATGCGACGGAATTGGTCCCATGAAGTGATAGAGGTACTGGGGAGAGAGCGGTACCATGTGGCCACTTTGTTTTCGAGGGTATGGGGAAACAGTCGACATGCGACATCATCGGACTGGACTCTCATGATTTGCAGAGACAAATAGAAGCTGCTGATATGATCTTCAGCTAAGGTGCCTTTCTCAGGGTCAAACTTGGGGAGGTGTTTCTCCAGATGCCTAGGCAGATCGTGGAGTGGGCCCAAAAGATTTAATGGGGATTGAGCCATCCAGGCTAGGGGTTTCACTCTCCTAGCCCGCTGGTGTTGCCTAAACTCATGTTCAGATTCACCTCCCGAACCTGAGACCGATGCTTCTGACTCATGACGGGAGTGTTCGTCTTGGTGTCTCCCACGGTTAAGAAAATCTCTAAGATATCCCAAGTTGTGGACAGGAGGCCTCATTGGGTTTGGGTGACGGTTGCGAGCTTGGTTTCCTTGGCCTCGGCCCCTATCTCCTCTACCTCCGGCCCCTCGGCCTCTATTTCCTTCTTCTTCATTTCTGCGAGCTCTATTCCTTTCTCCTTAATTTCTAAGAGCCCTATTTCCCCCGTCTACATTTCCTTGGCCTCTGTCTTCCTCACCATCCCCGGGTGGGGGGTGTGCCTGGTTGTTGTTTTGCCGAGTCTGGTTAGGCTGGGAATCGGGGAAAGGTTCGGTGTCGCCAAATTCTTCCCCCTCTTGGAGAATCGGGTCATCTTCCTCAACAGCATGGCCGAGGTCTTCCAACATGAGATTTACGAGCTCGGGTATGGTACTTCCAAGGGCACCATTCCGAGTAATGTTCTCAGGAGGGGTTCTAGTGTGGGCAAGGTATTCCATGATTGGAGTAAATCGTAAGTTTCTGATAAGATTGCGGGCAGCTGGGCGCAAGGCTCTCAACTGCGCCCTGGTGATTTCATAATATCGAGTCTCCCTCTCTGGAATATCTTCCAGAGGAGGAGGGATAGTTTCATTGTTTATGACCTCCCCTTGGGGAGTTTGTGATGGAAAGTTCGTTGTATGCTGGGAGGCTGCCATCAGGCCCTCCTTCTAGCGCCAAATCTGTTGACGGGAAAATTTGTCCGGCCAACAGTAGGGGATCTCCCCGGTAGAAAGTCCCAATCATACCTTGAACCGTTTGGAGTAGGGATCCCGTCCGGGGTGTGGGCCCGGCTACCGCTTAAGACGCCTTCCCTTCGGTCTCAAAAGAACCTGTTTGAACCTGCGGACATACACTTATTCACATGATACAGAATACAGGATTGATGTATTAAACACGAATCAAACAATATGCGTAGCAAGATTATAGATAAAGCACGTACACCTCAGGAGATGTCATTAGCAACACATCTTTGGGGGTAATGCTTATAAGGTAGTCTGATCACAAAAGAAATAGTTATTTGTGATAAGATACCCCTTTACTTCCTGAAAGATAAAATGAAATGCTAAAAAAATAGTTCATTAACATTCATTAATAGAGCAGATGATAAAATGAACATCATTGATACAACACAGATAGCCATGACGCATGAATGATGACATGAAGAGTGCAGCTTCATTAATCATAGGATGTTCTGAAACTGTACAAGGAATACACACAGTGTTCGCACAGTAAAACACATCATAACCATAGGGTGTTTTAACAAGAATCTATATTCATATGCACAAGTGTATAATCTTTCAATACAATGCCATGTAGCTCTTGAGTTTCCAAAAAAGAAAAGCCCTTTACACATTCCCCATAGGGAGTTTTATAGCACAAAACTTGCCCTTTGGGCTTCCCGACTTTTCGCCTGCCTGCCTGTTTAGTTGCCTCGCGACCTCGAAGAGGTTGCGACCTGCGACCTGTCTGGTATGTGCGACTTGCGACCTGTATGGTATGTGCGACTTGCGACCTGGATAGACAGTGCGACCTGCAATTTGTTCGAGTGGTGCGACCTGCGACCTCTCTCTAACTGCTGCTCATGACTTGCTGCTACCGGGCTGCGGAGATGGACACGCAATGTTGAGGTCAGGGGCGTCAATCTGCTGCTCCTTGAGAAAATATTGCCATGTCTGGTACTCTGCTACTATGGGGGAAACTAGAGGAACCTCCTCCTTCAACCGATGCATGCATTCCAAAGCATTTGGCACCAAGGTTTCCCTTTTCTGCGAGATCTGGTTTGAAAGCGAGGCAAGCTTGGTATAAATCCAAGCTGGAGTGGCAATGAACTGACTCAGATGTTCTTGAGATGCTGAGGGCTCGGGCGCAGCAGCGGCTTGCTTGATAGGATGCAGAAATGACTAGATGTCCTGATCCACTTGCTCCCAGGCTTTCTCTTCGTCCAATGCCCCAAGAGACGGAATGTGGTGCAAAGTGTGCATCGAGTCGATACCGCTGATCAGGTGATTGTATGAGGACATTACCTTGTCCAGGTCCTTAGATAGCTTGTCCTTAGATTGTATTGCCATACGGAGCTGAACCTTAGCATCCTGTGTGTGAATCCAATCCCTCTTGGGCAAATTTTCAGGTGCCTGAGGGTATTGTACTGTCCAGCCCATCATCCTGTCTAAGGCCTGTGAGGCCTCCCTGAGCTGCTCGTGCTTTTTCCTGGTTTCTGCTCGTGCTCTTACCAGTGGGGCGACTGTTTGTTTGATGGTGAACATCTCTCCATACACCTGCTTCATGGTTGCTTCTAATACTTCACACTCGTTGAAAATGGCCAGTGGGACTTCATTTATCGGTGGAGTCTGGTTTCGGAGTTGTTGAACTTCTACTCTCAACTCTGCTTTCTCCTGCTCTACTCTTTTCTCGTGCTGCTCAGCTGCTTGCAGTCTATTTTGCAGAGAGATTATTTCTCTACTCATCCTGGTTACATTTTCTTCCGTGGCTGTGGCGAAAGCAGTACCTACCGATGCTATCATTACAGGATTAGTCCTGGTATCAAGGACTATGTCTTTGCCTGTTGCAACTGTGGATGTGGCAGAGGGACTTTGCGCCAGTGACCTTCTTTTCTCTTGCCGGATTTTGAAAGAGAATTGGTCGAATGTGAGTCTGGTGAGGTCAAATACATCCTCTTCCATCGCCTGGGGGGATCTAACATCAGAAAGCTTGGTACTACCCAGAGGTATCTCGAGGGGAGTTACCTCAATGTCTTCCATCATGTCATCCTCCCTTTCTTCTGTGTTCTTTTCCTCTTCTTCCTTTCGCCGGCGTTCAGCTTCTGCTGCTGCTTCTATTTCGGCCTTCCTCTTCCGCTCAGCTGCAACAGCCTGTTTGTCCTTCTTTTGGCGCTCAGCTTCTGCTTTGTCCAGCTCTGCCTTGAGTGCCCGTTCTACTGCGGCCTGCGCCTCCTTTTCCTCCTTTTCTTTCCTGGCCTCCTTGGCCTGCTTCTTCTTCTGTGTTGCCGTTGCACTCTTCTGGCGTGCTTCCTCATCCTCTTTTATCTTCTTTTCCCTTTCTTGCTGGGCTTTTGCTTCTGCTTCTTTCTGTTGGATAGATGTAGTAAGCCCTGTGTTGGTCCGAGATTTCTTGGGTAAAGAGGAAGAGGAACCTCCTAACTGACGACTTCTGTCTTCTAGGCTCTGATCATCTGTATTTTCTTGGCCCACGTCTACTCCCGGAGAAAATTGTCTCTCAGGGTTATACCAGTTCCTTCTCTCATCTTCTGTCGGGTGCTCAATATGCTGATAAGTCCACTTGAATTTAGCTTTGAGGCAGTGTTCAGGAACTATTCTCTCCGGGTCATATGTTTGGTGTTCTAGCGCCCCAAGCTGATAAATTTTCATTGCTTCTCCCTCTGCTGCTACTTCCCTGAAGTCTTTAACTGTGCACGCGCCAATGGTGAGGGGTAGTGTGGGCCACGACTTCTTTTTTCCTTTAGATAGGACGCTGGAGAAGCCTTGAGACATTTGGAAGCATACCTCCTGAATGAGCATTTTGTCCGTAACAAAGCGAGGCATAGCATGTGGTTCCCTGTAAGTTCCAAAGACTTGGATGAAGGTATATCCGGGGAAAGGGAACTAGTGTGCCACTTTGACTAGAGTCTCCTTGGCCCACCAAGACATGCAGGGGGTGTCTTGGCCAAATAAGTGTCTATATAGAGAAGGGATAAATACTTGGGAGATCTGATCTATATCCTGTTTGTATTTGGACTCCCAAAATACCTTGATTTGCAGATGAATTGCACGCGACTGCTCGGAATCCCAGTTGTGTGCCCATCCCTCAAAGTGTACTCTTGCGCAGACAACATCCATTAGGTAAGAGGCCATGTAAAATTCGGCAGGCATTCCTTCATCTGGGGCCAATGCCGCGTTCAAGTTGGTCTGCATCGAAGTCATCAATATGCCGGCCCAGTTGAAACAGGTGCCATGTGTTGTCACATACTCCATGATAGTAGCCCAACTACCGCTGAAAGTGGAGCAATCCGGGCGCCCGTAAAGCCTGCAAAGCATGGCGGCAACAAATTTATAAACCTTTCTTAGGCTAGCCACCGGATATTCTTGGTCTTTCTTGACCTTAAAATTCTCGGGCTCCTCCCACCATTGTCTGATAGTATCAACTATCGGAACAACGTGAGCAGTAGCCCATTCTGGAGTGAGATGTTCATCTGGGCGAGGCAACGAGTAGTAGAGGTGAGCATCCGCGCCTACGAGTGTAGCGAAAGCCCTGCCTTCGCTGTCTCGGATCACAAAATTCTTGGGATCCGTCTTTTGTATGATCCAATCTATAACCTCTAGACATGGAAATATGGCTGGATGCGCCCCTGCCAGATGTAGTTTGGACTTCTTGACTGCCAAGTATATTTCCCGGTTTGGGAGATCTTCTGGAAATTCCTCTTCCGGCATGGCGAACTCATGGTACACTTGGTACCATCGCATACTGTCTTCTTTTGCAAATGTACATAGTTTATCCTTGTATATTGGGGGTGGGGACACCACGTCCAGCTCATCAATTTCTTCCACTACTTGCTTGTCCTTCTTCCGGGATAGCGGGGGCGCCATGTCACTAGAATCTGATAAAACAGGTATGCACTCTATGTCTTCTTGAAGTTCACCTGTCAAATTCATAAAGGAATCCCAAGATAAGAAAGACATGATGATATAAAACTAGTTACAGTTTAGTGATGAAATTTAGCTGAGACACATGTAAAACTGGGCTACTAGTTTACTGGGTCGCTGGGTTGCGGATTGCAAGAAACCTCGCGACTAGGTCGCAGGGTGGCGGGGTCACAAATTACGAACACAGAGGAAAATGCGACCTTGCGACCTTGCGACCAGGTCGCTGGGTCGCTAGGTCGCAATTCTCCAGAAAATTGGAAAATGCGACCTTGCGACCTTGCGACTAGGTCGCTGGGTCGCTGGGTCGCAGATTCCAGAAATCTGAAAAAAATGAGACTTTGCGACCTAGCGACTAGGTCGCTGGGTCGTAGGTCGCGATAAGGCTTGCCGGGGGGTTTTGCGCGCGCGCGGCCATGAGTTTTCTCTTCTCCCTCCTCTTGAGAATTTATAAGTTAGCTGGGTCCATGTAGAGCTGAGGAATGGTTTTAAGAGCAAGGGACAAGGCTATGAGAGCCTGAAACAGAAGTGTGGTGAGGTTTGGACATTTGTGGAGAAAGCAGAGCCACAAAACACTCAAAAAATATAAAATCTCAGACAAAGGGCAATTTAAAGGCCTAATGGGACATGGGTTTGGTAAGAAATGCTCATAATGGAAAAAGCAGGAGGAAATGGAAACTTACCCGGGAAAATCGCGCCAGTCGAGCTGTCAGAGGCGTTTTCTTTCAAATCGCTGAATGTGTAAAATGTGACCTGGCGACCTCCCTTATATAGAAGGTCGCACGTGCGGGCAATTAATGCGGGTCGCTGGGTCGCAAATCTATTAATTCCAGAGTTTTACGACCTTGCGACCTTGCGACCTGGCGACCTGGCGTCGCGGGATCGCAAGGTCGCTGGGTCGCACTTTTCATTAAAATTGTATATTTGTGACTTAGCGACCTGGCGACCTGGGGTCGCGGGGTCGCAAGGTCGCTGGGTCGCACTTTTCGTTAAAGTTGGGGATTTGCGACCTGGCGACCTGGCGACCTGTGGTTGCGGGGTCGCAAGGTCGCGGGGTCGCTGTTTTCATCAATAGTTTAACTTTGCGACTTGGCGACTTAATAGTTTCTCTTTAGTTTTAAGGGGCTCCAAAAATTTGAAATGGTGATCTTTTTGGAGGGTGTTGTAGGGGCTACAACAAATGGCGATTTACTGGACGAACTCAGAGTCTTTGTTGATGGTTAGTCTTGGCGGGGGGAGGGAGGGGCCTATGCTGACTGTTTTCTTTTACCTTGTGGTTGACATTTCCTAACCTTTGGCACCTTGCTGGGTTGCTCAATCCGTTGGCCTATTTGGGCGCCATTCAACCAAATTCATTTCTTCAGGTCTCCGGACTGGAAGGGTTGGAGAACTCCAGGCGGCTACAGGGTCTGGTACGATTATTTTGTGCTCATCGTGTTGCTCCGCTGCCAGCGAACCTCTCGGTCCCGGCGGAGTCACTGCCCAGGAATCGTGAACGTTGCTCCACTGCCAGCGAGCCTGGTCAGTACCCCGGCGGAGTCGTTACATCACCTCTCTGTGCAGGAAGCATTTCTCAATCCTTTACCATTTATTAGTGTGCTATTGCACTTATTTTTAATGTGCCTAAGGCACTTATTTTGAATGTGCCTGAGGCACTTATTTAGATGTGCTCGTGGCACTTATTTGAGATGGAAATTTAGCCTGGGCGGATGAGGGATCCCGACTTATTTTTCTTGCAGAGAGGTTGTGCTCCGGTTTGGGTATGAGGACTTCGTTTTTCCCAACTACCCCGTCGTAGCATAGAGTACCTCTTTCCCTTCTCGGTCAGTTACCACTACACCGCATTTTCTTTTCATGACACCCTCTCAGCCGGCAAGGTAAGCTTCTGCCTGATGCCTCGAGTTCGGTGATATGCCGCCTTTAGGTGCAGAGAGAACAAGTAAGATTTTTCCGCCTTTGAGTCTCGTCAGAAGGGTTTTCCATCAAAGATAGAACTCAAGCAGTGTTGTGCCAATTTCGTGGCTCTAACAAATCCTTCTCAAAAATTTTATTACTATATATATATATATATATATATATAATTTAACAAGCAATGGTAGGGAATAAAATATGATACAAGGATAAGATAGCCCTCTAAGGGCTGCTAAGTGAAATAGTGTTTGAGATCATGCCCGTTTACCGGGAGGACCTTGACTTGTCCTTCAAGGGTTTGCAATCTAAAAGTGCGGGATCCTAACTTTTCCTTAATTTGGAAAGGGCCTGTCCATAGTGCTTGGAACTTGGAATGCTTTCCCTTTTACTCATGTGCTTTGTCCCACTTTAGGACCAGGTCTCCTACCTCAAAATTTTTGTTCCCTGCGGATTTCCTATCAAACCATCTCTTGATGCGGCTCTGGTGGATGGCGAACTTTTCCCGGGTTTTTTGCCTTTCTTCCTCCAAGTTCAGCAAGGTGTCGATTCGAGTCTGCAGGGTAGGGCATGGTGTACCATGACATTCTTGGGACAGCTGAAGGGCAGGGAGAGATAGATGGGGAGGAATAACAACTTCTTTTCCATACACGAGAAAATATGGAGAGGTGCCTAGGGAGGACCTTGGAGTAATACGGTCAGCCCAAAGTGCATTGTGAAGGGCATTGTGCCAGTTGCGCTGGTGGGACAGCAGGGTTTTTTTAATGATACGAATTATATTCTTATTAGTTGACTCAGCTAATCCATTTCCCTGGGGATAATAATTTGCAGAATGTTTCAGAACAATACCATTTTCCAGCACAAAATCATATAATTTAAAAGATGAGAAGTAGGTCGCATTATCGAAAACCAAAGAAGTTGGAATGCCAAACCTGGTGATGATGGAATGCGTGAGGAATTCTATTACCTCCTGATCATTGATTTGGTGTAAAGGTGTTGCTTCGACCCACCTGGTGAAATAATCAGTAGCTGTAAGGATATACCGGTGTTTTTTAGAAGAGTGAGGTGTGATTTCACCAATTACATCCAAACCCCACTATTGGAAAGGCTCCTCCACTGCTACTGAGAGTAAAGGGGCGGTTGTCCGTGCTTCTCGGTTTGCGAACTTCTGGCACTGGATGCATTTCCAAACATATGCATGCACATCTCTAAAAAGACTAGGCCAATAGTATCCCGCGCGCATTATCTTATGGGCAGTAGTATCTCCGGCAAAATGACCTCCAGCTGGTCCGTCATGCAGCTCGGTCAAGATTTTATGCGCTTCGTCATTTTCCAAGTAGCGTAATAGGACCCCATTGTGATGTTTCTTGAACAACTTACCTCGGATCAGTTGGTGAGATGCAGCTTTGAGTCTTATTGCGCATTTCTTCCGGGCAGTAAGAGCAAGGTCCATGGTGCCTTGGGCCAAATATCTTGAAATGTCAGAATACCAAGAAGGGCTACTTTGCTGAGGCACCTGGTCGCTCTGATACATTTCAATTTTTTGTTCCCAACATTCTTCTTCAATTCCATGGGAACTTGTAGCTTCCGCGGCCATTTGGCATAAGCCCTGTCCTTTAACGGTATGTGCCAGTTTAAACTCTAAATCATATTCTTGCAAACACACCACCCAGTTGCCCCACCTTTCGCCTAGCTCTTGCTGCACGAAAAGCGAGCGGACCGCTGGGTGTGGCACAAAAACCGTGACATGATTTTTCAAGATGTAGGGCCTAAAATGTTTTACCGCCTTGTAGACCGCATAGGCTTGTTTCTCGATTTCTGGGTAATTCAACTCAGCTCCTTTTAAACCAGTACTCATGAAAGAAATGGGCCGTTCATCGTTGTTACCATCTTTCTGCGTGAGGATAGCCGCAAGTGAGCAATCTGAAGCAAAAGTGTACAGGATGAAACCTTTACCAAAATCTGGACTTTGGAGAGAAGGAGTTTCAGCTATAGCCTTTTTATTTTATCGAAGGCCTCCCTTTCTGGGGGATTCCATTGGAACATAGCATTCTTTTTAATCATTCCCTGTAGTGGCCTGACTATCTGGGCGAAATCTGAGATGAATTTACGAACAAAATTGATTTTCCCCAGGAAATATTGCATCGCTTTCTTGTTGCTCGGGGGAGGAATCTGAGCAATGGCTTTCACCCGTTCTGGGTCAACCACAATGCCTTTCTTAGTGATAATGTGGCCTAGCAATTTTCCCTCTGCCACAGCGAAAACGCTCTTTTTAGGGTTGAGCGATATTTCGTACCTTCTGCACCTCTCGAAGATTTGCTTGAGGTGGCGTAAATGATCGCCCCTGCGTTTTGAAAACACAGTGACGTCGTCCAAATAGACCACCACGCTCTGCCCTATTAAACCACGGAAAGCTATATCCATGGCTCGTTGGAAATTTTCCCCCGCATTGATCAACCCAAAGGGCATGCGCCTGAAAGCAAAGGTTCCCCATTTTGTCCGGAAGGTGGTTTTCAATCTGTCTGGTTCAGCTACCAATACCTGGTTATAACCTAAGAAGCCATCTAATAGGGAGAACATTCCAGAGCCAGACACAGCTTGTAATATCTGTTCCATGGGTGGCACAGGGTAATTGTCTTTGTTTGAGGCCCGGTTCAGATTACGGAAATCTATGCACAAGCGGATCTCGCCGGACTTCTTTCGTACGGGCACCAAATTTGACACCCACGTGGAGTGAAGAACTTTGAAAATAATACGTGCATCCAAGAGCTTCTTAAGTTCTTTCAAAATCATTGGCTCCAATGCTGGATGCACTTTCCTGAGTTTCTGTTGGAAGGGCTTGACGCCTTCCCTCACGGGTATCACGTGCTGAATGATTCGAGTGTCGTACGTATGTAAATCGTCATACGTCCAAGAAAATACGTCCTGATACTTCCGGAATAATTGGGTGAAGGCCCGTGTCTCCTCATCGCTACAGTCTTTTCCGAGGTTAACGAACTTTGGGTTCTCATCTGATCCCAAGTTCACTTGCCGATGTGCCAATATGGAACTTTGCACTTTGGTGTTCGGGGGCCCGCGGAATCGGCTTTGCAGATCAAAAAGCTTTTCTAATGACACCACCCCCTTGGGCATGATGTTCTCTTTGCTTTCATTATGCTCTTTCTGCAAAGCATGCTCATGCTCCTCTTCATCTATTGACGCGTCTTTGAACATTTCAGCATTTAACATGAAGTCCAAAATCTGTTGATCATCGTTAAAAACGCGTATATTAGTAACGTTGTCTGGCACAGAGGGTCTATATATAACTTCAATAGAAAAACCGTCCCTCAATGGGGTAAATCTAGCAGCAGCATTAGCCAGAGTATCAGCTTCTGCATTGTGCATTCTAAGAACAGATTTAATTCCAAATGCATCAAAAGCATAAATCAATCACCATACCTCTTGTTGATACGCCTTTAAATGTGGGGATAAATAGTGAATAGTGTTGCGTACCTGGCGAGTGATGATCTCGAAATCTCCAATGACCTGTAAGCATTTTACCTTCAAATCCAGCACCTTCTTAAGTCCGAGGATTAAAGCCTCATACTCGGCAGTGTTGTTGGTGCACTAGAACTCTAGCCGGCATGAGACTAAGAATTTATTCTTGTGAGGGTCAAGCAAAATGCAACCCGCACCAGCGCCATCATGGGTCTTGGAACCGTCATAATACAAGGTCCATATGTCACTTTCCGGCTCCTTTGGGGTAATAGGTTGTGGAGGGGTTTCTGCTAGTGGTGAGACAGGGGTGACTTGCTCCTCCGCGACAAGTGCTAGTTCAGATTGGACCTCGGGTCCTACGGAAGACTAAGGGGGTTGGTAAAATCCGAATATGGCTTCCAAAAAACACATGCCAAGCTCCTCCTGGGCAAAGCTGATGGGTTCATTAACAGCATCCAAATCAGTCACGGTGTGTTTCATATAGGGTTCACTTTCGACCCTAATTTGATTATTCTGCCCCTTGTAAGGAAGCCACAAGTGGGACCAGTCGGTGGCGAAATAGCCTTGCAACTTGCTGGACTAGTCCCTGCTAAGAAATAGGTCGTATGCTTCAGGGATGTCGACAACCACAATGTCAATGCATTGATGGACCCTAGAGTCTGATGACAAGTGGATGATGACATTGTTCAACTCTCCTATGGCTGGCACTTGTGATCTGTCGAGTTGTATGATTTTTGCGTCAGTTTTCTCCGGGTGAATGTTAAGCTTCTTACAGACAGATAAAGGCATGACGTTTGTAGAGGCACCGGAGTCGACTAGGTAGTTATGGACATTGAAGTTAAAAATCTCAAAGGACAAAAGGAAAGGAGGCGTGGATCCTCTGGAGTTGGTATTGATGGTGTTTACTATAGACTGTACATCTGGACCGGCCTGCGCAGACGTATTGCTCACAATTTTTGTAGCTGAAGTATTCGCGAAAGCCTTTTGAATGAGTTCTCTTTGGTTAGTAATGTGAGCCAACTCATAGAGAGAGATGTTTTCTCTTGTTTTTTTCATATCCTCAACAATGTTATAGCTAGAATCTGGTTGAGGGCTAGGCTCGGTAGATGGTTTTGGAGAATCTGTCGGGAGTTTGCCTTTTTGACTTGCTCGGGTAATGCTGTTGTTGGGCTTCTCCGGAGCAGATTGTTTTCCGTTTCCTGGGGCGGAATTTTCCTTAGGAGAGCCCTTTTCTTGTCTTCATAAGATTGCTCGGGAACAGGTCCTTTTCTCCTTAGACTATAATTCCGCACGGGCTGGTCTTTGGGAGTATCTGCCATGTTGATATCGATGGAGGTAAGGTTGTCCCCATCTCGGATTATGTCAAAAGCAAGTATAGAGGATCCTGGTTCTTCGTTCGAGGGTAGATCCTCATCGTGATCTGAAATATCATCCTCTGTCACATCCCCTGGGGTTTGGTCATCTAAAAGCTGGTTAACTACTGCTGTCATGTTGCCAATCCATTGAGGGCACGTTTTTTTAGAGTGGGCAGCTTGGTGGAAAGAACAAAAGTTATCTTTCCCTATTTCTTCCACATTGAGAGCAGTGTTCGGGTTAGACGGAGGTTTGTTAGTGTTGGGATTACTTTTTCTGAAAAAGGGTTTGGGTGTTTTAGTGCTAGTTGTGGATTATGTGCCCTTTCTCCTTAGGTCAATGACTTCATTCGTTAAGTGCTTGAGATTTTTTGCCATGCTTTCAAAATCAAACGCATCTTTATCCCTATCGGTGGTCTTAGGAGTGGAGGACTGACCTCTTTTTGTGTTAGGCTTGTGATCATCTCTCCCTTCATGGTCGATGGCCCCTATCGAAATCATGTATTTCTCCACAGTGAGAGCAGCCTCATAATTAGCCGTAAGGGTAGCGCGGGCTTCACGTTTGACGAAAACGGCAATGTCCATAGGGAGAACCTTGGTATAGTAGTCAATGGTGATTGAGTCATCCAACGCCAGGTTGGGGGGAAACTTCTGCAATATGGTAGCGAAGCACTGGTTGAAGTCCTTAACCTTCTCCTTTTTATGACACTTGATCGTGCTCAATTACGTGAGAAGCATGGAAGGAGTTTTATCTTCTGAAAACTTCTGCAGGAATACACAACGGAATTGGTCCCATGAAGTGATAGAGGCACTGGGGAGAGAGCGGTACCATGTGGCTACTTTTTTTTTGAGAGTATGGGGAAACAGTTGACATGTGACATCATCGGATTGGACTCTCATGATTTGCAAAGACAAATAGAAGCTGATGATATGATCTTCAGCTAAGGTGCCTTTCTTAGGGTCAAACTTGGGGAGGTGTTTCTCCGGATGCCTAGGCAGATCGTGGAATGGGCCCAAAAGGTTTAATGGAGATTGAGCCATCCAGGCTAGGGGTTGCACCCTCCTAGCCTGCTGGTGTTGCCTAAATTCAGGCTCAGATTCACCTCCCGAGCCTGAGACAGATGCTTCTAACTCATGACGAGAGTGTTCATCTTGGTGTCTCCCACGGTAAAGAAAATCTCTAAGATATCCCAAGTTGTGGACAGGAGGCCTAATGGGGTTTGGGTGACGGTTGCAAGCTTGGTTTCCTTGTCCTCGGCCTCTATCTCCTCTACCTCCAACCCCTCGACCTCTATTTCCTTCTTCTTCATTTCTGCGAGCTCTATTCCTTTCTCCTTCGTTTCTGCGAGCCCTATTTCCCCCATCTACATTTCCTCAGCCTCTATCTTCTTCACCATCTCTGGGTGGGGAATGTGCTTGATTGTTGTTTTGCCGAGTCTGGTTAGGCTGGGAGTTTGGGAAAGGTTCGATGTCACCAAATTCCTCGCCCTCTTGGAGAATCGGGTCATTTTCCTCAACAGCAGTGCCGAGGTCTTCCAACATGAGATTTACGAGCTCGGGTATGGTACTTGCAAGGGCACCATTCCGGGTGATGTTCTCGGGAGGAGTTCTATTATGAGCAAGGTACTCCATGATTGGAGTAAACCGTAAGTTGTTGATAAGATCGTGGGCAGCTGGGCACAAGGCTCTCAACTGCACCCTGGTAATTTCAAAATATCAAGTCTCCCTCTCCGGAATATCTTCTAGAGGAGGAGGGACAGTTTCATTATTTATGACCTCCCCTTGGGGAGTTTGTGATGGAAAGTTCGTTTTGTGCTGGGAGGCTGCCATCAGGCACTCCTTCTAGCGCCAAATCTGTTGACGGGAAAATTTGTCCGACCAACAGTAGGGGATCTCCCCGGTAGAAAGTCCTGCACCGCCCTGAACCGTTTGGAGTAGGGATCCCGTCCGGGGTGTGGGTCCGGCTACCGCTTAAGATGCTTTCCCTTCGGTCTCAAAAGAACCTGTTCAAACCTGCGGACATACACTTATTCACATGATACAGAATACATGATTGATGTATTAAACACGAATCAAACACTATGCGTAGCAAGATTATAAATGAAACATGTACACCTCAAGAGATGTCATTAGCAACACATCTTTTGGGGGTAATGTTTATAAGGTATTCTGATCACAAAAGAAATAGTTCTTTATGATAAGATACCCCTTTACTTCCTGAAAGATAAAACAAAATGCTAAAAAAGTAGTTCATTAACATTCATTAATAGGGCAGATGATAAAATGAACATCATTGATACAACACAGATAGCCATGACGCATAAATGATGACATGAAGAGTGCAACTTCATTAATCATAGGATGTTCTGAAACTGTACAAGGAATACACACAGTGTTCGCGCAGCAAAACACATCATAACCATAGGGTGTTTAACAAGAATCTATATTCATATGCACAAGTGTATAATCTTTCAATACAATTCCAATGTAGCTCTTGATTTTCCAAAAAGAAGAAGCCCCTATTACTTTCCCCGTAGGGAGTTTTACAGCACAAAACTTGCCCTTTGGGCTTCCCGACTATTCGCCTGCCTGCCTGTTGAGTTGCCTCGCGACCTTGAAGAGGTTGCGACCTGCGACCTATCTGGTATGCGCGACTTGCGACCCGTATGGTATGTGCGACCTGCGACCTGGATAGACAGTGCGACCTGCGACTTGTCCGGGTGGTGCGACCTGCGACCTACCTCTAACTGTTGCTCATGACTTGCTGCTACTGGGCTGCGGAGATGGACGCGCAATGTTGAGGTCAGGGGCATCAATCTGCTGCTCTTTGAGAAAATCTTGCCATGTCTGGTATTCTGCCGCTATGGGGGAAACCAGAGGAACCTCCTCCTTCAACCGATGCATGCATTCCAAAACATTTGGCACTAAGGTTTCCCTTTTCTGTGAGATCTGGTTTGAAAGCGAGGTAAGCTTGGTATAAATCCGAGCTGGAGTGGCAATAAACTGACTCAGATGTTCTTGAGATGCTGAGGGCTCGGGAGCAGCAGCGGCTTGCTCGATAGGCTGCAGAAATGACTGGATGTCCTGATCCACTTGCTCCCATGCTTTCTCTTCGTCCAATGCCCCAAGCATCGGAATGTGGTGCAAAGTGTGCATCGAGTCGATACCGCTGATCAGGTGGTTGTATGAAGACATCACTTTGTCCAGGTCTTTAGATAGTTTTTCCTTATATTGTATTGCCATACAGAGCTGAACCTTAGCATCCTGTGTATGAATCCAATCCCTCTTGGGAAAATTTTCAGGTGCCTGCGGGTATTGTACTATCCATCCCATCATTTTGTCTAAGGCCTGTGAGGCCTCCCTGAGCTGCTCGTGCTTTTGCTTGGTTTCTACTCGTGCTCTTACCAGTGGGGCGACTGTTTGTTTGATGGTGAACATTTCTCCATACACCTGCCTCATGGTTGCTTCTAATACTTCACACTCGTTGAAAATGGCCAGTGGGACTTCATTTACCGGTGGAGTCTGGTTTCAGAGTTGTTGAACTTCTGCTCTCAACTCTGCTTTCTCCTGCTCTACTCTTTTCTCGCGCTGCTCGGCTGCTTGCAGTCTATTTTGTAGAGATACTATTTCTCTACTCATTCTGGTTACGTTCTCTTCTATGGCTGCGGCAAAAGCAGTACCCGCCGATGCTATCATTACAGGATTAGTCCTGGTATCAAGGACTATGTCTTTGCCTGTTGCAACTGTGGATGTGGTAGAGGGACTCTGCGCCAGTGACCTTCTTTTCTCTTGCCATATTTTGAAATAGAATTGATCAAATGTGAGTCTGGTGAGGTCAAATATATCCTCTTCCTGCCCCTAGGGGGATCTAACATCAGAGAGCTTGGTACTACCCAGAGGTATCTCGAGGGGAGTTACCTCGATGTCTTCTAGCATGTCATCCTCCCTTTCTTCTTTGTTCTTTTCCTCCTCTTCCTTTCGCCGGCATTCAGCTTTTGCTGCTGCTTCTATTTCAGCCTTCCTCTTCCACTCAGTTGCAGCAGCCTGTTCGGCCTTCTTTTGGCGCTCAGCTTCTGCTTTGTCCAGCTCTGCCTTGAGTGCCCATTCTGCTGCGGCCTGTGCCTCCTTTTCCTCCTTTTCTTTCCTCGCCTCCTTGGCCTGCTTCTTCTTCTGTGTTGCCATTGCACTCTTCTGGCATGCTTCCTCATCCTCTTTTATCTTCTTTTCCCTTTCTTGCTGGGCCTTTGCTTCTGCTTCTTTCTGTTGGATAGATGTAGTACGCCCTGTGTTGGTCCGAGACTTCTTGGGTAAAGAGGAAGAGGAACCTCCCAACTGACGACTTCTGTCTTCTAGGCTCTGATCATCTGGATCTTCTTGGACCACGGCTATTCCCGGAGGAAATTGTCTTTCAGCGTTATACCAGTTCCTTCTCTCATCTTCTGCCGGGCGCTCAATATGCTGATAAGTCCACTTGAATTTAGCTTTCAGGCAGTGTTCAAGAACTATTCTCTCCGGGTCATATGTCCGGTGTTCTAGCGCCCCAAGCTGATAGATTTTCACTGCTTCTCCCTCTGCTGCTACTTCCCTAAATTCTTTAACTGTGCACGCGCCAATGGTGAGGGGTAGCGTGGGCCACGACTTCTTTTTGCCTTTGGACAAGACGCTGGAGAAGCCTTGAGACATTTGGAAGCATACCTCCTGAATGAGAATTTTGTCTGTCACAAAGCGAGGCATAGCATGTGGTGCCCTGTAAGATCCAAAGACTCGGATGAAGGTATATCCGGGGAAAGGGTACCAGTGTGCTACTTTGACTAGCGTTTCCTTGGCCTGCCAAGACATGCAGGGGGCGTCTTGGCCAAATAAGTGTCTATACAGAGAGGGAATAAATATCTGGGAGATCTGATCTATATCCTGTTTGTATTTGGACTCCCAAAATACCCTGATTTGCAGATGAATTGCACGTGACTGCTCGAGATCCCAGTTGTGTGCCCATCCCTCAAAGTGTACTCTTGCGCAGACAGCATCCAGTAGGTAAGAGGCCATGTAAAATTCGGCAGGCATTCCTTCATCTGGGGCCAATGCCGCGTTCAAGTTGGTCTGCATCGAGGTCATTAATATGCCTGCCCAATTGAAACGGGTGCCGTGTGTTGTCACATACTCCATGATAGTAGCCCAACTACCGTTGAAAGTGGAGCAATCCGGGCACCCGTAAAGCCTGCAAAGCATGGCGGAAACCAATTTATAAACCTTTCTCAGGCTAGCCACTGGATATTCTTGGTATTTCTTGACCTTAAACTTCTTGGGATCCTCCCACCATTGTCTAATAGTATCAACTATCGGAACAGCGTGAGAAATAGCCCATTCTGGAGTGAAATTCTCATCTGGGCGAGGCAACGAGTAGTAAAGGTGGGCATCCGAGCCTACGAGTGTAGCGAAAGCCCTGCCTTCGCTGTCTCGGATCACAAACTTCTTGGGATCCGTCTTTTTTATGATCCAATCTATAACCTCTGAACATGGAAATATGGCTGGATGCGCCCCTGCCAGATGTAGTTTGGACTTTTTGACTGCCAAGTATATTTCCCGGTCTGGGAGGTCTTCTGGAAATTCTTCTTCCGGCATGGCGAACTCATGATACACTTGGTACCATCGCATGCTGTCTTCTTTTGTAAATTTACATAGTGTATCCCTGTATATTGGGGGTGGGGACACCACTTCCAGCTCATCAATTTCTTCCACCACTTGCTTGCCCTTCTTCCGGGATAGCGGGGGTGCCATGTCACTAGAATCTGATAAAACAGGTATGCACTCTATGTCTTCTTGAAGTTCACCTGTCAAATTCATAAAGGAATCCCAAGATAAGAACGACATGATGATATAAAACCAGTTGCAATTTAGTGATGAAATTTAGCTGAGACACATGTAAAACTGGGTTACTTGTTTATGGGTTGCTGGGTCGCGGATTGCACGAAAAAGGCTCGGGCGCGACCTTGCGACCTCGCGACCAGGTCGCTGGGTCGCTGGGTCGCAACTCTCCGAAACAAATGGGAAATGCGACCTTGCGACCTTGCGACTAGGTCGCTGGGTCGCTGGGTCGCAGATTCCAGAAATATGGAAAATTGCGACTTTGCGACCTCGCGACTAGGTCGCTGGGTCGCAGGTCGCGATAAGATTTGCCCGGGGGGGGGTTTGCGCGCGCGCAGCCGTGAGTCTTATTTTCTTCCTCCTCTTGAAAATTTATAAGCTGGCTGGGTCCAGGCAGAGCTGGGGAATGATTTTAAGAGCAAGGGGCAAAGCTACGGGAGTTTGAACCAGAAATGTGGTGAAGTTGGGCATTTGTGGATTGAAGCAGATTCACAAAACACTCAAAAAATATAAAAGCTCAGACAAAGGGAAATTTAAAGGCCTAAGGGAACATGGGTTTTGGCAAGAAATTCTCATAATAGAAACAACAGGATGAAATGGCAACTTACCCGGGAAAATCGCGCCAGTCGAGCTGTCAGAGGCGTTTTCTTTCAAATCGCTGAATGTGTAAAATGCGACCTGGCGACCTCCCTTATATAGAAGGTCGCACGTGCGGGCAATAAATGTGGGTCGCTGGGTCGCAAATCAGTTAATTCCATAGTTTTGCGACCTTGCGACCTTGCGACCTGGCGACCTGGGGTCGCGGGGTCGCAAGGTCGCTGGGTCGCACTTTTCATAAAAATTGGATAATTGCGACCTAGCGACCTGGCGACTTGGCGACCTGGGGTCGCTAGGTCGCTGGGTCGCACTTTTCGTTAAATTCTTGGATTTGCGACCTTGCGACCTGGCGACCTGGGGTCGCGGGGTCGCAAGGTCGCTAGGTCGCGGTTTTCATCCATGATTTATCTTTGCGACTTGGCGACTTGGCGAATTAATAGTTTCTCTTTAGTTTTAAGGGGCTCCAAAAATTTGAAATGGTGGTCTTTTTTGGAGGGTGTTGTAGGGGCTACAACACACCCTTAGGCCAACAAAATAGCAAAGTCTTTCCACAAGATTTCAATGAAGAGCCCGACCAAAATTTGCAACAACAATAGGGATAAATAGGATGACAAACACCTCAAATTATTATGAGAATATACAAAAACCCAAAAGAGTAGGTAGGCCATACCCCATTTGAAATTATGTTGAGTGAAAAAGCGGTGTCTCTCGAATCCACACTCTCGAACCCACATGATGCCTTCTACAATAAAAAAGAGGTGTGCATAAATTTGGCATGATGAAATCTATAGAAGATATAGAAATAGATATTATGACTTAATAACACACACTATATTTCCTATCAATAATAAATATTCAAGAACATAGGAATTGTATCAAGATATGGAAATAATAAGACATACCCCAAATAAAATTATGTCTCGAAAAAAAAACGATGGTGGCTCAAATTGTAACACCCTCCTCCCACATTTACCCAATCTACTCGGTCCACTGGGGTAAACATGTGATGGGAGGCTACTATTATGTGAATCAACTCCCAATGTATAGCTAAGTGGAACCGACAAAATAGAACCAAATTGACCTTCCACGCATTCTACAAAACCTCTAGGAGCCAACCAACCCTTCGAGGTAACCAACCCCTGAGGAAAATTAAATTTTCACCAATCTAACACCCCATTAGCTCCCTTGACGAGCCATGCATGCGAATTTAGGCCTCCAATTACTCCCACAGCAAGGGAAAACCAACGACCATGGAATTTTATAGCTAGTTATGTGCAAGTAACCCTAGATTTTGTGCCACTTTTTCAGGGCCATGGCTCAGGCCACTTCCCAAAACTTCATGAAAAATTCAGGAATGATAAACAAAATTTATATAAAGGTACTAATGCAATCATTTTATTAATGAATTTACTAGACCCCTACTAGCCATGATAGGCATTTCGTCAAACATGTCACAAATATGAATTCTAAATGTGATAACAACAAATTTGAGCATAAGAGTCTCATACTTATATGAGAATCACTAAGAAGAATTTATGCCTTATCAAATTAGCTGCATTATCATCTATTGGGTCATCTATTCATTGTTCATTCATTTAAAAATAAAAACATGATGAGAGCCATACATCATCACTATCATAAAACATACTCATAACCGGCATATAAAAAAAAAATAACAAGGATACAACAATGATAAATGCCAGATATGAACCAGTACATTTTCACATAAAATACTAAGGAAAGGAACTCTTATTACTGACTGTAAAGAAAACTAGGTTTGGGACTTCCACGTACCACCTGACGATAGATTGGTTGAACCAAATATTTCTTTCAACCAATCACCCCCGTGCCATATTCCAAGCATGGATGTGGGACTTATAACCAAAATAAACTAGGGCTTCATGGGGCTAAACCACCTAACCCTCATCAATAGAACCAAGCTTTACCACAATCCCCATTGGATCACTAGTCCCTAAACAAGCATGGATGCCACTGGATTTCTACACCTACATTGTGAGGAATTTATCTGTCACATAGTCTCTAGGATTTACCGTATATCCCACCATTCACTAGTCGAGATTCCTAGGCCTAATTGAGACTCCACCCTCCAGAATTTATCGTATATTCTACCAATTATTGGCCAAGGATTCCTATCCCTAATTGAGAGCACCCACCTCTAGGCTTACCATATATACCGCCATAACGAGGTAACACAAAATCTAGATTTATCAAAACCCACAGTCAGGTTCGGGGGTCACTAGGCCAAGTATTTACCATAATCTACCATACGATTCAAGGATCACTAGGCCCTGTATTCTTTCTTTCAGAGACCACCTCACTCAGTTTTGAATCCATCTTCCAATCTAGCTCAACCAAAACATGAGAACCCCATCACACCATGGCTATTAGGAAATGGAAAGGCAAGGTTGAAGAACATTGTCACACCTAGAAAAATCAATGCCATTGACAAAAAGAGAACCAATAACACGCATTCATAACCATGCATTCCAAAAATAACGAGTCAATCATACACGTAAATCGATACCTACGAATTATCCCGTTGTAGCCACTTGACCCTGCTCTTCCTTTATTGATCTTTGCTTCCTATTTGCCTTCTTTAATTTTTCTTGATCCAATGCCGAAGTGCTCCAGGAAAACTCTTTGTGTCCAAGAGTGCGTGAGAGGGAGAATAGAGAGAGAGCTCAAAAATTGAACTGACAGAAGGTACCAACTTATCGTCAAATTCCTTTTTATTAATGAGGCCTATATTTTCTTCAATTTTCTATTATTTTCCTTCATTTTACTCCTCACATGCAACTTGTGAACTTTCACCTTCATTTTCTCCTAATTTCCATTGTTTTCATAAATAAACTGCCAAAAATGTCATTTTTCTTTTCCAAAGCCTTTGTCATTGCCTTTCCAATTTCCTTAGGCATAATAAAACAAATGAACACCCACACTAAGATGTTTTTTCCCAACATTCAAATTATATTAAGTGTCCCATAACCATGGTTATTATTTTGGCTTTATTAACTTTTATTTCATGGAATTTTCACCAGGGTTGTTATATAACCCTCCCCCTGGGGGAACATCATCCTTAGTGTTCAATGGCACCTACAACCAACAAGACTGTTGAAATCAAAACATACTGCCCATGGAGCTTTATAACTTAGCTTGTTGAAATGGTTTACAATGATCAACCTGCTGAGAAGTAAACCAATGTGAGAACATAACAACATGACAACCATAATGACTTGACACCCATGTTTTTTATTGGAGCTTTATAACATAACTCATGGTGATATTTACATCCATATACATATGTACATATACCAAAACATCACACAAAATCATATACCAAAACATATATCAAGGACATTTGCTCAACCAACGAATGGACAAGGATACATATCCTGCATTTGATCCGCCATCTCCCATGTTGCTTCATCGGGCCCGAAGTGCTTCCATTGCACTTTAAATTGCTTGACTGCTCGGTCCTAGAGTATGAGCATCTTTCTCTGCAAAATACACTGTGGTTACAACTGTAATTCTCCTTCTAGATCCACCTGCAATACAAACCAGTCAATCACATGATAAACAACTTTAACATACTTCTTAAGTAATGACACATGGAAAACATCATGGAATTTCACTGTTGAAGTCAATGCAAGTCAATAGGCTACTGGTGTGATCCTTTCAATAATATTGAAAGGTCCACAATTTCGAGGTGCGAAATTGGCACATGATCCAATCCACAATGAGCTATTCTTGGGCTTGATGTGCAAGTAAACTTGTTCCCCAACCTAAAACTCCTAAAACAACCTATTTTGATCTGCATAGATTTTCTGCCTATCTTGTGCTACCTTTAGATTCTTCTTTATTACCTGCATTTCCCATTCCATTTCTTCCAACATGTCCAGTCCAATCAATACCTTGTTCACTAGATCAATCCAACTGATAGGAGTATTATAATTCCGCTCATACAATGCCTCAAACAGACTCATCCTCAGTGACTCCTAGTAATCATTGCTGTAAGAACACTAAACCAACAGAAGGTACTCCTCCCATATCCTATACTGATGCATCACATACATGCTCAACATGTCCTGCAATATCCTATTGACTCTCTCCGTCTGCCCATCTATATACAGATGATAAGTTGTGTTGAAGGCCAACTCTATCCCCAATCCCGCAAACAACTCCTTCCAAAACTTGGAAGTGAACTTAGCATCCATGTTTGGCATAATATTCTTCGGAACACCATGCAATTTGACCACATCTCTGATGAATAACTATGCCACATCAGTAGTTGAATATGTAGCCTTAGCTAGAATGAAATGCACTACCTTAGTCAACATGTCTACTACAACCATGATGGAATCATGTTGTCTAGATGTCCTCGACAAAAATATGATTAAATCCATGTAAATTACCTCCCAATTCCACTCTGGAATCATAATCGAATGTAGTAATCCACCCGAATGCTTACATTCTGCCTTCACCTGCCGACAGTCCAAGCATTTAGCCACAAACTATACCACATCCTTCTTCAGATTTGGCTAATTATAAAACTTATTCACTATTTTCAATGTATTTTGATATCTTGGGTGACCTGAATATAGTTTTGCATGAAAATATATCAATATATCCTTCTTGAGCTCACTGTTTTCTGACACATATATCCTGTCCCTAAATCTGATCAAGCCATCTGCTGAGAGATGATAGTCCACATCATGTGGACTTGTACCTGTACATGTACCACTACCTATACCTATACTAATACATGTACATGTACCATTACTCTGTTGTAACCTATGCTTAAGCTCCATGTACTTGTTATCCTTTTGTCCTACCTGTAAGATATGATCCTGTAAGTCTGCCATGTAAAAACTCATAGCTGCAATATGATTCACCTGTACTTTATTTCTAAGATCATCTGAAACCCTCTTCTCTTTACCCTTTATGTACATGATCTCAAATTAAAACTCGCTAATTGTGGCCAACCATATATATTTCCTGGCATTTAAATTCAACTGTTCAAACAAGTATCTCAACCCACTTTGATCACTCATCAATACAAACCTCCTGCCAAGAAGATAGTGACTACACATATTCAATGCATGGATGATCGCTACCAACTCAAGATCATGTGTCAGATAATTATGCTCGTTCTCATCATTTTATGTGACTCATAACATACTATCTGTCCATCCTGCATAAGGAATCCACCAAGTCCTCTCTTGCAAGCATATGTATAATTTGTCAACAACTTCTTCAACTATTCAAAACTTATTGCACATTCATTTGTCCATTCAAATTTCTTACCTCTCCTGTGCAGTTATGTAATAGGATATGCAATCCAAGAGAAGTCCCTGATGAACCTCCTATAGTAACCTGCTAATCCCATGAATGATCTTACCTCATCCAAATTTCTAGGAGCTTCCCACTCCATGATAGCAATCTTATCTTCTTTGGATCCAATGTTATGATTTCCTTGGAAACAACATATCCCAAGTAGTGTACCTATGTCTGAAAGAAATTGCAATTGCTAATATTGGCATACAATTTATTCTCTCTTAGCAACCTCAATAATGTTGCTATATTCTTGACAAGATGTTCCTCCTTCTTAGAATATATCAAGATGTCATCAGTGAATAAAATAACAAACTTGTCCAGATAAGGACACAACACACTATTCATCAAGAACATAAAAGTAGTTCGAGCATTAGTCAAACCGAATGGAACTACACCAAACTCATAATGCATGTACCTGGTCTAGGAAGTTGTCTTGTAAATGTCCTCTTCTTTGATGCATACCTAATGATATCCTAAACTCAGATCAATGTTCAAGAACACCGCTACTCCCTTCAACTGATCAAATATTTCATCAATCCTCAGCAATGGGTACCTGTTCTTGATGGTCACTTTCTTCAACTTCCTGTAATCAATGCATAGCCTCAGAGTAACATCCTTATTCTTAACAAACAATATCAATGCACCCCATGGTGATACACTTGTCCTAATGTATCCCTTTTCAAACATTTCCTTCAACCGCAACTTCAACTATACTAAATCTTGAGTGCTCATTTTGTATAGTGACTTTGATGCTGGTGCTGCCCCTGGTACCAACTCAATAGAAAAGTATACTTCCTTGTGAGCCGGAAACTCTAAAATATCTGCTAGAAAAACATCCTAAAACTGATGTAAAACCAGGCACCTGCTCAATACCTCTACATCCTCATCCTCACCTTTATCACTAGAAATATGCACTGCAAATAACACACACCCTTTTCTATGACTGTGCTTCACCTGCATAAATGTCACCATCCTAACTAATGTTTATTTATTCTTACCCTGTAAGACTCTTTGTTCCCCGTTGTCATCCACACACTCAATGGATTTGTCATAACGATCCACTTTGGTCCTATGAATATACAACTAGTCCATACCCAAAAACATACTATATGATCCCAACGACAATACATTCAAGTGTGTTGATGTAGGCATACCATTCAATTCAAAATCACAAGCTCTTACCCAATGATGAACTATCTTATTTGTACCTGTAGCCAAATGCACTAACTAATATTTTGCATGCACTTATTTATTCAAACCACACTTATCCACCAAGTCAGGCTTAACATAACTATAATTAGATCCAGGGTTAATCAAAATAGAAACAAATTGATCACAAATCTTACAGTCCATCTAAAAGATAGATGCTTGGTGATCTGCATGCCTATTATCCACGTTGCATAGATACGAGGAATTCTCTTCCCCATGTTAATACCAATAACATTCATTTTTTTTGTTTTGCATCGTCCCTTACTCTAAGTTAAAAAACCATCCAAAAATTCAAAAAATACAACCTTTATCCTTTCTTGCATCGAAAAATCACAAATTTCTTTGTCCCCACCTTATGTTTTCCGCTCCCTCTTGTGATTGCGATACCCTGATGCAATATATCGCAGATCGCATTATCGCCTGCATCACATTTCACATTATCATAGACCACATTATCGCCTGCATCACACTATCTCATTATCGCCCGCATCACATTATCGCATTTCGCATTATCACATTATTTCCCGCACATCACTCACCATTTATGTGTCATATCCTAAACCTCGATGCGATAATGCGATATATCACATTGCAATCCTGCCACCTTGTTACCACCTTGGTAGGACCCACCTTCCGCCACGTCACTCATCGCAATCGCAAATCGCAAAACATTTTGTTTTTGCCTTATGATCTTTGCTCCTAAACTCCCAATGCGAGATGATTTAAAGTCATGACTGATTAGATGGTTCATTAAAGATTTGAAGTACAAGATTAGATGGTTACACATGTATACACCGCCAACTGAAGATTATCAAGGTTTTAAAGTACACAAAATGCCTAAAGCCATCACATTTCCAAATTTCGAGGTGCAGATCCTTAATGTTAGTTAGTTGATATTTATTTTGGTTATGGACAATGCCACTTCACTCAAAGTGGTCATGTTCGATAATATCATCATAAATACAATATGTAAAGACTGTCAGTGTAATAAATGGAATTTTAGTCCTATTAGTTCTTAAACTCTTGTAAACAGAAATATCCCGATGTTCTCTCCTTGTAATCTGTTTCCTTTTTGGATAAGGTGTCTTTGGAAATATTCGAAGGTCTAGCCTAGCTGGAAGACTACATGTAAATTATATAAATAGGAAGATGAGAGGATGAGGGGGGATGGATGTAATGTTAGAAGCTACTTTTCTAATTTTTTTATGTTAGTTATACAGTTGTAGCCAAACTTATTTCTCACCTGAGATTCATCATGTATTCTTGTATGTGTTTGTCCTACAAGCTCTTTTGATATTATTTTATTTTGATTTATGTGTAACCACTTGGAATTCGTGTTTAATCATGCTCCAACTTCGTGTACACATATGATTTATTGTTCTAGTTGTGTTTTGGTCTTTCAATTTTCTTTATGTGTAATCAGTTGGAATTCATGTTTAATCATTCTCCAACTTCTTGTACACATATGGTTTACTGTTCAGTTTATGTTTTGATGAGAATACACACATGCCTCAGCTTCCATGTTAGATGATTTTCATGTAATTGAGTTCCTCTGACTCCATACCCAATGGTATCTACTTCTTCACATCCTTCAATTACATAAAAACATTTAAAGAAAATTTCAGAGTTAGCCATATGTTGTTATTCATTTACATAATATTATGTGTATCATTGAGAGAGCCCTCTCAGGTTGGAAAGGCTAAGTTCCAGCTAAAGGTAGGTTTGAAATAGTTACTCTGAGTTGAATGTTGAAGCAACCCATGAGCCTCAATTTAGTGATAACATTTTGGTGCGTCTTCGAGGAGTCTGAAGACATATTTCTCGAAGTTTGTGCTCAAACACTAAAGATGAACTCTTGAAGGTAGTAGGAGCTCAGAACATTTCGAGACTACAAAAACTACCTTGGTGACGCCATTTTTAAATAATTCAGAAATTCATAGCTTCATGGTGACTCCACTGCTTGAATATCAGTAGCTTGATGAAGTTCCAAGATGAGTTCTATTGCAAGAAATAATGCCAAGTATGCTCCTATGAATTGGTCTCACATCCATGATTTTCCAAATCCTATGCCAAAAGTTAAATGGTTAACTTATCTTTGCATATTTAAAGCTGAAAATAAAGATAATCCTGCTCTTCACTTGGTTATATTCCTTCTGCATGTTCATAAGTTTTGAGTTAAGTTTCGCGAGGATTGTCTCATGAAAATTTTTATGACCACCCTAGAGGATGAAGCTAGAACATGGTAGGAAGGGTTGCAACCAGGAAGCTTGTTTATCTAAGATATTTCTATAGGAATTTCTTAGAACATTATAAGAAAAATCATTCTTCTTTATCAATGTTACAATACTGCTATGAATTTTGTGAGGTTTTAATTCCATATCTTAAAATTCTCAGTGATAATGGAGAGTGCATGGATGAGGATATGTTAGAGGCACTTCATGATTTATTTTCTCACGTTAGTCAAGACAGTTTCCAACAAGAAGAAGTGTCTTCTTTGCTTGAAGATAAAATAGATCAATAATTTGATAGTCAAGTCATATTACATGAAATTTATGAGTATTTGTAGCCTTGTCAATCTATATGCAATCAAAAGTATGAGCCAAATAATTCAAATTTTTTTTCATCGCATTCCTTTTCTGAAAATTTATGTCAAGAAGAAACTCCTCAAGATCAGGTTGTTGAAAATACATGCATGAAAATAATGAACAGTGAAGTAACATGTGATGAAAGTTCAGTTTTGGGTAAACTCGAGCTACATGAAGAGTTGAATATACATGTTTTACCTTTTCATTTTGGGTATCATAAAAATTACATTGATGATATACATAAATTTGTTGGTATAGGAGTTGTTAGTGTTCAAAATCAAGATGACAACCCTCAAGAAAAACTACCAAAGATTATATATGATTTGTTTGATAAGAAAAAGAGTAGTTTTGATACACACACTATGGATATCATGTTTGAAGATGTTCAAGGATGCATGGATGGTTTTGTTGAGATTCAACAAGATGATGATCCTAGTGGAAATTAAGCACCTACACTAGGTGGGGCCCGCAGGTTATTTTTAGGTGTATGTCTATTTTTAGAATGGCGAGAAAATTCTATTTATAGATGAGGTTCTATTTTTAGATGCATATGCGAAGTCTATTTATAGATCGCATGTCTACAAATAGAATTCATGTCAATTATTATTATCTCTTAATAATAATTGGACAATAAATATTAATCTATTCTCTTGAAGCACTTGATTTCAGTTCACTGAAGTGGCAAACTAGTTAGCTAAAGGAATTTCAAGTTCTAAGGTTGGTTGGTGGGACATGCAAGTGGACTTAGTTTTAACTGAGTGAGTCGAAGTTGTAACAGAGTTGGATGTGTAGTTATGTGAGTTGTAAAGTAGTTTAACTCAGTTAAGTGAGTTAGACTCAGTTGTGCTAGTTGTAACTAGTTGTAACTAAAGATCCACTAGAGAGAGATTAGTGAATTAAATATTAAATTAATTCACATAGTGTGATCTCACATGCAACTGAAGATTTACTACTCTTAACTACATGCATGTAAGATCCAGTGGAGACCTAGTTGAGAGATAGGTGAAAGGAAAAGTTTGACTATCATTTGTGACATTAGTGGGTCCAATCATGAAACCACACAAACATTGGAGATACCAATGAGTATTGCGTAGTCAAGGAAAGGCAGGATCTCATTCATTTAGGGATTGTCATTATTAGGGATTGTGCAGTGGAGGCAGGCTGTCAAGAGGCAGTAAATTGGCGCATGTATTTACCAATTTTTGTGTGATAGTGTGAGACGATTTTATATTATATCGAGAGCTCTTGAATTAGAGTTTTGTATGAGATTGTTTCATGATCCATGATATATACATAATATATGATAGTGTGGTTTGTAGCTTTATGCTTTCCTGGTAAAAACATCTGTGTTATGTGTGATTGATCTTTCTTCATGTGTTTGCAATTAGCGATTAAATTTCCGCAAATATTTTAGTAGAAGGATTTTGTATTTAACAGTGGCATATAATTGTTAGATCAGGAGAATCCAGGAAATCCATAATTTCTATTAAAATTTCTACATGGTATTTTTAGTCATCAATATTTTTCACCTGTTGATGATGACTAGTTTTTAAAGCCAATTTTTCTAGAAGATGATCTCCATTTTATCAAATATGTCATCTAGAAAACACCCCTAAACATTTTTTTGTCCTCCTACCTTTTTCAGTCAGCCTATGATGAGAAAAACCTAGTTGTCAAGTCCTATCTAGTTACAGTCATATAATCTTGTCCATCAGTTGTCATAAGCTAAAGTCATCCACTGTCATTCACCCTCATCCCCAGGTCATTCATTAACCAACTGTTGATAAAAATTCAGCCACCCTACCTCTAGTCATGTGTCATCTTAAGATCTAGTCATACCAAAGAGAATGTTCAAAATCTGGCAAAGATCTCCTCTAAGTTAGGTAGTGGCGCTTTAGGAAATCCTCCCTTGGCAAAAACATCCCGAGCCAAAAATATTTTGTTCAATACCAACAAACCCTGAATTGGCGCTTAGTCTACAAAAAACAAAGCTTGATACACCCATAGGTCACGCCACTAAAAGGTCTTGATGTCTCAGCAGTACATGTTTCAAAAGCCAAACTGACATTGGGTTGATTTATAGTGTTTCAGTGTCTATTTCAAAAGAAAAGATGTACAAGTATTCCAGAAGACATTGTCAAGCTAAAACATGAGAAGACAACTGCTTCTCATGTTGTTTTAAGCCTGGGATAAGAGTACTGGTCAGAGAGAAAATTCAATAAACCTCTGCAAACATAGTCAAGAAAGGTTAGTAAACAATGACTAGCAATCAAATACTCTACAGATGCAAGTCATGTTGCTCCTGGTTCCAAAAGATTCACAACGGTATTCTAAACAATAGGATACATATCTCAGAACAGGTCTCTCATAGCATATTGTCAAATTTCCACTTTATTACTCATTGAGATATGCCCAGCAGAGATATGCATTACAAGGAAAAGTGACACAGTTTGATAAAGGGATGAAATGTCATGACTGTGTTAACCTCCTCCAAGCATGAGCAGATGGTTGGGTCACTTGATGTTAACCTCCTCCAAACATGAGTAGATGGTTAGGTCATTTGTTGTAAACCTCCTTCATTTAAAAGTAGATGGTTTGGAAATATGGTAAGGGCCTCCTTCATTTAACAAGCAGAGGGTCAGGACCAGAGGTATGGCCTCATTCAAAGAGCACAAGGATAACAATGCTTCAAATGGCTTGAAAACTTGTTTACACTATTTTCTCCAATGGATGAGACTACTGATACAGCAGTAGTGTTTCAAGGGGTGCTTACATGGGTTCACTGTTTGAAAGACAGAGTTGAAATCAGTAGAAAGAAATTGAAGGCTTATGAGTAGAAAAATGGTGTTAAACAGATGACAAGCAGTGGTATTATGATAATTCAAGAAGATTTATATTTCATGTCCATAAAGGCCTTCTTCAAATGCAATATGAGGTTAAAATGTCTGAAAATTGGGACAAGCTCATCAAAATAATGGGAAAGCTATGACACCATGATTCAAGTTCAAGATACCATTCAAAGAAATGAAACTTACCACGGTAATAAAACAGACCTTTTTGTTTACATTTGATTGCATTAAAGGTCCTTAAAAATATTTCTCCTTGATAAAAAAATGTGAATCAAGCCATTGGTGAGTTCAAACAAAGCTTCATCCACAGTCAAAGGAAAATTTCAAAGGCCGCCTAATAGTTTTTGACCAATTTCGACAATGGTCATAACAAGTCATCAAACACCAAAAAAGTTGAAAATGTCAAAATAAGTTTTAGAAATGTAAATCATCTCCTTCCAAGAGATAGGCAAAGGATCTTCAAAAGTGGCTGGCCACGACATGGTTGTTAGGAGTCCTGATCGAATATGGGTCTTTATGATATTTTAAAAGTCATAAAATGATAAAGATAGTGATTCATGTTTTGACATGACATAAAAATTTTCAAAAACATCTAAAACCCTCCAAAATGTGATGTGAAAACATTTGAAGTGTTTTTTCAAGTTAAAAAGGAAGGATACCATTTGAAAGTCCCATTTGCAATTTCAAAAGCCTAAGCACACTCCCTAGCTGCTCACTGGAGAAGAAAAATTAGTTTTTGGGAAAAATTTAAAATTTTTCAGTGCTTGAAGTTGCGCGACGCGCCTATGAGCGCACATACACAACGTTTAAATGTAGGCGTGGTGCGCCTGTAGCGGTGCGTGGCGCTCCTATAGCTTTAGGTCACCCGCTCGAAAGTCGACCCAACAGTCTCCATTGCGCAGCGCCCTCTTCTTTAAAAGCGTCGCTCCTCCATTGCTTCCAAAAACACTCTTAAAAGGCTGCTTCATCGATAAACCATGGCCCATAAGCGTTGTTCAATGTATTTTCCTCGATTCTTGGTAGTTTTTGAAGTTGAAAGGGGGTATGCTTGCTATGTTTTCAAGAGAGAAACAGTGATAAAGAATTAGGGCCTTCGATCAAATTCAAAGTTTTTCTTGTTGCTGTGGATATAGAGAATTAGTATAGTGATAGGAAAAGGGTGTCTGTGCCAAAATAGAAGAAGATTCCTCTTCAAAAGGAAACCACAAAGCATAACTTTCTAAGCCTGTTTCTCAAAACATAGTATTTAAAAGAGATAGGTGGTTTGCCAAAATTGAGAAAGGCCTCTCTTTGTCATGGCTAGTAAATGATAAAATAGTGAAAAAGGGAGGTTTATTATGTCAATTTGATGGCTCTTTGATTGTGCTATTAAAATAGTTCGGATAGCCCACAGTTTCTATAAAGGAGCAGAGTTTGTTAAAAACTCAGAGGATAAAACAGTGAATGAAAAGGGAGGTTTGTTAGACCAATATTGAAAGCTCTTCTTGTGTTATTAAAAAGCTAAAACTATACACAGTTGCTAGACAGATAAAAAGATGGTTGTAGAGGTCTCAAAACATTTTTGATCATCTAGAAAGTGGTAAAGGGATGAAGGCCTGATAAATATAAAGAGTTCCTTGTTGTGTTGTGAGATAGCAAACTTTGTGCAGCCCCTAGAATTCAAAAAAGGCAGAGTCTTTTTCAAGGTTTTTAAGTCAGCTGAAAAGTGTCTTGTTTTCTTTATAAAGAGCAGTGAATATCAAAAGAGCAGTGTTTGGAGGGAAATTTTTTTTTGTCAAAACAAAGGAGATCCTTTTTTCAACAAGGAAACACAAACACATATTTTTTAAAATCTTTGCCCAAACAAAGTAATAAATTAATTTTTATTTTCATTGGACAAGTACTTGTTTGATTAGCATCAAAGAGGCACAATGACTTATAAGGAGGACAAGGTGTGGTGTTGGTAAACCATTTCAAAGACCATTTGAGACATCTTGTCTTAGTCAACCAGCAAAGAGTATCCAAACAAAATGCCTCCCAGGCAAGACAGCAGAAGTGGCCCTCATGGGAGGTTTGAACCTGTTTCAACTGAGGAAGTAAATGCCCTTCCTTTAGTTCTATTTAAATTTCATGAAGTTGGATGTCTATATTTTTTTCAAAGGGTTCAGGAGGTGAAAAGCTATCTCCCCTTGACACATCTATGTGCTTTGAGATTGCAAGGGAAACATTTTCAGCTGGTAGGCTTAGATTTCAAATTTTCTCCTAGATCCATTTCCAGAGCTACCAAAATACCATATGTTGGAGAAAAATGATTTAAACAGAGATGCTTAGACTCAGAATAGTACAAATTTTTTTTGAAGCCGGAGCATCGGGATGCATGCCCATCCATATTTCCTTTTTCATATATATTGACTAGTTATGCTCCCCTCATGAAGATAATCATGAAATATTTCACATGCGAGGGAAGGTTTTCCCAGGTCTATGCTTACCATGTCTGGTTGCTCATGCACTTCACTAGGACACAATTGTTAAACCTCCCATTTTTCCTCCATAGAAGTATTGAAAATATGGCCTCCACTGTTCAAAAGAGACCTTCCTCTCAGCAGTCAGCTTGCCTTTTCCATCATTCCCTCATCAAGATTGTCATTCTTCATCAACTTGAGAAGAAGGGAATCTCTTGGGACACTTTCATTGCACATCCCGATTTCGTCACTATTTCTTCATCCCATGCATCTCCTTCACTTTCCACTCATCATCTTTCTCCTTCTTCCAGTAAGCCCATTCCTAAGAAGCTAAAATTTCCCATGATTGGTGAAGAAGAGCAGCATAATGATGAGGAAGAACACAGTGAAGAAGAGCAGCATAATGATGCAGAATAACACAATGAAGAAGAGCAGCATAATGATGAAGAGGAGCATAGTGATGAAGAGCAGCATGATGAAGAAGAGCAACACAGTCAGGAAGAAAGTAGCCATGAGAAGGAGAGGGACTTTGACATAATTCAGATAAATAGTGATGATAGCGACAATGAGGTCAGAATCCTAGATTCTCTCTTGATCAATAGAGAAGAACAATTTCACGATTTGAGGGCAGATCTAGAGAGGTCTAAAAACCTCATTCACTTTTTGCAAACACAAAACAAGCATATGAGTGTCCACATGGCGGTATATGAGACACGGACAATCAAATATCAAAAAGAGGCCTCCAAGGCGCAAATTAAGTTGGAAGAACTCATGGACGAGTTCAATGATAGCGAAGATGAAGATCAGCCAAGAAGAAAGAGGCCAAGAACCTTGGGACTCAGAAGAGCCTTAGAGAAACAAAAAGAGGAAGAGGTTGCCCTTTTTCAATATTTTCCTCTCACTAATTTATTCACCCAAGAGATAGAAAACAATCGAGAAGCATGGCTTGAAAGGGTGAATGACCACTTGGAGAAGAAATTGGAAAATGCCAATATATATTTGGACCTTCAAAGAAGAATGACTGGGCACTATAAGAAGCTCAATCATTTCGCCCAACGGAAATTGAAAGCCACACAAGAAAAGCTCAAGGAGGCTCAAAAGAGGCACTCGGCACCAAAAATGAAGAAAGACACATCAAGGCTCCAAATTTTGGCCTCCGCTTCTCAGCATGCTTCTGAAAACCCTTGAGGGTCATGCTCACCAAAATTGGGCGAAATTCAACAAGTTTTGGTTTTTTGACATTTTTGGGCTTTTTGCTAAAAATCATGGGCATCGCCATTTCTGTTTGGGACATCCTCAAAGGATGAAAATGGTATCATTGGATGCCATAATTTCAGGGGCATCTACTCAATGATTTTAAGATCAATTGAAGATGATTTGGTCCCCCAAAATGACGAAAAACAGTCACTTTTTCAACACTCTGCCTCGTATATCAGCAAAGGCAATTTTCTGGGTTTTTACACACAAGTCAAGTTTTGAAAGACTTATAGTGATTAGCTTGGATTAAAAAAAAATGAATTTTCAAAAACTAGACATCCATAGCTTTCCAACAAGCCATCACGGGCCTCGTTTTGACATCGGGAAGGCCTCCAAAAGTTTCCCACAAGACAGGGGTTTTTCTGCTGATATATTTCTTAAGTATTTTTGTGAAAAATGCACTTTTCTGAAGTGACTTTTCCTCATGTGCGTTTAGCCTTTTTTGGCCATGGTTAGTTAGGAAAAGTCAATTTATTTTCCTTTTTTAGCATTTTTAAGATATTTTTATAGATATTTTGTGCCTTGGGCTTTGTAAAGCCTCAAGGACAAAATCAAATATTTTTGATGGGCCAATGAGCTTGCAAGTTGCATTAGGAGGTTTTCCCTCATCTTGGCCTATATATTCCAAGAGACTTCATTGTAAACAAGGCTGAACTGGATGATATAGAGCAATATATGGTTATACAAGCTTGGAAGAAACACTTGTCTCATGCATTGGATAGTTTCTTGAATGTTTTTGGATGATGAAAGAGGATTTTTGTTGGATTCCTTGACTTGGTAAAATGGTATAGTGTCCCTCTCTGTTATGTTTTCTTTGTTTTCATTCATATTTCATGCTCTTTCTTGCTACAAGACAATAGAGAATAGATTTGAGACATTGCCTTGGAGGCACCTCATATTTCCTATTTATTTATAGCTTCTATGTTTTCTTCCTTCTTAGTCACATCAAAGAATCCTTGATTTCTCTTTGATAACTGAAGAAATTGTTTGCTTGTTTCATTTATGGTTTTATGCATGCTAAGTATGATTCACGGTATGCCCTGCTTACTCATGGCTAGTCATAGCTCCACCTCTCAAACATTTCTTTGATTGTTTGATTGTCTTAGTTGAACCAAGGAGGTCTTGTACTGATCTTGCCCTTTGCCTAAACTATGCAATCTCACTTCAAAGTGCCCGATAGCTTTAAATACTATGTCTAGGCATTTCCTAATAGTGATTTGATTTATTTGTTTATCTTAATTGTTTTTCCCCAAAGTATGATAGCAATTTACTAAATTTAGAGAGTCATATATCTCTATGTATTTCTTGAATGTTTATTTCTATGCATTTATTAGTTTATAATTACATTTCTCATGATTAATGGTTAGCCCTACCATGTTTATGTCAGCTATTGAACTATTTATGTTTGAAATCCTTTTTTCTTCACAAATTTAGTGTCCATCCCACTCCATTTTACCCAAAGATCCATTTTACCTTGATCAAATCGGCCCTTCAACATACCTTGCATCACCATCTAAAGCTTTCTTGATCTTTTCGACCCCATAGCCCAGTTGATCTGACATCCTTTTACCTATCTTAGTCTTTGATCAATTCATCCCTAAAAAACCTAAAAACAAAACCAAAAACCTACTTCATAACTAGCCTAAAATTAGAAACATGAGAAGCAAACATACATATATCCCTTACACAAATAGAGAGAGCCCTCTCTGAGTCCAAGAAGGCTAGGTCCTTGGGCTCCAAAGATTGGTTTGATGTTACCCTGTCACTTGGCTTTCCAATCAGCGAAATGGCGGGACCCTAACATAATGGCGATCACGGTAGGACCTAAGTTAGTGACAATCTAAGTACACCTTAAGACTCCAGAAATCCCTTATCTTCAAGAAAACCTAGTGAATTAGCCACCTCATCGCCACACTAACATAATGATGATCACGGTGGGACTAACTGAGTACATAATAGTCTAGCAAACTCTTGTAGATTCATTAGTCTTTCAAAATTTAAATAGGCAATCAGTCCATAGAATCGTTTAGAGTAAACTCTTTTTGTTTTCACCACCCTAGCAAAGTGATGAATCAGGTTTATAACACTCTAATAAACCATAGGCTGCACATAAAAACTTAGAAAACCCCAAAAACATCCCCAGATTGGTTATTCCTAGTTATTGGTGGTGGACCATAGATACATCTCTATAAAAACAACCAAAATCCACCTGGCGACTCCATTAACCTCCAGTAGGCCTAAAACTCCATAAAAACCAAAAAATTCATAAACCATACCTTTCTGTTGACTCATCCTTTCCAAAAACTTAAAATTCATGGTGCAAACTCTGTAATCAGTGACAAACTAAGTATAACTTAGCGATTCAGAAAAATTCACCTAAACAGAGGAGATAAACATAAATAAACTTGCAAATAGAACCATTAGCTTGTCCAAACAATCTAGCAAACTGTTGAAAATAAGTGATAACTCTTCCTTGAAAGTCTTCATCTCAAAGTTTGCTAGAAAACTTTTTCCCAAAATCATCTTTGATAGTATTGGTGGTGGACCATAGATCTCAAAGAAATCCACTTGGCGACTCCACTAGCCTTCATTTTTGTTTCGACCATTCTTCACATCAGCAAAACCCCTAGAGAGGCCATCCATCGAAAAAAATCACAAATACCTTCCTCTCTAAACTCTGAATTTGAAATATGGCTTCATAGAGAATCTATACCAAATCTCATCCAGACCCAAATCCCCCTATCATAGTAGATAACCTAGAGAAGATTATGTGGCAAGCTTCCAAAACTGGTAACTTAGCTACCAATAGGTCCATCCATAAAGCAAGATCAATACCTGAACATCTCACATCCTTGCAGGATTCCCCATTTGACTTAAAATCAGCAAAAACCCTTTTTAGAAGCAAGTCACAAAGTAAAGTAAACTTTAACGATCTTGAGCCCCTAGATTTGCCACAGAGTCCTAGTAGAGAAGCCTCACCTACTACACCTCCCGACTTCCAACTTCTCCACCACTTTGGCTCCTACCACCCAAAATCTGCCCAAAATCAGGTCACTAGCCCAAGTACATCCGCCACACCCATTCAAACCACCTCAGCTCATCCTACAAGCCCTCATATTGTAAATCATCCATTAGCTCCCGCCATGGCAGCTTAGTATGCACCCTTGGTGTTGCCACACCCTTTGTCTCCTTTACAAAATGACTACCAATCCAAAATCCCGCACTTTATCGGAGTTGAGGCTACTACCACCCAACAACATGTAGATAGAATTAGTGATGCCTTTGAATGCATGGAAATAGAAGACGAGACCATAAGAATGAGGATGTTCGCCCAAAGCCTGGGTGGAGAACCCAAAAAATGGTTTAAGAGCTTAAACCCAAACAGCATACACGATCTCCCAGAACTCTACCAAACCTTCATAAATAAGTGGGAAATCAGAAAGAACCCCATTCAAATCCTATCTGAGTATAACAACCTAAAAGGGGAAAATGGGGAAAGTGTCAAGGAATACTACACTAGGTTCAACAGTGTTTATAACGCCCTCTCGCCTCACTTCAAACCTCCACTTGGCTCAACCTTAGCAAAGTTTCCCGAAGGTTTCGACCCAGACATGACTTATCAACTAAGAGACAAGGACCCCCCAACCCTAGAGAAAATGAAAAAAGTGGCTATAAATGCAGAAGCCAACTTAGCTGAAAAGAGAGCTAGGATAAGATCAGAGAAGAAAGTCACATACCATGACGAAGTTGCCCCTTCAGTATCTTCCCCAGATCCTAGAATAGATGGCTTGGTTAAATCCATGGCAAAGATGTGGGGAAAAATGAGTGAAAAAACACCTCTTAGGGACAACCAGCCAAACCCTCAAAACAGGAACCGGAACCAAAAATTTAGGAGATACCAGTCTCAAAATAAACCAAGGGAAAATGACCAACAAATCAGGCCACCCTTCAATGAAAACTATGTTGATGAAGAAGAAAGGGATACAGAGTTCATCGATGAAAGTCATTTTAACCTAATAGGTTCTGATAATGAGGGTGAGGTTTCCCTCACAGAAGAAGAACAAACTTTCTTCTCTCCGAATCAAAATGAAACCAACAATGAGGACCTCGAAGATCCTGCTATATATTTTCAGAATGCCATAATAGAAGCTCACAGGCAGTATGATCTTAGAAGTAGAAAAAACCAAGACAACTCCAAGAAAGGTAGCTCAAACACTGCTAAAACCCCTGATACCATCCTTAAAAGAGCAGTGGATAGCAACAAAATTGTGGTTAAGAAACCTGACAAAAACAAAGATAAAGCTATTTAGACAAACCTCGGCCCATATTTTCCCAATACCTTTTCAAAGATTCTTGAGATGGCTATTTTGAACAAAATCCCAAACCAAAGTCAGCAAATTAAGAACATAGAGAAAGTCATGGCTGAAAAAACTGAAGCAAACTTATCTAAGCTACAAGAACCCTTTAGTTTTGAAGGAGAAATCGCTAAAATAAAGATCACCATGCCTCTCACTGAAATTATCGCCCAAATCTCTTACAAATCCCAAGTGTTAAAGGTCCCGAATATAGGAAATGATGCAAACACCCTAAATCTAGCTGATGACACCCCTGAAGTGTTGTTTGGTCCAAAAATAGAAGGGAAATTCCAAGAAGGAACCACTCTTCCCTTTTACATCAGTCTGAATATACATGACCAAATCCTACACAATGCCATGCTAGACTCTGGGGCCTCGCATAATCTCATGCCAAAGGTTGTAATGGAAATATTAGGCCTAGAAATAACAAAACCTTATAAAGACTTATATTCATTTGATTCAAGTAGAGTCAAGTGTCTAGGCCTAATCAAAGATCTTTGTTTCAGTTTGGCCCAAATACCTGCAAAACACCTGATCATGGACATCGTGGTAGCAGACATCCCTCCCAAGTACGGAATGATTTTATCCAGAACTTGGGGAGCTAAGCTTCAGGGAAATATTCAACTTGATATGTCCTACGCCACTATTCCCGTGTTTAACCAAACTAGAATACTCTATTAGGAATCACATATGAAATATATGGTCAGCAGCCAAGAAAGGCCAGATAACATCACGATGTACTCCTTGCATTCTGTTCTGAACTCTTTCATTTTACACACTGGTGAAGACATTGAAGAACAATTAGGAGAATTTGAAACAAACTTAGACCCACCACATCAGCTACCCCAAGTTCTTTATGATGAACTGGACACTCAAAATTATCATGATCATGAGTAATTATGTCTTGAGGAAAGAGAGGTCGTTCCTCTTGAAACATAAATAGAGAAAGAAGCACAAAACATTATATACCATCAAGCAAATTTCTCAAACCATAGGCAAACATCAATAGTAACATCAGGAGACTTTTTCAGAATAGAGGCATTAGAAGACTTGCATATCACAAACCTCTTCGGAAATCAAGGTCAGGGAAGCTTAATGTTCTTACCATACCTTAAGGATTTACCATCACATAACTCTACCCCTTCAAATGAAACCTTGACTGCAACCATAACAACTCAAAATCTAGAAAAAATTTCTAAAAAATTTCTTATGAAAGGATATGATGACTGCAGTCCAAATATACCTGAGTTGTTTGAACTAGCTAGCATTCTGCCACTCCACCAAAGACTTAGAACTGCTAGAATTTGCAATATTTTTCAAGATACTACTTCATGTAGAGAAAATAGTGAGAATCACTATGACACTGCCATCACTCCAAGAAACAACTTCGACAAAAGAAAATACAAAAATATTGACCAAACAATAGTAATCAAAGATAAAACAGCTGGGCATAGGATCTGTTTTGATTTTAGAAATACAAATACATACCCTTGGGACAGAAATGATATCCTTCCTGCTCAAGACCATGCTATACAAATGATAGGTGCTTCCAATCATGTTTCTTTACAAGATGATGGTTCATGGTATCGCCAAATAATTCCTTTGCAAAACAAATAGCTCAAAGAATTTTTCAAGTATGCTGGAAGTAGTTCCATCTTCAAACCTAGAATTGCAAAACCACCAGACACCAAAAACATGCTCCTAAAAGCCATGTTTCCAGTTCTGAATTTCTACATTCTGATATACCTTGATGATGTCATCATATACTTTAAAAATGACAGAGAATATCTGCATTATTTGAAAAATATGTACAACAAAAGAAGAAGTGGAGATCAAAGGTATAAAGAGGTACAGCGGGAAGATGCGGGGTTGTTTAGAGATTCATGCATGAATCCTTATGTTATGCTTGAAAGAGAAAATTTTCCAAATTTTTCTTTTCAAGAGCTGAGTGGACCAAGAGTGGTAGGAGATCCTTATGAAGATAAGATGCTCAAGTTTCACCATTTCCAGGATTTCTAAATTAAAACATTTTCAATCATTGTATATACCATTGTTTGAAAAATAAATAAATAAACAAAGAATTCAAAAACAATAGAAAAGTAGAAAAAGAGGGCAGTTTGAAAAAATAGAAAGAAAGCCCCATGTTCAAAAAATAGTCATTCTGAAAGAGCGCAAGTCTAAATGCCGCTACTAGTGCTCAAAATGTCTTGTTCCGTTATCTAGCCTAATCATAACTAGACATGTTTTAAATTTATTTTCTGATAAGTTAGTGAGAGGAGAGATAGTGAATATTGTGTAAGCTTGAATTGTCAAAGAAGATAGATTAGGAAAAGATACTGGTTCCACACGCTCAAAACAAAACCAAAGAGGAAAGCAGGGATGAAAAAAAAACTGTGTATCCTAGCCCTGATTTTCTAGATTTCATTTGATGAAAAATAATATTTGTGTGCAGCTTGTCTTTCATGCCACAAGTACATGACAAATCAGACTGTCTAATCCTGATTTGGTCATTTTTCAATTTCGTGTTTTAGATTAGAGAATAAAATCCTGTCAAACAACTTAACCTTGACAGTCGATCCAGCTTAGGTAGAGAAACAAAGGAGTTCATCAGCTTAATCTGAACTCCCAGTGGATATAAGTGTAAAATTAGATAGTGTCATTTTTCAAAAATATTATGTCAAAGGGTTGCTAGTCCAAATGCACCCAAAAGGATAAAAATGTTAGGAAATGTAGCAAGGTAGGTAGAAATGACTTTGATGTTGATTATGCTGTCAATTTTCAGAAATAGCATCAAGGAAGAAAGAAATTTGCACCAAGGGATAAAGGCATTGGTCTTCAAATGACAAAGATCTGAAATTCTGGACACCTCCTGAAAAGGAGCTACCCTCCCCAAATGGAGCCACTGTTAGTCATCAGTATTTTTCACCTGTTGATGACGAATAGTTTTTAAAGCCAATTTTTCTAGAAGCTGATATCCATTTTATCAAATATGTCATCTAGAAAACACCCTTAAACATTTTTTTGTCCTCCTACTTATTTTAGTCAGCCTATGATGAGAAAAACCTAGTTGTCAAGTTCTATCTAGTTTTAGTCATATAATCTTGTCCATCAATTGTCATAAGCTAAAGTCATCTACTGTCATTCACCCTCATCCCCAGGCCATTCATTAACCAACTGTTGATAAAAATTCAGCCACCCTACCTCTGGTCATGTGTCATCTTAAGATCTAGTCATACCAAAGAGAATGTTCAAAATCTGGCAAAGATATCCTCTAAGTTAGGTAGTGGCACTTTAGGAAATCCTCCCTTGGAAAAAACATACCGAGCCAAAAATATTTTGTTCAATACCATACAACCCTGAATTGGTTGTTAGTCTGCAAAAAACAAAGCTTTATACACCCATAGGTCGTGCCCCTAAAGGGTCTTGATGTCTCAACAGTACATGTTTCAAAAGCCAAACTAATATTGGGTTGATTTATAGTGTTTCAGTGTCTATTTCAAAAGCAGAGATGTACAAGTATTCCAGAATATATTGTCAAGCTAAAACATGAGAAGACAGCTGCTTCTCATGTTGTTTTAAGCCTGGGATAAGAGTACTGGTCAGAGAGAAAATTCAATAAACCTCTGCAAACACAGTCAAGAAAGGTTAGTAAACAATGACTAGCAATCAAATACTCTACAGATGCAAGTCATGTTGCTCCTGGTTCCAAAATATTCATAAGGGTATTCTAAACAACAGAATACATATCTCAGAACATGTCTCTCATAGCATATTGTCAAATTTTCACTTTATTACTCATTGAGATATACCTAGCAAAGATATGCATTACAAGGAAAAGTGACACAGTTTGAGAAAGGAATGAAATTTCATGACTGTATTAACCTCCTCCAAGCATGAGCAGATGGTTGGGTCACTTGATGTTAACCTCCTCCAAACATGAGCAGATGGTTGGGTCATTTGTTGTAAACCTCCTTCATTTAAAAGCAGATGGTTTGGAAATATGGTAAGGGCCTCCTTCATTTAACAAGTAGAGGGTCAGGAGCAGAGGTATGGCCTCATTAAAAGAGCACAAGGATAACAATGCTTCAAATGGTTTGAAAACTTGTTTACGCCATTTTCTCCAATGGATGAGACTACTGATACAACAATAGTGTTTCAAGGGGTGCTTACATGGGTTCACTGTTTGAAAGACAGAGTTGAAATCAGTAGAAAGCAATTGAAGGCTTATGAGTAGAAAAATGGTGTTAAAAAAATGACAAGCAGTGGTATTATGATGATTCAAGAAGCTTTATATTTCATGTCCATAAAGGCCTTCTTCAAAGGAAATCTAAGGTTAAAATGTCTGAAACTTGGGACAAGCTCATCAAAATAATGGGAAAGCTATGACACCATGATTCAAGTTCAAGATACCATTCAAAGAAATGAAACTTACCACAGTCATAAACCAGACCTTTTTGTTTAAATTTGATTGAATTAAAGGTCCTTAAAAAGCTTTCTCCTTGATAAACAAATGTGAATCAAGCCATTGGTGAGTTCAAACAAAGCTTCATCCATAGTCAAAGGAAAATGTCAAAGGGCACCTAACAGTTTTTGACCAATTTCGACAATGGTCATAACAAGTCATCAAACACCAAGAAAGTTGAAATTGTCAAAATAAGTTCTAGAAATGTAAATCATCTCCTTCCAAGAGATAGGCAAAGGATCTTCAAAAGTGGCTGGCCACGACATGGTTGTTAGGAGTCCTGATCGAATATGGGTCATTATGATATTTTAAAAGTCATAAAATGAAAAAGACTATGATTCATGTTTTGATATGATATAAACCTTTTCAAAAACATCTAAAACCCTCCAAAATGTGATGTGAAGAAATTTGAAGTGTTTTTTCAAGTTAAAAAGGGAGGAGACCATTTGAAAGTCCCATTTGCAATTTCAAAATCCTAAGCACACTCCCTAGCTGCTCACTGGAGAAGAAAAATTGGTTTTCGGGAAAAATTTCAAAGTTTTCAGTGCTTGAAGCCGTGCAACACGCCTATAAGTGTGCGTGGTTTGCCTATGAGCACACATACACAATGTTTAAACGCAGGCGTGACGCGCCTGTAGCTTCAGGTCACCTGCCTGAAAGCTGACCCGACAGTCTCCATTGTGCGGCACCCTCTGCTTTAAACGCACTGCTCCTCCATTGCTTCCAAAAACACTCTTCAAAGGCTGCTTCATTGATCAACTACGGCCCATAAGCGTTGTTCAAGGTATTTTACTTGCTTCTTGGTACTTTTTGAAGGCTAAAGGGGGTATTCTTGCTATGTTTTCAAGAGAGAAACAATGATAAAGAAGTTAGGGCCTTCGGTCAAATTCAAAGTTTTTTTTGTTGCTGTGGATATAGAGAATTAGTACAGTGATAGGAAAAGGGTGTCTATGCCAAAATATAAGAAGATTCCTCTTCAAACAGAAACCAAAAAGCATAACTTGCTAAGCCTTTTGCTCAAAGCACAGTATTTAAAAGAGATAGGTGGTTTTCCAAAATTGAGAAAGGCCTCTCTTTGTCATGGCTAGTAAATGATAAAACAATGAAAAAGGGAGGTTTATTATGTCAATTTGATAGCTCTTTGATTGTGCTATTAAAATAGTTCGGACAACCCACAGTTTCTATAAGGGAGCAGAGTTTGTTAAAAACTCAGAGGATAAAATAGTGAATGAAAAGGGAGGTTTGTTAGACCAATATTGAAAGCTTTTATTGTTTTATTAAAAAGCTAAAACTATACACAGTTGCTAAACAGATAAACAAATGGTTGTAGAGGTCTCAAAACATTTTTGATCATCTAGAAAGTGGTAAAGGGATGAAGGCCTGATAAATATAAAGAGTTCCTTGTTGTGTTGTGAGATAGCAAACGTTGTGCAGCCCCTAGAATTCAAAAAAGGCAGAGTCTGTTTTTCAAGTTTTTTAAGTTAGCTGAAAGGTGTCTTGTTTGCTTTATAAAGAGAAGTGAATATCAAAAGAGCAGTGTATGGAGGGAAAGGTGTTTTTGTCAAAACAAAGGAGATCCTTTTTTCAACAAGGAAACATAAACACATCTTTTTTAAAATCTTTTCCCAAACACAGTAATAAATTAATTTTGATTGTCATTTGACAAGTACTTGTTTGATTGGCATCAAAGAGGCATAGTGACTTATAAGGAGGACAAGGTGTGGTGTTGGGAAACCATTTCAAAGACCATTTGAGACATCTTGTCTTAGTCAAACAGCAAAGAGTATCCAAACAAAATGCCTCCTAGGCAAGATAGCATAAGTGGCCCTCACAAGAGGTTTGAACCTGTTTCAACTGAGGAAGTAAATGCCCATCCTTCAGTTCTATTTAACTTTCATGAAGTTGGATGTCTAGATTTCTGTCAAAGGGTTCAGGAGGTGAAAATCTATCTCCCCTTGACACATCTATGTGCTTTGAGATTGCAAGGGAAACCTTTTCAGCTGGTAGGCTTAGATTTCAAATTTTCTCCTAGATCCATTTCCAGAGCTACCAAAATCCCATATGTTGGAGAAAAATGGTTTAAACAGAGCTACCTAGACTCAAAACAGTACAAACCCTTTTTGAAGTCGGAGCATCGGGATGCATGCCCATCCATCTTTCCTTTTTTCATATCTATTGACTAGCTATGCTCCCCTCATGAAATATTTCACATGCGAGGAAAGGTTTTCCCGGGTCTATGCTTACCATGTCCGGTTTCTCATGCACTTCACAAAGACCCAATTGTTAAACCTCCCCTTTTTCCTCCATAGAAGTATTGAAAAGATGGCCTCCACTGTTCAAAAGAGACCTCCCTCTCAGCATCCAGCTTGCCTTTTCTATCATTCCCTCATTAAGATTGTCATTCTTCATCAACTTGAGAAGAAGGGAATCTCTTGGGAAACTTTCATTGCACATCCCAATTTCACCACTATTTCTTCATCCCATGCATCTCCTTCACTTTGCACTCAACATCTTTCTCCTTATTCCAGTAAGCCCATTCCTAAGAAGCTAAAATTTCTCATGATTGGTGAAGAAGAGCAACATAATGATAAGGAAGAACATAGTGAAGAAGAGCAGCATAATGATGCGGAAGAACACAGTGAAGAAGAGAAGCATAATGATGAAGAGGAGCATAGTGATGAAGAGCAGCATGATGAAGAAGAGCAGCATAGTCGGAAAGAATGCAGCCATGAGAAGGAAAGGGACTTTGACATAATTTAGATAAACAGTGATGATAGTGAAAATGAGGCTAGAATCCTAGATTCTCTCTTGATCAATAGAGAAGAAGAAATTCATGGTTTGAGGGTAGATCTAGAGAGGTCTAAAAACCTCATTCACTTTTTGCAAACACAAAACAAGCAGATGAGTGTCCACATGGCGGTATATGAGACACGGAAAATCAAATATCAAAAAGAGGCCTCTAAGGCGCAAATTAAGTTGGAAGAACTCATGGGCGAGTTCAATGATAGCGAAGATGAAGATCAGCCAAGAATAAAGAGGCCAAGAACCATGGGACTTAGAAGAGCCTTAGAGAAACAAAAGGAGGAAGAGGCTGCCCTTTTTCAATCTTTTCCTCTCACTACTTTATTCACCCAAGAGATGGAAAACAATCGAGAAGCATGGCTTGAAAGGGTGAATGACCACTTGGAGAAGAAATTGGAAAAGGCCAATAGAGATTTGGACCTTCAAAGAAGAATGACCGGGCACTATAAGAAGCTCAATCAGTTCGCCCAACGGAAATTGAAAGACAAACAAGAAAAACTCAAGGAGGCTCAAAAGAGGCGCCCGACACCAAAAATGAAGAAAGACACATCAAGGCTCCAAATTTTGGCCTCAGCTTCTCAGCCTGCTTCTGAAAACCCTTGAGGGTCATGCTCGCCAAAATTGGGCGAAATTCAACAAGTTTTTGTTTTTTGACATTTTTGGGCTTTTTGCTAAAAATCATGGGCATTGCCATTTCTGTTTGGGACATCCTCAAAGGATGAAAATGGTATCATTGGATGCCATAATTTCAGGGGCATCTACTCAACAATTTTTAGATCAATTTAAGATTATTTGGTCCCCCAAAATGGCGAAAAACAGTCACTTTTTCAACACTTTGCCCCGTATATCATCAAAGGCAATTTTCTTGGTTTTTACACACAGGTCAAGTTTTGACAGAATTCTAGTGATCTGTTTGGATAAAACAAAGAATTTTCAAAAACTAGACATCTAGATATTTCCAACAAGCCATCAAAGGCCTCGTTTTGACATCGGGAAGGTCTCCAAAAGTTTCCCACAAGACAGTGGTTTTTCTGTTGATATATTTCTTAAGTATTTTTGTGAAAAATGCACTTTTCTGAAGTGACTTTTCCTCATGTGCGTTTAGCCTTTTTTGGCCATGGTTAGTTAGGAAAAGTCAATTTATTTTCCTTTTTTAGCATTTTTAAGATATTTTTATAGATATTTTGTGCCTTGGGCTTTGCAAAGCCTCAAGGACAAAATCAAATATTTTTGATGGGCCAATGAGCTTTCAAGTTGCATTAGGAGGTTTTCCCTCATCTTGGCCTATATATTCCAAGAGACTTCATTGTAAACAAGGCTGAACTTGATGATATAGAGCAATATATGGTTATACAAGCTTGGAAAAAACACTTGTCTCATGCATTGGATAGTTTCTTGAATGTTTTTGGATGATGAAAGAGGATTGTTGTTGGATTCCTTGACTTGGTAAAATGGTATAGTGTCCCTCTCTGTTATTTTTTCTTTGTTTTCATTCATATTTCATGCTCTTGCTTGCTATAAGACATTAGAGAATAGATTTGAGACATTCCCTTGGAGGCACCTCATATTTCCTGTTTCTTTATAGCTTCTATGTTTTCTTCCTTCTTAGTCACATCAAAGAATCCTTGATTGCTCTTTGATAACTGAAGAAATTGTTTGCTTGTTTCATTTATGGTTTTATGCATGCTAAGTATGATTCACGGTATGCCGTGATTACTCATGGCTAGTCATAGCTCCACCTCTGAAACCTTTCTTTGATTGTTTGATTGTCTTAGTTGAACCAAGGAGGTCATGTATTGATCTTGCCCTTTGCCTAAACTATGAAATCTAACTTCAAAGTGCCCAATAGCTTGAAATACTATGTCTAGGAATTTCCTAATAGTGATTTAATTTATTTTTTTATCTTAATTGTTTTTCCCCAAAGTCTGATAGCAATTCCTAAATTTAGAGAGTCATATATCTCTATGTATTGCTTGAATGTTTATTTCTATGTATTTATCAGTTTATAGTTACATTTCTCATGATTAATGGTTAGCCCTACCATGTTTATGTCAGCTATTGAACTATTTATGTTTGAAATCCTTTGTTATTCACAAATTTAGTGTCCATCCCACTCCATTTTACCCAAAGATCCATTTTACCTTGATCAAATCGGCCCTTCAACATACCTTGTATCACCATCTAAAGCTTTCTTGACCTTTTCGACCCCATAGCCCAGTTAATCTGACATCTTTTTACCTATATTATTCTTTGATCAATTCATCCCTCAAAAACCTAAAAAAAAAACCAAAAACCTACTTCATAACTAGCCTAAAATCAGAAACACAAGAAGCAAACACACAGATATCCCTTACACAAATAGAGAGATCCCTCTCTGAGTCCAGGAAGGCTAGGTCCTTGGGCTCCAAAGATTGGTTTGATGTTACCTTGTCACTTGGCTTGCCAATCAGCCAAATCACGAGACCCTAACAGGTATCAGAGCAAAGAAGATTGAAATTTTGAAGCTGTAGCTGAGTTTGTTGGTGGAAACAATTCGAATTTGCTGCAAGAATTTCTTTGTGCGACAGTTGAGTAAACATCGAAATGGCTTTCAATGGCTTGCGGCTAGAGTATGTACTCGAGGGCAGCTCAAACTACATTGCCTAGAAGGAGAGGATGGAGGCAGTGCTCGAAGATAATGGCTTGAAGGAATTTATCGACAATGATGTTCCTAAGCCCACTTCAACGGATGCTGCATTACTTGACGCATGGCAAAAGAAAGTAGCAAAGACGAGAAGGATTCCATTGGAAGGCGTACAATACCACATTGTCTCAAGCCTTCATGGGAAGGTTACTCTATATGTTATGTGGAAGGCTTTGACAAATCTTTTATAAAGTAGAAACGACCATAGGAAATTGGTGCTGAAGGATAAACTCAGAAAGATCAAGATGGAGAAATGTGACAATATTCCTAAGTATCTCACAAAGTTTTTCCAATGTTGAGATGAACTGGGGAGTGTGGAAATCACAGTTTTTGATGATGATTTGGTGAGCTTGGCTCTCTTGGGACTTCCTAAGAGTTGGCACAGTTATCAAGACTCTGTCAATGGACAGGAAAAACTATCTGATTGGGAATGAATGTGGTCGAATCTAGTGCAGGAGGAACACCAGAGATGGCTCTTCATCAAAGAATGATGATGAAGAGGATTGTGCTTTGGATACCAAGGAAAGCAAAGGGAAGGGGAAGAAATTCCATTCAAAATTTGAGTCTAAAGGCAAGAAGCTGGATTTGTCCAAGGTGAAGTGTTTTCACTATCACGAACAAGGGAATATCACCAATAACTGCCCACAGAAAAAGAAGTACAAGAAGGCTATTGGAGCTGCAGATGGTGAGGCCCTTTCCTCGCAATTTGAACTTGATTTATATTTGATTGCATGCTTGGTATAAAGCACATTTTCAGTGACTTGGAGGAGAAAGATCTCCAAATGCATATAGAGATGGGCGATGATGGACGATACAGTGCAACCAGAATTGGTACCATTACCTTTGAGAGGGAGTTAGGTAAGCCATTTCAATTGAAATATGTTATGCATGTTCGAGGTCTGAAGAAAAAATTGGTCTTAGTCGTGATGTTGGAGGATAAAGGCTATGATGTTGCTTTCAGAGATGGAAAAGCTTTCCTGCGACATAAAACAACGGGTCAAGCCAAGTGGATAGGGTTTCGAGTTAAGAATCTCTACAAGATGGAGGTAGAAAGTTGCGCTACAATGATGGGCAAGGCAGAAAAAGTGGTGAGCCGGATTGAGGGCGAATTATGGCACATGTGATTGGACCATCTTCATCATGGAGCCTTGAAAGTCACACAACAAATATCTACTGTACCTTAGATCAGGAGAATCCAAGGAATACATAATTTATATTAAAATTTCTACAGGTTTTGTTGATTTACATGAAAGGGAAGACAAATTTATTGTTTCCTTTTCATTTGATGATGTTCTTGGAATTGAAGACATAGGACAAAAGAAGCCATCAATTGTGAATGAACTCAGCTCTCATGGTTTTACTCATCAAGATAAGTTGATTTTTCATGGTTTCCAAGATCCAATGGTAAGCTTGTTGCAATCATCAACCAAGACAAATTTTGTATTTCATATGGAGCAGGGATTCAATTCTCATTCCGAGTTTCCAATAGATGATTCACTTCCAATGTTGTTTAAGTATAGTCAAGGGGTTTAGGTATCATGTCATCTCATTGACTGGCTTTATTGGAGGTTTCATGTTGCTTGAATCAAACATGAAGATTGCAGTTGTTAAGGTAGGTAGGTGTGTGTGTGAATAAGCTCAATCATTTCAAGCATGTTTTCAACATGTACATATTTAGTTTTCAGTTTGGATTGCAGTTCTCAACAATTTTGAGCCCAATATGAAGGCCATAAGGGCTTGGCGAATAATTCATCAAGTTAATATTTTTTAGTTTTCAATAAGGAATTGGAGTTGTTGGTTCTTTGCAGTACCTTAGGGGCACATCATCGCAAGTGGACCCATTGTTATCACCAATAACATTCATTTTTGTTGTTTTTCATCTTCCCTTGCTCTAAGTTAAAAAACCATCCAAAAATTCAAAAAATCCGACCTTTATCCTTTCTCGCATTGAAAAATCACAAATTTATTTGTCCCCGCCTTATGTTTTCTGCTCCCTCTTGGGATTGTGATACCCCGATGTGATATATCGCAGATCACATTATCGCCTGCACGTCACTCACCATTTATGTGCCAGATCCTAAACCCTGATGTGATAGTGCGATATATTGCGTCGCAATCCTGCCACCTTGTTACCACCTCGGTAGGACCCACCTTCCGCCATGTTACTCATCGCAATTGCAAATCACAAAACATTTTGTTTTCGCCTTATGACCTCCACTCCTAAAATGCCAATGTGAGATGATTTAAAGTCGTGACTAATTATATGGTTCATTAAAGCTTTGAAGTACATGATTATATGATTATGCATGTATACACCACCAGCTGAATATTATCAAGGTTTTAAAGTACAATAAATGCCTAAAGCCATCACATTTCCAAATTTCTAGGAGCAAATCCTTAATGTTAGTTAGTTTTTATTTATTTTGGTAATGAAAAATTCCACTTCACTCAAAGTGGTCATGTTCAATAATATCATCATAAATACATTATGTAAAGAATGTCAGTGAAAAAAATAGAATTTGAGTCCTATCAAGTCTTAAACTATTGTAAATTGAAATATCCCGATTTTCTTTCCTTGTAATCTGTTTCCTTTTTGGATAAGGTGTCTTTGGAAATATTCGAAATTTTAGCCTGGCTGGAAGACTACATGTAAATTCTATAAATAGGAAGATGAGAGGATGAGGGGTGATGGATATAATGCTAGAAGCTACTTTTGTGATCTTTTTATGTCAATAATATACAGTTGCAACCAAACTTCTTTCTCACTTGAGATTCATCATGTATTCTTGTATGTGTTTGTCCTACAAGATATTTTGATCTTATTTTAGTTTTATTTATGTGTAATCACTTGGAATTCATGTTTAATCATGCTCCAAATTCTTGTACACATATGGTTTACTGTTCTAGTTGTGCTTTGGTATTTCAGTTTGCTTTATGTGTAATCACTTGCAATTCATTTTTAATCATGCTCCAACTTCTTGTACACATATGGTTTACTGTTAATTATATGTTTTGATGAGAATAAACACATGCCTCAGCTTCCATGCTAGATTATTTTCATGTAATTAAGTTCCCCTGACTCCATACCCAATGGTAGCTACTTCTTCACATCCTTCACCTACATAAAAAATTTTAAAGAAAATTTCAGAGATAGCCATCTGTTGATCTTCATTTACATAATATTATCTATATCCTTGAGAGATCCCTCTCAGGCTGAAAAGGCTAAGTTCCAACTAAAAGTAGGTTTGAAAAGTTACTCTAAGTTGATTGTTGAAGCAGCTCATCAACCTTAATTTAATGATAACACCCCACATCCCCAATAGTTTGTGCCTCTTGTGCACTATATATTTTAGGTCTACCACCATGATTCTACATACAATCTCTCTTAATATGTTACTTACCACATGTCCAACACTCCAACCTCATACCATCACCTCTATTCTGTTGCTGTGACCCATGTCCCTCTCTAGCTACGTTGAACTTAGTGTATGGTGCAACACTCTTTCTCTTATGTCTTATGAGGCCTTGTTCTTTTCAACTTTCATTTACCTTTACCTTTATCTTTCCCTTTCCATCCTTATTGAGATTCATTCTTACGCTTTGAATGATCACAAAAATGATTCAATTTCCCAATAGATTTCTCAAGTGACTGAGGCTCATCATACACAATTTGATCTCTAAAAGCTAATGGAAATCCACTGACAAATCTCTGAAATTTAGCCTTTTCATCTTTAAGATACAGTACATACCGCAATAAATCCAGGAGCTTGGTCATATACACCTCACTTGTCATCGATCCCATTTTAAGCTCATAGAATTCCTTGGATTTTTTTTCGTAGTACCTCTCTGACATGTACATATTGTTGAAGAGTCTCTTGAATTGATGCCACATGAAGTATTCTATCATGATGTCTCTAACTTGTCTTACATATTCCCACTAGATGTCTGCTTTCCCTTTAAGGATGAAGATAACTATTATGGCCTTCATATTCTTTGTGTACTCATGCAACTCAAATAATTTATTCATCCCAAGTAACCAAGACTCTGCATCCTCCGACATATTCAAATATCCATCAAAAGTAAGTGGCTTAGATTTATTGAACTCATAAGGAAAATTTTCCTTGTCACTCCTCCTGTAACAATGATAACGATGACGATCATAGTGCCTATCAAAACCAAAACTAGAATAGTACCTGTGTCCATCACCTCTCCTATCCGGAGTATCTAAGAAACTTCCATCTCTAATTGTGTCATCTTTATCCGACCTACAACCATCATGAGACCTACTTCCATATGCCCCATTAGTCCTATCCTCTTGCCCATGGCTAATTTGAAATGGTCTCTGTCTCTACAATTCTCACAAACTTTGAAGGATTAATCCATTTACTTCTAATTGTTTCTCCTGTGCCTACATGATTCTATCATTGTTTTCTTTACCACTTCTTATTTCTGCATTCAAACTTCTCAATGTGTTTTATAAGTCAGATAATTCCCACCAGCGTGATGCTCATCTTATCCATAATGAGAATCTCGTGAATTGTAGTCTACCATCTTTCTATTCAGCTTGATATCTTTCCTACAAGTCATACTATGTTATCTAAACCAAATCATAAACCAATCAACATACCTTAGTATAATTCGAGGAGGATATCTCATCTGCAAGATCAACAAAATTAGTGCAATACATGTATAAAAGTAATTATAACAACATATAGATTTCATCCTAACCACCATTCATTCATCAATGCATGACCATATCAACCACACATCATGACCTCATGCATGACAACTACAACCATATCAATGTATGCTTAACAACATGTAACACCAACATGCATAAAAAATGCATAACCAATCATACACTTGTGATGACACATTCCATAACAACACCATCAACTTTTATATGGTGACATCATTGCCACCATGACCACCACTATGCATATGTAACAAGCACATAGACCATAAGTATAAGGATGTTGTGAAACTAGCTCCAAAAATAGAAGAAAAGAGATATCAAAGCCTTAGAAATAAGCCACTTCGAGGGGGCAACCTCCAATACATTACATGAATGAAAAATTCTTGGATGATTCAAAATACAAAACCTCCTTTCTATATATATGAGTCCATGGGGCCATAATATAATCATAGTGGGGCAACAATGTAATCCTAGCCGACCTAACAATAATAATTTAAGGGCACAATAATAACAATATAGGGGTTACAAGGGTATAATAATAACAATAAGGGGGTTACACTAACAACAATAAGGGACTATACTATTAATATGGGGACCTAACATGCCCCTCTCCTTCAAAAAAGTGTTGTCCTCAACGCTTGAGTAGCTCTAGGTGCTTCTGTATAAAATTCTCACCCTCCCATGTAGAATCTTCAGTGGGTAAGTTCTTCCACTTAATGAGATACTCTGAAATTGATCGATTCCATAGCTATCGAGTTCTTGTTTCTGTGACCGCTTCAGGTTCCAATATGGTTTTTCCTTCCTCATCAAGTTCTGGCAATATTGTTTGAACTAGAATTTTTTCACCTATAACCTTCTTTAAGCATGAAACATGGAAAATTGGATGCACTCGTGAAGAAGCGAGAAGCTCTAATTTGTATGCCATAGTACCAATCTTTTGCAACACCTTGTAAGGACCATAGTACTTTGGCAATAATTTATTATCCTTCTTAGCTTGCTTGAGGGAAATTTGTTTGTATGGTTGTAGCCGTAAAAATACCCAATCACCTACATCAAAACTTCTCTCGCTGCGATGTAGATCTGCCTGTTGTTTCATTCGATTTTGTGCCAAATTCAGGTTCTCCTTTAAGTGTTGGAGAACTTCTTGTTGATTCTCGATGTGATATTCCACTACTTGAACCTTCGAATTTTCTCTTAAAGATGATGTGATGGATGGTGGATGATATCCATAAAGTGCCATAAATGGGGTCATTTTTGCTGCAGTATGGAAGGAAGTGTTATACCACCATTCAACGAGAGGTAACCACTTGACCAATTGTGTTTGTTTATCAGATACAAAACAACGAAGATATCCTTCAAAACATTTATTTACTATCTCAGTTTGACCATCAAATTGAGGATGATAAGATGAGCTATGAGTTAATTGAGTACCCAAACAAGAAAATAACACCGTCTAAAAATTTCCAATAAAAATGGGATCTTTGTCGCTCACAATAACCCTTGGGTTTCCGTGTAGCTTTTAAATTGTGTCCATAAATGTAGTAGCAATTGTAATTGATTTAAATGGATGAGATAGTGCACAAAAGTGTGCATACTTGGTAAGTCTATCAACTAGCACCATGATGACACTCTTTCCTTCGGACTTAGGTAAACCTGTGATAAAATCCATTGAAATCTCCTCCCAACGTTGACTTGGAATGGATAAAGGTTATAGAAGTCCTGGGGTCTTAATTGTTTCCACTTTATTCTGCTGGCAAACCAAACATTCCGCCACAAACTTTCGAATATCAGATTTAAGGCCATCCCAAAAAAATTCTTTCTTCACCCTGTGGTAAGTTTTTAAAAATCCTGAGTGTCCTCCTAAAGGAGAAGTGTGCAATTCCAGAAGAATCTTTTGTTTTAGTTGGAATTCTTACAAAGATATAAGCGATCTTTGTACCATAAGGAATCATTTTTCCAACTAAATGTATCAGATGTACTAGGATCTTGCTGCAACTTTTGAATGAGTGTCCATACATCTTTGTCCTTCTTCCATTCATCTCTTGCTTCGGTTATCCAATGTGGTTGGATAATAGAAATGGCACAAAGCAATGCTTCCACCTCTTCATTCTTTCTTGAGAGTGCATCTGCAACAACATTAAGCTTTCCTTTTTTGTAGATTATTTCAAAGTCATAACCCAACATCTTTGTGACCCATTTTGCTACTCTTCTGAAGATAGTCTTTGTTCCAAAAAGTGTTTAAGACTATCATGATCAGTTTTTACCTTGAAGTGTCTTCCCATTAGGTAAGTTCTCCATTTCTTTAGTGCATGAAATATTGCTAACATTTCCTTCTCATAAATAGGTTTCTGTAAATACTTTCCTTTGATTGGACGACTTTCAAAAGCAATGGGTCTTCCTTCATGCATTAAAACTACACCAATTCCATTTCCTGAGGCATCACATTCCACAATAAAGGTTTTTGTGAAGTCTGGCGTAGCTAAGACCGGTGCTAGGCACATTGCCTCTTTAAGATGTTCAAAGGCCTTAGTTGCTTCAGGAGTCCATGAAAATGCATCTTTCTTCAATAACGTTGTTAGAGGTGCTGCTATTCTCCCATAATTCTTAACAAACTTGCGATAATACCCTGTTAACCCGAGAAATCCTCGCAACTTCTTTATGGTTGTGGGGACTTTCCATTCCTTAATGGATTTAATTTTGTTAGGGTCTACCTTAACACCCCCATGAGATACAATATGACCTAGATATTCCACCTCTTGTACTCCAAAGAAACATTTGGATGTTTTTTCATATAATTGTTTCTCCTGCAATAGTTTGAGCACCCTGTCAACATGTTGAACATGATCCTTCCAAGGCCTGTTGTAGATTAGTATATCATCAAAAAATACTAGCACAAATTTTCTAAGGAAGGGTTTGACAATGGAATTCATCAACCCTTGAAATGTAGAAGGTGCATTGGTAAGGCCAAAAGGCATGACCAAAAATTCATAATGACCCTCATGAGTTCGAAATGTTGTTTGTGGAATATCTTCAGTCTTCATTCTAATTTGATGATATCCTGAACGAAGATCCAACTTGGTAAAATAAATTGCTCCATGTAATTCATCCGATAATTCATCAATCACAGGAATGGGAAATTTGTCTTTAATGGTGAGCTTATTGAGCTCCCTATAATCCGGACACATTCGCCATGATCCATCCTTCTTGTGTACCAATACTACAGGAGCAGAGAAAGAACTTTGACTAGGTTGAATTATACTCACCTCTAACATTTCTGCAATCATACGTTCAATTTCGCTCTTTTGGAAGTAAGGATATCTATAAGGCCTGATGTTTGGAGGAACACTTCCTGGAATCAAATGAATAGCATGATCATGATCACGAATAGGTGGGAATCCTTTGGGAGTTTCAAACACCTTGGAATGATTGTCCAAGACTTGTTGGAGATCTGCAGGAATAGATGATTTTGATGTTGGAACTTCTAGTGAGCATAATTGTGCAATTACGCCTCATTATTCTTTCTTTAGAAGCTTTGTCATGACATTAGAGCTTATTATCCTTCCTGGCTTCCCTTCAATACCCTGTAATTCGACTTCCTTTCCTTCTGAAAAAAATTTCAAGAAAAGTTCTTGAAAATTAAAAGCCACCGTCCCCAAAGATTGTAACCATTGTACTCCTAGTACAACATCAGCACCTCCCATAGGAATGGAAAGCATTGGACTAGTCAATACATATTCCCCCATGGTTAGCTTGATATTATGGAATTTTCCAGAGAAATTTATGGTTCCTCCATTTGCAACCATCACTTGAAATTCTGGTGCTGGGTATAGGAAACAATTTAATTCCTTGGCTACCTTACAATGAATAAAATTATGGGTGCTACCTGAATCAATCAACACTATTACCTTTTTCTTCTTGATTTGTCCTTCTATCTTGAGAGTTTGAGAAGTGGTAATTCCTGCCAGTGCATTACACGATATGGTCAGATTCATTTCTTCCTCTTCTAGGGCTGGTTCCTGGTGTATATCCTCTTCTTGTTCATTTTCTTCTTCCTCTTCACAATCTATGTAAAATAATTTCTTCTCAGCACACTTATGACCTTTAGTGTATTTTCTATCACAACTGTAGCAAAGCCCTTTTGCTCTTTTTTCTTCCAATTGTTATGGTGTCAACCTTGTAGGTTGTGGAAATCTAGGCATAGCAACACTTCCTTCTTTATAGAAGTGAGTGGTAGGCTTCCTTGTCGCCATAATTTTACATTCAATTTTTCTTGCCAACCTAAATGCCTTCTCTAATGAATCAGGTTCCAAAACGTGAACTTCATGTTGGATGTTATCCTTTAAAGTACCTATGAAGAGATCAATCCTGCATTCCTATGGAATATCAGTTACCCTTATATTCAATTTTTTGGAAGTCCTCAATATTCTCCCTCACTAAACCCTTTTGTTTGAGATTTATCAATTGGCTAAAGAAGGTGTTTCTCTTTGTATCCTCATAATGTGCTATCATTTCCTCCGCAAAAATTGACCAAGTGACAATTTTTTTATGGGAACAAAGCCATTGATACCATACAAATGTATTTTTTTCTAAATGTAAAGTTGCAATGCATACCTTTTGTGTATTTTTCACATTATTGAGATCAAAATATTGCTCCATCTATAGTATCCATGTTATAGGATCCTTTCCATCAAACTTCCTCATATCCATTTTTTGGAATATGGTGGTTCTTCCCGCCAACATTAGAGTTTATGAAATCAAGATTAACATTTATTTTGTTCTCATCATGAGTTTCATCTACTATCTTTTCACCATTAGGAAAAATTTGTTGTATCAACTTTGTCAAACCTTCCATATCTACTTTTAGATCATTCTTCATGTTTTCCATTTTTTCATCGATCTTAGCTTTCATGTCATCCATCTTAGATTTCACGCCAGCTTCCATGCCATCTATATTAGCTTCCATGCCATTCTTCAAACCATCCATCTTAGATTCCATGCCTTTATTCAAACCATCCATCTTAGTTTCCATGCCTTTCTTCAAAACTTCCATGTCATTTTTTGTTTCTCTTTGCAAGAGAGAAATTTATTTTACTTGCTCTTGTAAATTTGATATGTCATGTTACCATTATTCGTCTTCATGAGTCATTGTAGAGACTTCTAAAGGCTTAATGGGTGTTGAATTATTTTTAGGGGCCATTTTCGAATCTAATACTGATATATATTCTACAATATTCCCTTGGAATCAATTCAACTTGATTCTTCAAACAAGACTTATGCAATTCGGGAAAAAAAATACACACCTTTTACTTGCTTTTGAGGAGCTCTATATTGAAATTGAATTATCTCTATAATTGTAGATCCTCAATATCTGAAATTTGGCCTTATAGTATCCTTATGAAGCTTATTTAAAATGTCATAGGTCTGACCTGATTTGGATTCTTCCAGACAAAGTTATGTCCAATCTCCCACAATAACCCAGTTATGAACTAGTTCAATAGAGCGAACTTGTATGACTTGCCACGTGTCACTGTTTCCTTCTTTGGCTCTAAAATCAATAGAAAAGAAACTAATTCCCGTGTACTTGTGGAAAATTTTTACAGCATTCCAATCCGATGCTCAGAGAGAGAGTTATGAAGATTTTCCCACGATGACCTCTTTGAGATGAAATTCGGGAGCTTGAAGAAGACCTAACTTCCACAGATCATATATCCGAAAATATTGCGAACCAAGCTCTGAAATTTTGCGACGTTGTTCCTCAGGCTTTCAGCTTCACTCTCTAAACATTTCATCTTCTGAAACTTCGTAGAAAAAAATTTATAGCTCCAATTCCGTGATGACCTGTTTAGGTTAAATTCAGGAGCCTGCAAAAAGCCCTAACTTCCACAAATCATATCTCTGAAACTGTTGTGAACCAAGCTTTGAAATTTTGCAACGATGTTCCTCAGGATTTCGGCTTCGCACTCTACAAATTTCAGCTTCTGAACCTTTGTAGAAAAAAATTTATAGCGAAAATGACACGATGACTGGTTTGGAGCAGCGAAAACCCTAGAATCCAAAGCTATGATACCAAATGTTGTGAAACCAGCTCCAAATATAGAAGAAAAGAGATATAAATGCCTTATAAATAAGACACTTCAAAGGGGAAACCTCCAATACATTACATGAATGAAAAATTCTCGGATGATTCTAATTACAAAACCTCCTTTCTATATATACGAGTCCATGGGGCCATAATGTAATCCTAGTGGGGAAACAATGTAATCCTAGCTGACCTAACAATAATAATTTAAGGGCACAATAATAACAATATGGGGGTTACAAGGGTACAATAATAGCAATAAGGGGGTTACACTAACAACAATAAGGGAATATACTAGTAATATAGGAACCTAACAAAGGAACACATGTAATTGACATAAATGCATGACCAACACACAACCCATCTAGTATAAGGGGTAAACCATGCTCTGATGCCACTCTGTAACACCCTCCTCCCAAATTTACCCAAGCTACCAAGTCCACTGGGGTAAATGTGTAATGAGAGGCTACTATAATGCGATTCAACTCCCCATGTACAGTAAAGGAAGTGGAACTGTAAAAAAAAAAAAACAAATTACCTTCCACACATGCTACATAACCTCTAGGACCTAACCAACTCTTCAAGGTGATAAACCCCTAAGGGAACTTAAATTTTCACTCATATAACACCCTAGTCGCTCCTTTAACATTCCATGCACATGTGTAACAACCTTGGTGAAAATTCCATGTAAAAAAAGTAAAAATAATAACCACGGTTGATGGGACACTTATTCCAAGCTAAATGGTGGAAAAAACATCCTAGTGGGTATTTATTTCGGTTAATATGGCTAAGGAAATTGGAAAAGGAAAAGGCTTTGGAAAATTCAAAATGGAATTTTTGGCATATTTATTCATGAAAATAATGGAAATTAGGAGAAAAGGGAGATGAAATGTCACAAATTGCATGTGAGGAGGAAAATGAAGGAAAATAATGGAAATTGAAGAAAAAAGAGGCCTCATTAATAAAAAGGATTATGAGGATCATTTGGTAACCTTTTGTCAGTGCATTTTTTGGAGCCGTCTCATTATTCTATCTCTCTCTCACTCTTGGACACTTCGAATTTTCTTAGAGCACTTGGGCATTAGAGCAAGAAAGGAAAAGAAAGAAAGGAAGAGAAAGATCAAGAAACTACAACGAGATTCTTTGTAGGTACCAATTTGCATATGTGATTTCATTGATAGATCTAGCTTGCATGGTATTGCATGTGGTTTCTTGTTGTCTTGGCATGGATTTTTCCAGGTGTGACAATGGTTTTCAGCCCAGCCTTTCCATTTTCGTATAAAATTGATGAGATGGATTTCTCATACTTCCATTGAGCTGGATTGTCCGATGGATTCATAGCTGAGTGGGGCAGATCTCCGAAATGACAAAAACATGGCCTAGTGGTCCCTGAACCAGACTATGGATCACAGTAAAGCCACTAGCCTAGTAACCACTAAGCTAAACTGTGGGTTGCAGTAAAGCCAGATTGTGTGCCTAAGTGGGCCTAGGAATCCTTATTGGTGAATGAAAGGATATACGGTAAAGACGAGAGGTGTATTTCTATCCGTTAGGCCTAGTAGTCCTAGGATGGGATGTAAAATAAATCCCAAAGAGATGGTCTCGGTGTAGGGCCTAGTGACCCCTAGATCAGACGGTGGGTTATGGTAAAGCCTTAGAGACTAGGAGGCACTCAAATTCCTCACAGTGTAGGAAGAGAGCTCTGGTAGCATCCATGCTTCTTTGGTTCTTTTTTTGGTTGGTTATGAGTCCCACATTCATGCTTGGAATATGGCACGAGGGTGATTGGATGAAAAGATATTTGGCTAAGCCAATATATGGTCGGGTAGAACGTGGTAGTCCCATCCTCGGTTTTTATTGCACTAATTAATGAGAAGCTCATTCCTTTGGTATTTGGTATGAAAATGTATTGGATATTATGTGGATTTCATTGATGTTATATCCATTTTATTTTTTTTGTTATTATGTTGGTTATAAACATGTATTTTAACAATAATAATGTATGACTCCATCTATGTTTTTTCCTGTAAATGAATATACAATGTATCTATGGTAAAATATATTTTATTGCAGCTTATGATGTAGGGGAGAAATTCTTCTTAGTAATTCTTAGATAAGTATTAGAACCCCATGGGTAATTATGTTGTTTACACCTGTAGATGTAATGTTTGTGACATGTTTGAAAAAAATCCTATCATGGATGGGTGGGGTTGGATGTGTTCCTGATGATGTGATTTCTTCCATGTATTTGTTTTAATGTTATTTACCCTCTCCTCAAGTTACAGGAAGTTCTGGGCAGTGACCTGGGCTGAGGGGTTGAAAATGTGGCACAAATCTCGAAGTTGCAGGCACAAAATTGACTGTTTTGGGCCCTTGCTGCTACCTTTCCAAGGCTAGCCCATGGCTAAGATTCTATAGCCGCTCCCTTGCCCTTATATGGCTGTGACTAAGGCTCAAGAGGGTAAAAATTAAGTCCCCCTTCAAGTTTCATGGGTATGGGAGGGTGGTTTACCTCATGGAGGTGTTGTTGATGTTGTGTAAGGTGTGTTTGTTGTCTTTCCATCGGTTCCACTTCCTTAATTTCATATAGGATATTGAATCCCATATTAGTAGCCTCTTGTCACATGTTTACCCTGATTAGCTGGTTACTTGGGTAGATGTGGGAAGAGAGTGTTATAGAGTGGTATCAGAGCATGGTTCAACTCTCAGACTGGATGGGTGGCATGTTGATCATGCGTTTATGTTGGTTCCATGCATGTGTAGTATGTTGTGTTCTATATGTGTTTGTGCATCCATGTTGTGTTGGGCATGGTGGTGGTGGTGTCACCATGGGAGGACTAATGGTGTTGTTATCAACATGTGGTCATGTGTGTATGACTGATTATGTGTTGTTCATGTTTGTGTATTGTGCATGCACATTAGCTTACATATTGTTACATCTTGTATATACGTTGCTTGCGTATGCTAGGTCACATATTGGGCATGCTTGTTTATTTTATGTGTATGCTTTCTTGTGTGATGCTATATGTTGAACTTTCATTGGTTATTCATGTTTGGCTATACATGTCGAGTGGGAGCATATGATCAAGTTTTCATTGGTATGGTTGAGGTTGTCATGCATGAGGTCATTGTATGAAATTAAGTCATCATGATTATATTGATATGTTATGATTCTAATGTGTTGGCTAAGATAGAGCATAAGATGCAAACCATCAAAGTGAAGTTGCAACATTGGACCTCGAGGCAAGAGCATGCCGTCATACAAGTTTGGAGGTTGGGCATGTAGGTATGTAGGTTAATTATTGTTATATGCATTATGGTTATGAGTATTCTTTTCATTCTATTATCGTTATGGTTACATACATTATAGATGTTAGTTGATTAGTGTGGTTATATGTACATGAGTCAGATAGTCATGAATGATAGCAATCTGTGGTGGCATGCATTACTATCATTGTTTTATATTAGTTATGTATATGTTGTTGATGAGTATGATATAGGTTAACTTTTTGCTTTTGTGTGATAGTTAGCTTGATAATTAGGTTACATGTTGTTGATGAGCATGATATATAGCTTGTTGTTGTTAGATGCTAGTAACTTGATGATTAGGGTTATTTCATTAAGATATTGATGTTATATGTATCATATTGGTTTGGATTGGATTATGCATATGGTTAGGGTTATTACGTTCATGTATGAGTCGATATATTTGTGATATTGTATTGTACTAATCTAGGTTGAATGTGCATATGTGATTGTTATGCGTGAATGGAAAATGGTTATGAGCTTATGATGTGAACATGCTAGTTAGTTACTGTTATGGATATTATAACTTTATTTATTTGATATTTGATATTATAGCGTGCTAACTAGATTGAGTGTGCAAACAAGATAGCCTACCCTAAAATACATTAAGGTATGAGGTTGCTTATGTCGTTTACTTTGTACTTGAATGTTTAATTATGTTGTCTATTTGGTGTTTGAGTGTTGGTGTCTATTTTTAATGCTTTATTAATCACATGATATGAGTATGTGTCTATAATATTGCATGAAGAAATGATTTGGTATTAATATGGTTGTACTAACGCAATATGTGTTGAGATAACTGATGTGTACTTGATTATAAGTGTGTGATAATTGTTGTGTTGTGATCTTGACTACTAATTTATTATGACATGACTGTTAGTATTGGTAAAGGTTGATTTTAGTTAATATATATGATATATTGATATTTAGAACATGTGATTGAGATGTGTGAACAGTTGCAGGGAAACATGATTGGTATTTTCATGACAAGGTAATAGTTGAATTGTTTATATAACTAACAACATGATGATGTGATAGCATATAGTAAGACTCAATAGTAGCAAGGTAAGATATCTGGTATATTGTTATATTTATTTATGCACTGACAGTTACATGTTTATGATAGTATGATGCAAGGGATTGCATGGCAAAGAGATTTCCATGAAATCGTAAAGAAGGCTCGGGTTGAGATTTCACTTGGAGACATTGGGAACCATGGGGATCGATTCATGGTGTTTGTTGTAAATTCTTGTGCTTTTGGTATTTTGTGATTTGGTTGCGATCGATTTGTGGTTTTGATTGCGTCTAGTGTATGGCCATACCACTTGTTTTAGTGTCTTATTGCTATTGGTTTTCCATGGTCTCCTTATTTTTTTCTTGTGATTGTATTTTATGTTTTGAGAATGTTGGGAATTGGTTGGGGAAAGAAGAATTTAATGGAGCTCGGGAAGAGATGAATGAAACCCAACATGTAATGTAGGTCATGGATGAAGCTCGGTGCATGACTAAGTGTAGCGAAATGTAAGAATATGGCAGTCAGTTGGACTAGTTGGGTCCATTGTGGTAACTGGACAGGGGCAGTACATACATGAGAAAGGTAACCGGAAAGGTAAATTAAATGGATTTTAGGCATCATATGCCTTGGATATGTTGGGAGGGAATGGTTTTTCTCAACGCTATGCATGTTGTGCATGAATAAAGGGAGTTATATTAACCCTGATTTTATGATATCTAGTAATTATGTTGTGATCATAATTATGATAATTTCTATATATGTGTATATATATGTATGTATGTATGTATGTATGTTGTGTATGATAGGGTCGTCATGGATCATGATTGTTTTATGCTAATGATTATATATGTATGTATCTATCTATCTATGTCACTATCTGACAGGGTTATCAAGGATCATTCTTGTAGAGGAATGATTTCTTATGCAGGTGAAGGACATGAAGAGGTTGTTGGCAATGAGGAATCAAGTGGCAGAGTAGCCTTGATAGATCTATGAGGTCAACATTAGGTGGATATGATTTAATATTATATGCTTGTACTATTCCTATGATTATGTTATGGACAGGTAATGCTGAGGGGTACATCATCGAAGTGAAGGTAGTATGATCTATGACATGCTATGATAAGCATGGATAGTGGAAAGACACGAGAAGCAAGGTTTCTTGTGGGGTTAGTGTTTGGTCTCTGGATGGGTAATACCACTGTTGTGTATATGTTGCGCATGTTGTATATTCAGTGATTGTACCTATGGTGATGTGTAATGTTGCATATGTAGTATTGTGTACATATTATGTTGCATCTATGTTGTATATCTGATGGTATGTGTATATTGCATATGCAGTGCTAGGTATAGATGGTGCTATGTACATGTTGGATATGCAATGTTGTGTTCATATTGCATTGTGTGCATGTTGATATGCGGTGTTGTGTGCATATGGTGTTGTGCGCATGTTGTATATGCAGTGCCATGTACATATGGTGTTGTGTGCATGTTGTACATATGGTTCTATGTATGTATGGTGTTGTGTGCATGATTATACATGTGGTGCTATATGTACCTGTGGTTTTGTGTACACATTGTACAAGTTGTGCGGTGTACATTTGGAGTTGTGTACACATTTTGTAGGCAGTGTCATGCACATTTGATGTTGTGTACACATTGTGCAGGTAGTGTCATGTACAGGTGGTACCATGTACATGTTGTGCATATGGTACTGGTATACATGTGGTATTGTGTGCATGTTGTACATGCTGTGTTGCGGGCATGCAGTACCATGTATGTGAATGGTGCAATCGTGGTATTGTGACATGTGTATTCATTGTGTTGTACTCTGTATATATATATGTATATGTATTGTGTTGTATTGTACACCGTGTGTAGGTGTATGTGTTTTATGCCAGTCTAGGCGTATTTATTATACATTGGGTATAGGTGTATGTGTATGTACATGTATTGTGTTGTACACCGGGTGTATGTGTATGTATTTCATTGTGTTGTACACCAGGTGTGGGTGTATGTATTGTGTGGTGTTGTATGCCTTGTGTACTAGATATGCATGTTGTACAATGTGTGTTTGTGTACGTGAGTAAAGAGAAGCAAAGACATTGGGTGCTTTCTGAGTGTAAATCGATCCGATGTGTGAGTACAAAAAGAAAAAAGGTAGAAGTAAGGACCGATGAAGGATAAGTATCAATATTTTATTTCACTTTCATCATGCATGTGATCTATGATTATGACTTATGATGGTTGCATGTGATTTATGATTATGGTTTATGGTAATTTCATGTGATTCATGATTTTAACTTATGATGGTTGTGTTTTGAGATAACATATGTGATATGTTATACATGATGATTTGACCAAACAACTAGTTTGGCTTATGTGACAGGAAGTGAACAGGATAGCAAGTGTACCATATTGATGAGCTACCAATGAAGTATGATTTGAATTTATTTCAATTAATTTGAATCTAATGGAAATTATGTGCTTTGTACAAGAAACATCGAAATGCCCAATTGGGTAGTTGAAACTAATTGCAAGAATTATAAGCGTAAGAAAAAGGAATTGGAACATACAGAAGTGTGATGGTAAAGCATTTCAAGAGTATGGAAATTGTGGGACACTGGTACCCAATAGTGTCCATTTATTTCCATGAGCATGCTATGACTGGTATGATGAATTTGAGGCAGGTATATGCCTTCATTTTTTTATCTTCTGATGTGAGGAAACCTTGCTAAGGGATGGATTGCCCAGGATAGGGGATGCCAGAGAACTTGGAAGGTGAGTGATTGCATGGAAGGGGATGGCTAGATTGCTCAAGGGGCTGTGTATCAGAGAATGGAAGGTCGAGGATGGATTTGTTATGGTCATTAGCATTTACAGATGGAATCATGTGCACATTGGGAGTGTGCCTTGGAAAAATGAGCCGATAATTGTTCACTGAGGGTAGAGTGGCGCAAGATTGTAGCACTGGACATTAGATGTAGCTTTGGCATTGACAGTGGATTCTGGACTTCCTAGAAAGGATGTGAATTATGGTACTACTTTTAGGGTGGAGGTGTGAGCCCCTTGATTCCCTTGTTTCTGATATGGGCATCATATCCTCTTATTTTTTGGTTGATAAAATGTGTATATGTGTATACTATTGTAAATACCATAATGAGATGTGTTATAAAGCTCTAGTACACGGTATGCTTGTCATGATTGTTTTTTCTTTTGAGTAGGTTATTCATTGTAAATACCGCAACGAGCTAATTTATAAAGCTCCAAGGGTAGTGTGTTTTATTTTCAGTGGTTTTGCTGAGTTATATGTGCGATTCAACACCGAGGATGATGTCCCCCAAGGGGAAGGGTTCTGTAACAACCTTGGTGAAAATTCCATGTAATAAAAGTAAAAATAATAACCACGGTTGATGGGATGCTTATTCCAAGATGAATGGTGGGAAAATTATTCTAGTGGGTGTTCATTTCGGTTAATATGGCTAAGGAAATTGGCAAAGGCAAAGGAAAAGGCTTTGGAAAGGAAAAATGGCATTTTTGGCACATTTATTTATGAAAATAATGGAAATTAGGAGAAAAGGGAGATGAAAGGTGACAAGTTGCATGTAAGGAGGAAAATAAAGGAAAATAAGGGAAATTAAAGAAAAAAGAGGCCTCATTAATAAAAAGGCTTCTGAGGATTAGTTGGTAACCTTTTGTTAGTGAATGTTTCGGAGCTCTCTCATCATTCTCTGTCTCTCTCTCACTCTTGGACACTTCAAATTTTCTTGGAGCACTTGGGCAATGGAGCAAGAAAGTAAAAGCCAGCAAGGAAGAGAAAGATAAAACAACTACATCGATATTATTTGCAGATATCAATTTGCATATGTGATTTCCTTGCTAGATCTAGCATGCATCGCATTGCATGTGGTTTCTTGCTAGCTTGGCATGGGTTTTGCTAGGTGTGAGAGTGGTTTTTAGCCTAGCCTTGCCATTTTCGCCTAAATTTGATGAGATAGGTTTCTCATACTTTGGTTGAGATGGATTTTTGGATGGATTCGAAGTTGAGTGGGGTGGATCTCTGAAATGACAAACACATGGCCTAGTGGTCCCTGAACTAGAATGTGGATTAAGGTAAAGCCACTATCCTAGTAACCCTTGAGCCATACTATAGGTTGTGGTAAAGCCAGATTGTGTGCCTCAATGGGCTTAGGAATCCTTGCTGGTGAATGGCATGATATACAGTAAATCCAAGAGGTGGATTTCTCTCAGTTGGGCTTAGTAGTCCCGGGATGGGATGCATGGTAAATCCTGAAGATATGGTCTTGGTGTAGGGCCTAGTGACCCCTGTATCAGACTGTGGGTTACAGTAAAGCCTGAGAGACTAGGAGGAACTCAAATTCCTCATGGTGTAGGCAGAGATCTCCAGTAGAATCCATGCTTCTTCTTCTTCTTCTTCTTTTTCCAGTTGGTTATGAGTCCCACATTCATGCTTGGAATATGACACGGGTGTGATTGGCTGAAGAGAGGTTTGGCTCAACCAATCTATGGTCGGGTGGAACGTGGTAGTCCCATCCCCAATTGGTTCTTGTACTAATTAATGAGAAGCTCATTCCTTTGGTATTTGGTATGAAAATGTACTGGTTATTATGTGAATTTCATTGATTTTATATCCACTGTATTTATGTTGTTATTATGCTGGTTATAAGCATGTATTTATCAGTGATGATGTATGGCGATATCTATGTTTTTTCTAGTAATAAATATACAATGTATCTATGGTCAAATAGATTTTATTGAAGCTTCTTATGTAGGGGATAAATGTTTCTTAGTGATTCTCAACTAAGTATTAGACCCCCATGTGTAATTCTGATGTTTACACCTGTAGATGCAATGTTTGTGACATGTTTGAGGAAATGCTTGTCATGGTTGGGTGGGATCGTATGGGTTCCTGATGATGTGATTGCTTCAATGTATTTTTTTTAATGTTATTTACCCTCTCCTAAAGTCACAGGAAGTTCTGGGCAATGACCTGGGCTCAGGGGCTGAAAATGTGGCCCAAATTATGGAGCTGCAAGCAAAAAATTGACTTTTTGGGGCCCTGGCCACTAAATTTCCAAGGCTATCCCATGAATAAGGGCCTATAGTCGCTCCCTTGCCCTTATATGGTTGTGGCTAAGGCTCAAGAGGGTCAAAATTCAGCCCCCCTTCAAGTTTCAAGGGTCTGGGAGGGTGGTTTACCTCTTGAAGGTATTGTTGATGTTGTGTATGGTGTGTTTGTTGTGTTTCCATCAGTTCCACTTCCTTAAGGTCATTTAGGAGGCTGAATCCCATATTAGTAGCCTCTTATCACATGTTTGCCTTGGTTGGCTAGTTACTTGGGTAGATGTGGAAAGAGAGTATTACCAGCAACTGTGGACTTTTTTAGCTAGTTCTGTGCCAAGAACCCCAGATTCCGTGCCACTATTTCAGGGCCAGGACTTAGGCCACTTCCCAAAATTCATGAAAACTTCAGGAATGATAAATAACAATGAGATAAAGGTACTAAGGTAAACATTTTATCAATGATTTGAGTGGACCCCTACTAGCTATGGCAGACATTTCGTCAAACATGTCACAAATATGAATTTTACAAGTCATAACAACATATATGAGAATAAGGGTCTCATACTTATCTGAGAATCGCTAAGAAGAAACAATGCCTTATTAAATTAGCTGCATTATCATATATTAGGTCATATATTCATTGTTAATTCATTTACAAATCAAAACATGATGAGAGCCATACATCGTCACTGTCATAAAACATACTCACAACCAACATGTAAACAACAAAAATAACAAGAATACAACAACCATAAATGCCACATATGAACCGAAAAAATTTCACATAAAATACTAAGGAAAGGAAATATTATTAATAAATGTAAATCCAACCAGGTTTGGGACTTCCACGTACCACTCGACCATAGTTTGGCTAAACCAAATCTTTCTTTTAGCCAATCACCACAATGCCATATTCCAAGCATGAATATGGGACTCATAACCAAAATCAACCAAGGCTTCCTGAGGCTAAACCACCTCACCCTCATCAATAGAACCAGACTTTACTGCAATCCCCATTAGATCACTAGGCCCTAAACAAGCAACATAGTTACCTATCAAAAATCTAATTGTTTTGTTATCAGAAATTAGATTTTATAGTTATTGTTAAGCATGGATGCTGCCGGATTTCTCCAAATACACCATGAGGAATTTTCTTGTATCCTAGTATCTAGGCTTTACCGTATATCCCACCATTCACCGGTAAGGATTCCTAGGCCTAATAGATACTCCACCCTCCAATATTTACCGTATATCATGCCAATCACTGACCAATGATTCCTAGGTTTGATTGAGAGCACCCACCTCTAGTATTTATTGTATATCTTGCCATTGACTAGTCGAGGATTCCTAAGCCCAACGAGGTAACACAAAATCCAGATTTACCATAACCCATAGTCTGGTTCAGGAGTCACTAGGCAAATGTTTTACCACAATCTACATTTTGATTCAGGAAAAACTAGGCCACATGTTCTTTGTTTCAAAGGCTACTTCACTCAGTTTCGAATCCATCCAACAATCCAACTCAATCAAAACATGAGGACCCCATCAAACCATGGCTATCCGGAAATGGAAAGGAAAGGGTGAAGAACATTGTCACACCTGGAAAAACCCATGCCAATGACAACAAGAGAACAAATAACACACATGCATAACAATGCATGCCAAAACTAGCAAGGCAATCATACATGCAACTTGATAACTACAAATTATCCCGTTGTAGCCACTTGATCTTGCTCTTCCTTGCTTGATGTTTGCTTGCTCTTTGAATTCTTTGCTTTTTCTTGATCCAATGTTGAATTTCTCCAAGAAAACTTTAAGTGTGCCAGAGTGTGAGAGAGAGAGAATTTTGAGAGAGCTCCAAAAATGAACTGATAAAAGGTACAAAATGATCCTCATAAGATTTTTTTATTTATGGGGCCTCTATTTTCTTCAATTTTCCATTATTTTCCTCCTCGCATGCAACCTATGAAATTCCACCTTCCTTTTCTCCTAATTTCCATTATTTTCATAAATAAATTTCCAGAAATGCCATTTTGTCTTTCCAAAGCCTTTTTAATTGCCTTTGCCAATTGTAACAACACTCGTGAAAATTACATATAATAAAAGTTAATAAAGGAAAAATAATAACCAAGGCCATGGGACATATATTCCAAGTTGAATTTTGGGAAAAACATCCTGGTGAAAGTGTTCATATGGTTTATTATGGCTATGGAAATTGGAAAATGCAATGGCTAAGGATTTGGAAAGGAAAAATGGCATTTATTTATGAAAATAATTAAAAATATGAGAAAGGGGAGTTGAAAGGTCACAGGTTGCATGTGAGGAGGAAAATAAAGGAAAATAATGGAAAATGAAGAAAATAAGGCCTCATTAATAAAAAGGCTTATGTGGATCAATGGGTAACTCTTTTTTAATTTTTTTAATTTTTGGAGCTCTCATTCTATTTTCTCTCTCTCTCATACTCTTGGACACTTAGATTTTCTTGGATCACTCTTGGAGAGTGTAGCATACTTGGAGATTTAGAGAAGGAAGGAAAAGGAAGATCATGAAAGCGTAAGATGACATCAGAATCAATAATTACAACGGGTTTTGTTCACATGTACCAAGTTGCATGTATGTTTTCCTCACTATTTTTGGAATGCATGGCATATGCATGTGGTTTCATGGTCATAATATGTCATTGGCATGGAGGATTTCCTGGATTGACAACAAATTTTCCTAGCCTTTCCATTTCCTGGATAGCCATGGCGTTGTGGGTTCATTTCATTGTTTGTTTTCTGGTTTTTTTTCATGTGCCTTTGACTGTGGGTTGAGTTATTAGTTCCTGAAATCATTGGTTGGAAAAATTCTCTAGAAGCCCTGTAACATCTTGGGTTGAGTTACTAGTCCTGGAAGCCTTGGTTGGAGAAATGCTCTAAAAGCCCTTGGTAGGTTGAATTATTAGTCCTGGAAGCCCTGTTTGGACAAATGCTCTGAATTCCCAACAACAAATGTGGATTTAGTTACTAGTCCTGGAAGCCCTGGTTGGAACAAACGCTTTGGGGCCTTGGAAAACTTGGGTAGAGACCAATGTGGTGATGGTTATTGATGTCCAATCGTGAGGTGGAATCACTAGTTCAGGGTTGAGGTGGTTTGGCCTTTGGAAGCCCTGGTTTGGTTTTGATTGATTAGTTTTATGGGATCCCACATTCATGCTTGGAATATGGCACGGGGGTGACTGGTTGAAGATACATTTGGCTCAACCATGTCTATGGTCAAGTGGAACGTGGAAGTACTAGACTTGGTTGCATTTTGCTTATGACAATAAGATCTATTTTCCTCTTGTAATTGATGGGTAAATATGCTTGTTATTATGTGGCTTATATGGTTGTTCTATGTTTGTCATTGTTATATACTGGTTATGAATTTGTTTTATGATGGTGATGATGTATGGCTCTCATCATGTTTTGAGTTGTAAATGAATGAAAAATGAATCTATGATCAAATAGATGATAATGCAGTTAATGTGATGAGGGAACAATGCTTCTTAGTGATTCTCAGATAAGTATGAGACCCCTGTGCTTAGATATATTGTTTAAACCTGTAGATTACATATTTGTGACATATTTGACGAAATGACTGGCATGGCTAGTAGGGGTCCAATCAAGTCCTTGCTCAAGTGTTTTATTTTACATCATTATTCCATTTTTATCTTTCAGTTATGAAAGTGTGATGGAGTTCTGGGAAGGGACCTGAGCTCTGAGCTTGAAAAAGTGGCACAAAAATTGGGTTGCAGGCTCATAAATATTGGAAAACGTCCCCTGCTATCACACGCATGCCCATGTTGTGCATGCAACTGGAGGTTTTCAGTCACACTCTTTCCCATGTCAAGGGAGCAGCTGGGGGGTTGATGCATGAAAAGGTTAATTTAATTTAGGGGCTAGCCTCCTAGAAGGTTGGGATGTCTCCTAGGTGTCTTGTAGCATGTGTAGAGGGCCTGTGTCATTGTGTGGTGTTGGTTCCACTTCCTTAAGGTGACCTAGGATGTTGAATTAGATCATAGTAACTCTTCGTCACAGGTTTACCCCAGTTGGCTGGTTACTTGGGTAGATGTGAGAGGAGGGTGTTAGAGTGGTATCAGAGCATGGTTCACCCCTCAGAATGGATGGCCGGTGTGTTGGTAATGTATTCATGTCGGCGACATATGTGTTTCTCATACTTGTGGTCTATTTACTTGTTGCATCTGCATGGTGTTAGTCATGGTTGCAGTGATGTCACCATGGGAGACTTGATGGTGTTGTTGTGAAATGTGTCGTCATGAGTGTATGACTAGTTATGTGTTGTGTATGCATGTCAAGTGCTCATGTATTGTCAGTGTGCATTAGTATGGTTGTTGGTTTCATGAATGAGGTCATGGTATGTGGTTGATATGGTCATGCATTGATGACTGGACTCTGGCTAGAATGTTGTTTATGTGTTGATATACCAATGTGTTATATATCTATATGTTGTTACAATTATGTATATACATGTATTACGCTGATTGGTTGATCTTGCAGATGAGATATTTTCCCTGAATTATGCTAAGGTATGTTGGTTTATTGTGATTTGGTTTAGCTTACATGAACAAATCAAAGATGACTAGAAAGATGGTATACTACATAGATTCTCCCTATGAATCATATGAGCAGCATGGTGTTGGGAACTCTTCTGACTTAGAAGACACACTGAGAAGTTTGAAGGAATAAATAAGGATTTTTAAAGTAGATAATGGTAGAATCGTACATGCACATGAAAAACAAGTAGAGGTCAATGCAATATTCCTTCAGAGTTTGTCAAAGTTGTAGAAACAAGGACCACTTTGGATCATATATGGACAAGAGGATGGGACTAATGGGGAATAAGGAAGTAGGTCTCATGGTGGTCACATGTCAGATATAGATGACACAATCAGATATGGAAGGTTCTTAGACACTTCGGATAGGAGAGGTGACAAACAAATGTACTATTCTAGTTCTTTTTCAGACATGCACTATGATAATCATCATTATCATCCTTACAGGAGGAGTGGCATGGGATATTTACTAGTTGTGTTTAAGAAAGAAAATCCCCCTACATTTGACGAATAGATGAATAAATCACATGATGTAGCGACATGGTTTCTTGTTATGAGGAAGTTCTTTAGGTTGCATGATTACTCAGAAAACATGAAAGCCAGGACGGCTACATTTAGCCTAAAAGGTAAAGAAAATATTTGGTGGGAAGATGTGAAGAATGTCATGGATATTTATGAGGAGGAACTGAATTGGAGTGAGTTCAAGGGGCTATTTCGAAAGAAGTATCTATCAGCGAGATAGTATGATGAAGGGGAAAAAGAATTTTATGAGCTAAATATGGGCTCTATGACTGATGAGGAGTACACTAGTAGGTTCTTGGAGTTGTTGAGGTATGTGCCTTACCTCAAGGAGGGGAAGGACAATATTTAGATATTCATCAGTGGGTTTTCTATAACATTCAAAGATAGGATTGAGTTTGATGAGTCTATATAATTGGAGGAGGTCCTCCAGAAACTAAAGCATTGTTATGAGAAATCAAAGTGCAAATTTGAGACTAAACAAGATTGGAAGGGTAATGATAAGAATAAAGGAAAATGGGAAAATAAGTGAGCAAGACCTTAGGATATGTTGATTTTTGGGGTAGCATCGTATGTGCTCTAGCTCCGAAACTTTGTGGAGGGGCTAGAATACATGAGATATCCAAGACCCAGAAGTCGTTTGGAGAAATTCCACCCGGAGCTTAATTTATTAAAACAATTAATTATTTTAATGGGGACCCTAAATCTAAATTTAGGGAAATTAAATAATTAAAGTGAATTAATTTAAACATGTGGGTGAGAATGTTTTAAGTGACGAGGATCAAGACTTTTCTAATCTTAGCCATCGATTAGAGATTAGATCACGACCATTGATTCGTCAACTGGAAAAGTATTAAAGGAAGGCTTTGGGTCAGTTGTAAAAGACACACATAGTGGCAACACTTGAGCTAAGTCGAAATTCTGGAGTGCAGTTTGCTGAGAATTTTGGAGTGAGATTGCAGTGCAATGAGGGGAAGTTTGGTAGCGGTATTTCGAATCCAAGGCCGATAATACAGTTGCAGAGAGGTAGATCTACCCAGTTGAGACAACACATCCATTGAGAGGGTGACGCAGGCCCAACTGGGCTCACACAAAGCTAATGCAAGCCCAGAGGGGTGACACGGTCCAAGAGGAGGTGATGCATAGCTAGAGGTTGTATCGCGATGGTTTCTTTGTGGCATATCAGGCTTAGATTCAGCAGATAACAGAGACATGACACAACCACTAGAAAGGGTGACATAGTCTCAATGTAGAGCTTTCTAGGGACTGCGTAGGCACCTGTGGGGTTCTTCATTTTGATGGTAGATCAACCATAATATCTGTCTCCAAATAGAGGTACTTCTACTGAGGAAATTTTTTGTTGGGTGAGCCACATTGGAACCCTAGTATGTATTCATAAATTTTCTTAATAATAAAACCCTCAAGATATGTTGCACCGGTTTTCCCACATTGGGTTTTTCTGGGGACATTTGTCAAAAAAAATTATGTGTCCTTTGTATGCATGGTTTCTTATTCTTCAGTACTTGATCTGTATAATCGTATAGGATGTCATGTATTTACTTTGACGTTTTCATGAATAATTCAGAAAATAATTTGTTAAGTTAAATAAACAAGTAGTAGAAGTAAATTAGATTTATTGTAGTAGGATTTCTGTTTAGAAGATTCATAAATTTTCACATGGTATCAGAGAATTTGCAGACCAGGAAGAGTTGAAGCCATCAATAGAAGACCACATAAAATTTGTTGTAGGAAGGTAGCTGTCTCGAGTGATATCATAGATAGAGAGAGAGGCAAGGAAGGGTGACACAGTCACCTGTAGAGCTCACACAAAGCCTGCGTCAACCAAGAGAGGCGACGTTGTAGCTGTTAAAAGGCAACAAAGTGTTTGGTAGGTGAGCGCAAAAATGTTGAGCCTCTGGTTTCCATGGTTAGAAGTGTAGATTGTTTTTATTTAGTAGTTTCTGGTGGGGAATTCATTAGGGGAATTTTGAGGTCTAAAATGGGCCTCCTAAGAAAAATGTACAACCACAATAAAATTTATAAGAACCAATAATATTGAAGATGATGATGTCAACCATGGGGGATGATTCACCATTGTTTAAGTAAAAAGGAAAAAATATTAAAACTGTTTTTTCAACTCGTATTTTCAGCTTATCTCCCAAATTTTTTACACAAATTTCAAGCGGGAGTACTCGTTGGATGCAAAATTTAATTCATCATCAAAGGAGTACCCATGTTGCATAGTTTCGATGGACCCTGCTACACAAAAATGAGAAATACATCAAAAAACGTGATTGCAATCACATTTTTCATGTATTTCTCATTTTTCGTGTAGCAGGGTCCATCGAAACTATGCAACATGGGTACTCCTTGGATGGGGAATTAAATTTTCATCCAACGAGTACTTACACTCGAAATTTGAGTAAACATTTTGGGAGATAAGTTGAAAATACAAGTTGAAAAAATAGTTTTTTCTTTTTCCCTCTAAAATTTGATGATGTAATCAAACCTTATTTTATTATTTCCATTATTATTTTATAATTTCCTTAGGAGGCCCATTTTAGAACTCAAAATTCCCCTAATGGTTTCTGTTGGTGCAGAAAAGTGTCTAGAGGGTCATGGAAAATTAAGGGGAAGTATTTCCTCAGAATTTTTCTCGCTAATAAGTCTAGATCCAGTGTTGATTAGCAACAAAGAGTGATTAGAGAGGGATGATTCAACGTTATTTGGGGGAGGATTTCTGGTAGGGAAATAATTTTTCATAGGGAGTGGGTTCCTTAGAGAGTTTCTAGTGCCAAGAAACCCAGATCCAAGTTTGATGGGGTAGCAACGAAGGAAGAAGAAGAGAACCAGCTCAAAATCTTCAATTGAGCAGAGATGGCCACACATGGACTGAGGGATCAAGACAGGTTGGACGAAGCATCTAAATTTTTCATATGGAAGGCCAAAATCTTGTCAATACTAGACGAGCATTGTATCAAGCATCTCGCTAAGAGCACAGTTGTTGTTCCTGTGGACGCTGATCCACTCAAGAAGTATGGAGAAGCTCAAGTGAAGGCTAAGCACTTGATCATGGATGAAGTCAAGGATCATGTGGTCCCACACATTGCTGAGAAGGAAACAACACATGAGATGTGGAATTATTTGACCACATTGTATCAGGGGAATTATGTCTAGAGGACGATGCTTCTTGAGAATCAACTTTGATTATTCCAGATGCTGAAGGGAAAAGAGATAAACCCCTTCCTCATCAGATTGAAGGCAATCTGTGATCAGCTGGTTGTCGTGTGAGCCGCACCTAATGAAGGTCTTATGGTTAGGACTGCTCTGAATGCAGTTTCCAATGAGCGGGATAAATTTTTCCAAGGCATTTTGGGCAAAGAAACACTTCCAAGTTGGGAAAACATGTGGGAATCTCTTCGACAAGAAGACCTCGGGAGGATGACGAAGGTGGGCATGACCAATGGAGGGATAAAGATCAAGAAGGAGGAGGAGGAAGATGTGGCTCTCGCATCTGAGGGACAACATGGGCAGTAGAGGAAGAAGAAGAAAGACCTTTCAAAGGTCAGGTGCTTAAGGTGTGGTGAACTAAGACATTTCACCACACAATGCCCTAAGAAGAAGAAGGGTGAAGATAAATCTGATTTGAAGGTTGCCACAGCTAAGGACAATGATGGAGATGATGACGATGTGGCCATGAGTGGTCAAGTACCTTGGGAGAAGAGGTGGGGTGACATTCATCTGTAGTTCTTTCAAAATGTAGTGAAGGGGCAGGATCCTTGAGGTGCCCAAACTCTTGGATCACATACGAGCTACAGGGGCCATTAATGAAACTAGTAGGATGAATAGAGTCAGTTGGTGCGAGGGATGATGGAGAAACATTGGTAGAGCAAGAACACAAAATATTGGAGCAGCGCAGAGCAGTGGCAACAGGAGTGCAAAAGTTGATGAACTTCAACAACGCAGAGGCAATGCTTACATAGTGCAGAACAATAGTTGTGTAGAGGTACCAGTAAGACAACACATATTAGTAGCAGAGGGTGATTCAGTATGTAGTTGCACCCAGACTGACTTGTATGTCAAGATTTTTGGGTGATGTTTTCAGTTGCTTACTTCATAGAAACTAAGTTGCAGTGGAGCAGTTAGCAGTGGCAGTGATATGGGAAGCATGGTGTAGCATTTGAGAGGGAGCTGCAATACAAATGAAGCAATGAAAAGTGGCAGTGTCATGGGAAGCAGTACAAAAGGCAACGATGCAGTCGATGAGGGGTAGCCGCCAAGCATCAGCAACATAAAGGACTGATGTCGTGGGTCAGGGTAATGCTTTAGGTATTGAAGTATTGCTAGAGCATATTCCTCACTAAGAGGGAGTGTTTATTTTTGGGGTAGCATCAGATGTGCTCTAGCTCCGAAACTTTGTGGAGGGGCTAGAATGCATGAGATCTCCAAGACCCAGAAATTTTTTGGAGAAATTCCATCCGGAGCTTAAGCTATTCAAATAATTAATTATTTTAATGGTGACCCTAAGTCTAAACTTAGGGAAATTAAATAATTAAAGTGAATTAATTTAAGCATGTGGGTGAGAATGTTCTAAGTGACGAGGATCAAGTATTTTCTAATATTAGCTGTCGATTAGAGATTAGATCACGACTGTTGATTCGTCAACTGGAAAAGTATTAAAGAAAGGTTTGGGGTCAATTGTAAAAGACACATAGAATGACAACACTTGAGCTAAGTCAAAATTCTGGGGCGCAATTTGCTAAGAATTTTGGAGTGAGCTTGCAATGTAGTGAGGGATAGTTCGACAATGGGAATTCGAATCCAAGGCCAAGAATATAGTTTCATAGAGGAATATCTACCCAAGAGAGACAACACAACCCTTGAGAGGGTGACACATGCCTAGATGGGCTCACGTAGAACTGATGCATAGGCTCATGCAGTCCCAGAGGGGTGACATAGTCCAAGAGGAGATGACGCAGAGCGAGATGCTACAACACTCGGGTTTTTGTGGGGCAGATCAAGATCAAATTCAGCAGATAGCAGAGCAGTGTCACAACCACTACGAAGGGTGACGCAATCTCATCGTAGACCTTATTAGGGACTACATAGGCACCTGTGGGGTTCTTCATTCTAATGCTGGATCAACCATAACATCTATCTCCATATAGAGGTACTTTTGCCGAGGAAATTCTCTGTTGGGTGAGCCACATTGGCACCCTAGTTTGTATTAAAAAATCTACTTAATAATAAAACCCTCAAGAGTTGTTGCACCGATTTTCCCACATTGGGTTTTTCCGGGGACATTTGTCTGAAAAAATTGTGTGCCCTTTGTCTGCATGGTTGCTTATTATTCAGTACTTGATTTTTATAATCATGTAGGCTGCAGTGTATTTACTTCGATGTTTTCATGAATAATTCAGAAAATAACTTGTTAAGTTAAATAAACAAGTAGGATAAGTAAATCAGATTTACTGCAGTAATATTATGTTTGGAAGATTAAGAAATTTTCATAGGACATAGGTAATACAGAGAATGTTGCACCACCTAAGAAGTTCAATACATATGGAAAAGGATAGGGACTTTGATCTAAGGAGAAGAATAAGGATGAAGGCTGGAAGCCTATACAGTGTTGGACTTGTGGCAAAGATCATCGCAGGAGAGATTTTCCATAACATTAGGGTGGTAGACCGCAGATATACAGTGCCCTGGGAGGCACATATAGCGGGAGATGTTGGACAGATTATTCCCAGGATCTATGTAGTGTTGGATAATAGACATGCATAGCACCATGAACTATTATCGAGATGGACAATAGCTTTGTGATCAAGTTTTTTCTATTTTGATTGACCCTAGATCTAATTTTTATGTTAATCCTGACCTAGTGGATAAGTGTGGTTTGAATAAGTAAGTGCATCCAGAGACTTGGTTAGTGTAGTTAACTATAGGTACAAAGAAGAGAGTTCAACATTGGGTAATAGGTTGTGCACTTGACTTGAATGGTATGCCTACATCAACACACTTGAATTTTTTTTCGTTGGGATCATATAGTATGATTTTGGGTATGGACTGGCTATATCTTCACAGGACCAGGGTGGATTATTATGACAAGGATATTGAGTGCTTGGATGAAAATGGGGAACAAAGAGTCTTACATGGTAAGAAGAAAACAACATTGGTGAGAATAGTTACAACAATTCAGGCCAAACATAGTCATAGGAAAGGGTGTGTGTTATTTGCAGTACATATTTCTAGTGACAAAGGTAAGGAAGTTGAGGATGAAAACATTTTTAGCAGGTACCCATTTCTACAATGATTTCAGGATGTATTTCTCGCAGATATTGCATATTTTCCACCTCACACGGAAGTAGAATTTCTATTGAGTTGGTACTAGGGGCAGCGCCAACATCTAAAGCACCTTACAGGATGAGCACACCGGACTTGGTAGAATTGAAGATATAGTTGAAGGAAATTTTGGACAAGGGATACATTAGGCCAAGTGTATCACCTTGGGGTGCACTGGTATTGTTTGTGAAGGAGAAAGATGGTACTCTCAGGCTATGCATTGATTACATGCAGTTGAAAAAAGTTACCACTAAGAATAGGTATATGTTGTCAAGGATTAATGACTTGTTCGATCAGTTGAAGGGAGAAGTAGTGTTCTCGAAGATTGATTTGAGATACAAATATCATTAGGTACGCATTAAAGAATATGACATTCACAAGACATCTTTCCCGACTAGGTACATACATTATGAGTTTTTTGTAGTTCCATTTGGTTTGACTAATGCTCCAACTACCTTTATGTGTTTGATGAATAGTGTGTTGCTTCCTTATATGGACAAGTTTGGTATTGCATTCATCAATGATATATTGGTATATTTTAAAAATGAGGAAGATCATGCCGCAAATTTAGCAGCAATATTGAGATTGTTGAGAGAGCATCAGTTGTATGCTAAGCTCAACAAGTGCAGTTTCTTTCAGAAAGAGGTACATTACTTGGGACATGTTGTTTCCAAAGAAGGCATAACAGTGGATCCAGAAAAGATAAGGGCTGTCATGGAGTGGGAAGCTCCTAGGAATGTGGATGAGGTACAATCATTTATGGGTTTAGCAGGTTATTATAGGAGGTTCATCAAGAAATTCTCATAGATTTCTTATCCTATCACATCATTGCAAAGGAAAGGTAAGAAGTTTTAATGGATAGAGGAATGTGCAACCCGTTTTGAGAAATTAAACCAATTGTTGACAAATTGTCTAGCGTTAAATATCGTAGATATAGATAGAGAGTTTTTGGTATGTACAAATGCTTGCAAGAGAAGAGTCGGTGGAGTTATTATGAAGGAAGGACAAATGGTATGTTATGAGTCATAGAAACTAAATGAGCAAAAGGTAGAATTATCCGACACATGATCTTAAGTTGGCATGATCATTCATGCATTGAATATGTGGAGGCACTATTTTCTCGGCATACGATTTGTATTGATGAGTGATCACCATGGATTGCGGTATCTATTTGACCAACCGAATTTGAATGCTAGGAAAACTAGATGGTTGGCCACGATCAGTGAGTTTGACTTCGAGGTCAGGTACATCAAAGGTAAAGAGAACATGGTTGCATATTCTCTTAGTCGCTGGATACAGGTGAATCATATAACATTGATGATATCTTATGGGACATATATACATGATAGGATCTTGCAAGCAAGTCAGCAGGATATCAGGTATATGGAGCTTAAGCATAGATTTTAACGGAGTGCAGGTACATGTAGTGGTACAGGTACATGTACGAGTATAGGTGGTGGAATATGTAAAAGTACAGGTGCAAAGTATTTGGACTATCTTCTCACAGTAAATGGCTTGATTAGGTTTAGAGACATGATATACGTGCAAGACAACCTAGAACTTAGGAAGTTGATCTTGAGGGAATTTCATGTGAAACCGTATTCAGGTCACCTAGGCTATCATAAGATGCCAACGACAGTGAATACATTTTAATATTGTCCAAATTTGAAGAGAGACATAGTAGAGTTTGTGGCTAGGTGTTTGGATTGTCAACATGTTAAGTCTGAGTGTAAGCATACAGGTCGACTACTACAACCAATTCTGATTCCCGAGTGGAAATGGGAGGTAATTTCCATGGAATTTATCATAGCTTTACAGAGGAAATCTAGACAACATGATTCCATCATGGTTGTGGTGGACAGGTTGACGAAGGTAGCACACTTCATTCCAGTGAAATATACATACTCAATGAACGACGTAGCATTAGTATTCATCAGGGATGTGGTCAGATTGCATGGTGTTCCACAGAATATTGTGTCAGAAAGGGATGCGAAGTTCATTTCCAAGTTTTGGTAGGATTTTTTTGTATGTTTGGGCACATAGTTTGCCTTTAGTACAACTTATCATCCATAGACAGATGGACATACAGAGAGGGTCAACATGATATTGGAGGACATGTTAAGGATGTATGTGATGCATCAACAACAAAAGTTGAAAGAGTATCTCCCACTGGTAGATTTCGCTTACAATAATGGGTATCAATAATCTTTGAGGATGATTCCATTTGAGGCATTGTATGGGCTAATTTTCAATACTCCCATGAGTTTGAGTGATCTAGTTAACAAAGTGTTGATTGGACCATACATGTTTGTGGAAATGGAACAACAAATGAAGGTAATAAAATATAATCTAAAAGCAGCACAGGATAAGTAGAAGATCTAAGCAGATCAGAATAGGTTGTTTAAGGAGTTTTATATTGGGGAGTAGATTTACTTTCAAATCAAGCCCAAGTGGATCTCCTCGCGGATTGGATCATGTGCCAAGTTGGCACCTCATTTTTGTGGAACTTTCAAGATTCTTGAGAGGATTGTGCTAGTAGCCTATCTACTTGCACTGTCTCCGATAGTGAAATTCCATGATGTTTTCCATGTGTCATTTCTTAATAAGTATGTTAAATATGTTGATCATGTGACTGACTGGTCTATATTGCAGGTGGAGCCAAAAGGAGAATTCCAGCCGAAATCTCAGTGCATTTTTCAGAGAAAGACACTCATACTTTGGAATCGAGCAGGTTAAAGTATAGTGGAAGCACTTTGGGCCCGATGAAGCTACATGGTAGATGGCGGATCAGGTGCGGGCTATGTATCCTTCCTTATTCGTTGGTTGGGTGAATGTTTTTGTGCATGTTTTGGTATATGTTAGTATGATGTTTGGTATATGGACATATGTATATGGATGTAAATACTGCCATGAGCTATGTTATAAAGCTCCAATAAGTAGTATGGTTGTCATGTCATTATGATGTTATGTTTGTCATGTTGTCATGTTGGTTTAATTCTCAGTAGGTTGATGATTGTAAATACTGCAACGAGCTAAGTTATAAAGCTCCATGGGAAATATGTTTTTCTTACAACAACCTTGTTTATTGTAGGTGTCGTTGAACACCGAGGATGGTGTTCCACCAAGGGGGAGGGTTTTTTAACAACCTTGGTAAAAATTCCATGTAATAAAAGTTAATAAAGGAAAAATAATAACCAAGGTCATGGGACACGTATTACAAGATGAATGTTGGGAAAAACATCCTGGTGCGGGTGTTCATATGGTTTATTATGGATATGGAAATTGGAAAAGGCAATGGCTAAGGCTTTAGAAAAGCAACACGACATTTATTGGAATTTATTTATGAAAATAATGGAAAATAGGAGAAAAGGGAGGTGAAAGGTCACAAGTTGCATGTGAGGAGGAAAATGAAGAAAATAGAGGCCTCATTAACAAAAAGGCTTCTGAGGATCAGTGGGTAACCTTTTGTCAGTTCAGTTTTGGAGCTCTCATTCTATTCTCTCTCTCTCTCTCATACTCTTGGAAACCTAGAGTTTCTTGGAGCACTCTTGGAGAGTGTGGCATACTTAGATATTTGGAGCAAGAAGTCAAAGGAAGAGCAGGAAAGTGAAAGAGAACATCAGGATCGACAACTACAATGAGTTTTCTTTGCAGGTACCGAGTTGCATGTATGTTTTTATCACAATTTTTGGCATGAATGACATATGCATGTGGTTTCTTGGTCATGATCTGTCATTGCAATGTAGGATTTCCTGGATTGATAGTGCATTTTCCTCGCCTTTCCATTTCCTGGATAACCATGGTGTTATGGGTTCATTTCATTGTTTGTTTTCTGGTTGGTTTTCATGTGCCTTTGGTTGTGTGTTGAGTTATTGGTTCCTCGAATCCTTGGTTGGAAAAATGCTACGGAAACCCTGTAACAACTTGGGTTGAGTTACTAGTTCTGGAAGCCTTGGTTGAAAAAACACTCTAGAAGGCTTTGGTGGGTTGAATTACTAGTCCTGGAAGCCCTATTTGGACAAGCACTCTGGAATCCCGACAAAAAATATGGGTTGAGTTACTAGTCCTAGAAGCCTTGGCTAGATCAAACGCTCTAAAGCCCTAGATAGCTTGGGTAGAGACCGATATGGTGATGGTTAGTGATGTTTGACCGTGAGGTGGAATCACTGGTTGAGGGTTAAGGTGGTTTGGTCTATAGAAGCCTTGGTTTGGTTTTGATTCATGATTTTTATGAGATGCCACATTCATGGTTGGAATACAACATGAGGTAGCTAAAGAGAGATTTGGCTCAACCATGTCTATGGTCGGGTGGAACGTGGACGTCCCAGACTTGGTTGCATTTTTATTATGACAATAAGAGATATTTTTCTCTTGTAATTGATGGGTAAATATGCTTGTTATTATGTGGATCATATGGCTATTCTATGCTTGTCATTTGTGTTGTTTATATGTTGGTTATGAATGTGTTTTATAATGGTGATGATGTATGGCTCTCATCATGTTTTGAGTTGTAAATTTATGAATAATGCATCTATGACCAAATATATGATAATGGAGTTAATGTGATGAGGAAACAATGCTTCTTAGCAATTCTCAGATAAGTATGAGACCACTATGCTCATATATGTTGTTTAAACCTGTAGATTACATATTTGTGACATTTTTGATGAAATTTCTATCATGGATAATAGGGGTCCAGTCAAGTCCTTGTTTAAGTGTTTTCTTTTACATCGTTATTTTGTTGTTATCTTTCAATTCTAAAAGTGTCATGGAGTTATGCACAGGGACTTGTGCTTTGAGCCTGAAAAAGTGGCACATAAATTTGGGTTGTAGGATTAAAACTACTGGGAAAAGACCCCAGTCACATGCATACCCATGTTGTGCGTGTGACTGGAAGTTACTAGTCACACTCTTTCCCATATCAAGGGAGTGAATGGGGGATTAATGCATGAAAAGGTCAATTTGATTCAAGGGCTAGCCTCCTTGAAGGTTGGGATGGCTCCTGGGTGTCCTATAGCATGTGTAGAGAGTCTGTGTCATTGTGTGGTGTCGGTTCCACTTCATTAAGGTGACCTAGTAGGTTGAATCAGATCATAGTAACCCCTCATCATAGTTTTACCCTAGTTGTCCAGTTACTTGGGTAGATGTGGGAGGAGGGTGTTACACCAATTTCCTTAGCCATAATAAACCAAATGAACACCCGCACTAGGATTTTTTTTCCCAACATTCATATTGGAATAAGTGTCCCATAACTATGGTTGTTATTTTTCCTTTACTAAATTTTATTACATGGAATTTTCACTAAGGCTATTACACAAATTCATTTGATGCCTTAACAACAAAAAATAGAGGCGTGCTTAAACTCGACATGATGGAATCTATGGAAGATAGATAAATATAAATTATGACTTAGTACCAAGCATTATACTTCCTATAAATACAAAAGAAGCAGTGGAATCCCACAATGATCATGATATAAAAAAGAAGCCATTCAAGAACATGGAATTGTTTCAGAACTCAGGCTTATGTGATTCATAATGATGAATGATAACACTCCTGGAATAATCATCCATAAGTGTTATCCTTCAGCATGGAATTGTATCAATATATGATGATAAAATTAGTGGTAGGTTAAGAAAATTGGAAATCGCTAGACTTAGAACAACATTGTCAAAGACATCAGACCTAGTTTCCTTGTAAACCTAATTATACTTCAAGGATTTATATTGAAGAAAGTTGGAGATGGGGAAAAATTGTTGAAGACCCCATTTTTTTTGTAAAAGAGATAAAGAAAAAAAATCCTATAGGTTAGTCGGGATAAGGGTGGCTAGCACTTTGTAGTGGAAAGGAGGTTGGTCAACTATCAAAACCTTCAACCATATTGGGGAAATGTTATAGTTCGAAGTTAAATATTTTGAAATAAACATAGAATAAAGGCATTTGTATCATGAGATGAAGAGAAATAAAAAGAAAAAATTTAGGGAATGGAGTTGCATAGGCAAATAATATCTTGTATCAAAGAACTAAACTTCCATGGAAGAAGAAATTGTAGGAAACTAATTCGAGACGAAGAAATGAGTAATAGAGTGATGAAATGAGATATGGATTAGAGTTGGCCGGTGGAGTTGCTTGGATTTTGTAGAATATTACCAACCAAGATTGATATAGTAAGTATTAAATCTTTATTGAGAGAGAGAGAGAGAGAGAGAGAGAGAGAGAGAAAATTGAAGAAGAGGAGGTGACCTAACAAATGTTTACATAACTAATTGAGAAAAAAAGGACCACATATAATTTAGTGAGGAGATAAAAAATAGAGGTTAAATAAGATGTAAGAATTTGATAAAATATGTACAGTCTAAATGAGGTCAAATGGTGAATCGATCAACATAAGAACACTAATAAAACTTTTTTCATCCAAATTGATGGAATTAAGACCAATGGAAGTAGAATCAACAAAGGTGGGATCAATGCAAGAAGAATTGACAAAATTTGGTTTGATGAGTAAAAGGCCATTTGAAAGTGAGTCAATGGCACCTACAACAATGGAATATAGTTTTACCAATAGAATATTGATGGGTGTGAGTTTACGGAGGCAGCGAATATATGTGAAAAGTATAGTGCATTACAAGAATTATAAATAACAAAGAAATTAATCAATCGAGCAATAAATGAGGTGAAAATACATAAACCATGTCTAGTTAAGAATAAATTAACAAATGTTTCCAAATATTCACTATGTCCCAAGAATCCCAAATCATCGAGATAGAGAGATGTCCATTAATCTAGTGAAAACAACTTAAGGTAGTAGTGTTATTGAAGAGACAAGATTTGTGATGTTGAGAGAAACTGTGAAACAATAACATCATTTATCATAGGTAATTGAGGCCAAAACTATATTAGAGGTCATCAAAACCTTAAATATAAATGAACTGAGTTTGGTTGCACAATGGAAGAGATGCAAGGCTTGGGGTAAAATCAAGCCATGAAAAAGTGAAACAGAGATTTGGATGGAAAATTTATTAAATATTTCACAATTCAACATTCATGGCCCAACACATGTAATTTCAGTGTTTGAAAGAAGATTCAACAAAGTTTGGAGCTAGAAGGTACTGCAATGCGAAGATATAGTTGGCGAAAGTTATCTCAGTCGATGTCATAATGGTTCAAAACTTAACCATGTTTCCAAAAGAATTATTTCTTGTGAAAGTAACATAGAAACTTCAACACATACGTTGAAGTTCACAAGAGATGAAAAATCAATTTCAAAAGGTTTTCCACTCAACAAAGTTACATGCAACTTCATGTATTGGATGACACTATCATTTTAGTCCAACTCACATCCAAGTGTGGGATCTCTAATTCTTATTTTCATTTCTTAGACACCATAGTGATATTGTTAGAAAAACCAAATAAATACAATAAAATCAACCGCATAAATGCAAAATAAACATAACTTTCAAGTTTAAAACCCTAATAGGGAAAACCATTGCCTAAAATATTATTGCATATTTTGTATTGCTTCGAAAGTGATTGTGGTGCTCTATTCTCCATACAACAATGGTCTCATGTTCTTGGGTATTTCCTCTATTCTATTTAATTTTTGTTGAAGATTGCACCAAGAAACAGTGAAGGAGGCATCCTAAAACATCATTCCTGATCCTAGTTGGAAAGTGATGACCTGTGTGGGCCCCACCTAGTTTAGGTGATCACTTTCCAACTAGGATCAGGAATGATGTTTCAGGATGCCTCCTTCATTGTTTCTTGTTGCAATCTTCAACACTCCCTCTCAACAAGAAAGGACTGTCTTTGCATGCAACATGCAACTCCATGCATTCGCCCTACAACCTTCACAAGCGCCATGCAACTCCATGCATCTGCTCTGCAACTCTTCTGAAACTGAATAGGCTCCAAACAACTCAATCAGTCCGATGCATCTATCATCAAAGTCTTCTACTTCTGCTTAGCTACTGCACATATACATGCAGAGTCTGGATATATACATGCATAGTGTATATAATTTTTACATGGTATCAGAGCGATATTGATCATTGGAGCAATTGCAAAACATTGAAGCGGTTGAGTTTTGTGCTGGTGGAATTCGAAATTGTTGCAGTGTTTTCTTGGTGTCAAAGTTGAGCATTCATTGAAATGTCTTTCAGCGGATTGTGATTGGAGTATGCCCTTGAGGGCAGCTCGAATTATATTGCATAAAAGGATAGGATGGAGGTGGTGCTGGAGGATAATGGGTTGAAGGAGTTCATAGATGCTGATATTCCTAAACCGGGTTCTAGCAATGCAACCGCACTTGACGCATGGAAAAAGAAGGTAGCAAGGTGTCGAAGGATTTTTTTGGAAGGTGTGAAGGATCACATAGTGTCCAGCCTTCATGGTAAATCTTCTCCATTCTTGATGTGGAAAGCATTGATAGACTTTTTCCAAAGAAAGAGCGACCAGAGGAAGTTGGCGCTCAAGGATAAACTCAGGAAAATAAAAATGCAGAAGAATCTTTATATATTTGAAGTAGATGGGATTTCTACGGAGCTTCCTACTATTGAGAAGTGTGAGAAAGCCATGCAATTGAAGCTTGAGAGGGAGCATGATTTGCATGTAGGTAAGAGTGAACCTCGAGATGTGGAGCAGCCACAAGATGAGGATCATGGAGTGGGAGCAACCACTTATGCAGAGAAATTTCATGCCATATGGGCAGAGGGAGTGCATGCAGCTATACCACCAAGTAAGAGGTGGGGTGACATGCATGGGTAATCCAAGAAGATATTTCTGGGCAGGATTCGTTGAGATGGTGTGGATATCATGAATTGAACCTAGCTACGAGGTGCCCATAGAGCAGCAATAGCGTGATCAGTTGGATTGATGCAAACAAATCAAAGTGACAGTGTGAGATACTGGAGCGCAGATCAGAGTTGACAGCAAGTGCATAGTGCATGGGTGTAGAGTTCAACAACGCAGTGGTTCCTAAAGACATGTGCAGTAGCTAAGCAGAAGTCGAAGACTTTGATGATAGATGCATCAGACTGATTGAGTTTTTTGGAGCCTATTCAGTTTCAGAAGAGTTGCAGAGCATATGCATGGAGTTGCATGGCGCTTGTGAAGGTTGCAGGGCGAATGCATGGAGTTGCATGTCGCATGCAAAGACAATCCTTTCTTTTTGAGAGGGAGTGTTGAAGATTGCAACAAGAAACAGTGAAGGAGGCATCCTGAAACATCATTCCTGATCCTAGTTTGAAAGTGATCACCTAAACTAGGTGGGGCCCACACAGGTGATTTTTGTCACAAAGTCTATTTTTAGACTATGTCTATTTTTAGACATGTCAATCATATTCTATGAGTTGCAGGATGTTATTTGTGGATGGTTGGTCAAGTTGGAAAAATAGATGGACTTCTATTTTTATACATATTGGGCAGAATCTATTTTTAGATTGTCAGTCTAAAAATAGATATGTCGAATATTATTAGCTCTTAATAATATTTGAACTCTAAACATTATCTTATTATGTTGGAGCACTTCAGTTAAGTGCACAGATGTGGCACAGGAGCTGATATAAGGAATTATGCTATTCCTAAGGGTTAAGTGGAGTTATTGCATGGAGACTTCAGTTAGCACTCATGTGACAGAGTTTGGTGGAGTTATTGAGGTAGTTGGTGGAGCTGTGTTCAGTTTAACTGAGTTAAACATAGTTGAGCTAGTTTTATCTAGTCTAACTGATTGATACACTAGTGAGAGTGGTGTGAATTAATTATTAATTAATTCACTAATTATTAACTCATTAATCAACTGAAGAATACATCAGTTAACTACAGTGCATGGACAGTTTCAGTGGAGACCAGTGGAGAGGTAGGTGAAAGAGCAATGTGACTATCAGTTGTGACTATAGTGTTGCATGATTTGCAACACACAGTGGTTGGAGATGCCAATGAGGATTGCGTGGTCAATATAGGATGGATTTGAGTTCATTATGAGCCATTCTTCAGCGATTGCTTGATGAGGCAAGATAGTAGGTGGCAAAGGTTGGAGCATGAGTTTTGCTAGATCTAGCTTGATAGTGTGTAGCATGGGAGGTAGTGCATGAGAGCTTGCAAAGAGCTTTGTACTATGATTGTTACATGATCTCCATGACATGTATAATATACAGATAGTTGGGAGTTTTCAGCTTTAAGCTTTCCCATGAAATACTGTGTTCATATGTGTGAATTTTTATGGCTTTAATGTGTGCATGCAATTGATTTTATTTCCGCATGTGATGATCAATGGTAGAAGAGATTCTGTATTATGCATGAAGATAAAATAGTGTGTGATCAGGAGAATCTCGGTGGATAACATATCAGTTATATAATTTTACACTTTGAGTGTGAGCCCTTGATACAATCTCTTATGATATCTGCTATGTGAGACGTTGAGATAATCTCAACATTAGATTAGATGTGAGCCATTGATCTATCCAATTATGTAACTTAGACTTCAAATTCATTTAACAGTGGTATTCCAACACTCCACCTAGAGGTGAAATGGGGTTTCATAGCATCAAACAATGGGTTACCTTCCTAATTTGTGAAGATGGGAGTGTGTTTTTGTTTTAAGAATAATATGCCATAGAATCTCGCCTTCCTTCAATAAGAAAAACAAAGTTCCACATCTCAATGGGAATATTTCATCATTGTAAAGGTGGAGATGCCAATAAAAAAATTGATTGACAATCCTCGTCGCCACAAATGTCACTGTTCCAAAAACTATGGTCAACTCTCCCCAACATGAAGGTCGGGGTCGCCAAAATAAGTTGGATAAATTAATATGTGACTCCTTTGACAAATTGAAAAATCCCAATTAAAGAGTTGAGTTTTGTTACTTAAGCTTTGATATGCAACTACTACTATGAATATTCTAGAATATTCCATAGAGGTTGAATCCCTACTATCAACCTAATAATTATTGATAATTAAAATAAATTTTGGAAGCCCTATTAAAAAATATGCATGGGTATAACGTAATAGTGAAATACACTCAATAAAAAATATAAGTAATTATTGTTGATAAAGATAATGAGATGCATTTATTTTGACAAGTCAAATGTGAGAATTAAAATATAGACTAATATTTTAATATTTCTTGCAATATCACCCTAAACTAAATTTATTGATTTATGACACCTTTCAACCAATTGAGTTTGAATTTGATTAAATTAAATATTGGTATAAAATTTAAACAAAATAGAATAAAATTGAAATTTAAACTATGAAAAATTGATGCAATTTTAATATGTTAAAAATAATTTAAATTCAAATTTTAAATGAGTCATATAATATTTTTATATATGAAGAATTCTATTGCATTGAAAATTATGTGTTATAAAATTTATTATTAAAAAGATGTGAATATAGAAATAATCCAATTTTGAAAACACATTATTAAAAAAATTGTACTATTCTTTGGCATCTAAATTAATGTATTTTGTTTTAAATTTACTAAAAGTAATAAATAAATAAAATACAAGTTTTTATTATAAATTAATCTTACATTAATTAACTTTAAATTACAAATAATATAAAATTTAAACACAAACCTTTTTCATGCTATCTTATTATCCAATTAGAGTAAGATTTATATATAATAAATCAAGATTCAGAATTATATGTAATGCAACTTTTAGAGATCGATAACTCACCATACCAATTTTTCTTCTCAAGTATTTGTGCTTTCTATTGCTAGGATTTTATTCTCTCAAAATCTTAGTTATGTGCAACGGTTGGCAGGAGGGGGAGGGATTATTAACCAGAAGTTAAGTATGTCTGGGGGCTAGGACAAAGAACCAACAACCTAGCGAAGTTGTATGCATTATACGACGGTCAACAGATAGGCAAGAAGTTGAGTATTACTTCAATATTAATGATTGGCGACTCTCTCATTATCCATTATCCAACATCTCTTAAAAGACTCTAATTCAGAGAACAACCTAATATCATGAAGTTGTCTACCTAGCATACGGAATAGCCCGGACGGTAGCTTTTTGCCAAAATCCAGTAAAAAATAATTCAAAAATTCAGGTAGTTGGAGTGTTTGAATTGCATTTTTGATAGTGGAAATGGATTCAGCACTATCAAAAACATTTAGCGCACCTAAAATACTGTAGTTTAACAACTATAAACAAGATTCTGATAATTTTTTGCCAAATTTTTTCAAAATCTTTACCGGATACTAGGCTATTCTGTTGCTTTTTTAAACTACACTCCTTCTATGTAGAATCCAGAATCCAGGCCTGGTTGAGTGATTTCTCTTCAAAATTTTATTTCCATGTATGAGAGGACATAATAAAGAGAGGACATAATGAGGCTGACTTGCAAGCCAATAGGGCATGCCAACTAGATGTCGAGCGATGGATCGGAGATGAATGGGTCAATTGAACAACATGTCATTCCATGAAGAGGTTAATAATACATGTTGGATCCCTTTCTCCTAAAGGGATGTATCAATCCAAGGTTTTAAGACATCTAAGCACAAATTATAGATTTTAAGACATCTAAGCACAAACTATAAAAGGACGTCCCTGCCCCTCCCGATCCCTATCTATCTTGTTTTCAACTCCACCTCCAATTGATGGCGTAAAGGTTGCATAAAAATTTGCAATATGGTAGAATGTTTGGAGTCTGACACGTCTGTTAGATGAGGCCTCCCAGGTCGCAAGGACAGATACAGGTCAACATCTAATTTTCTCCCACAAAGTTGCCATTACTCAGAGGCAGTTCATAATATCCATTCCCATCTCAAGAGGGATAAAAATACATCTAATAATGTGGGGAATTGATATGCATGGCTTCGACATTTATGGACAGATTAGAATCATCTTCCTAATTTTCGAGAAGGAGAGTATTTAAGTTAAATTATCGAGTAATCTGAATAGACACCATAGTAGACAGGGCTTTGAAATAAGGATTTTGTGGTGGGATTCCCTTTCATTTCTAGGTTGGTGGCTCTGGAAGAGACAGGTGGAGCTTGCCTCCTTTTAATTTGAAGGCATAGTGATTCCTCTCTCACTGGTGAGGGATTAGTAGCCTTTCCATATGAATACAAGCACACCTGCATGGGGAGAGTAGTAGCAGTCACCGACCAAGGAAAACAATGTGGAAATACTGTAATTGTATCTATCTCCTCCGAGGATGAAGGTTGGCACGAGGAGACTTATCCTCTGCGTAATATCGACCCCTCGGGAAGAGCTCAAGCCACCTATAAATGGGGCCATATGGCTGTCTGGATGAAATATTTCACAACACTAATTCCCTGGTCAGAGAGCATTGAATTGTGCCTTTGGCATATCGATCATTGGGAAGAAACGGTATGTCGATACCTCTCGTCCTCAAGCTCTGGGGGTCCTTTTCAATACCCAATATGTCAACACCTCCCAATTCCATGAAATCTAGAGATAAATGAAATAAAGCAGAAGATGAACTAGGATACATAAAACATTCTCTTCTCCATGAAGAGACCCGAAAGCAGAAAGCACAGATAATCCATCTAGTAGATGAATTGGACTGGTTCCACTGCCACTATACAGATTTACACAGCTAGTAGATGAATTGGACTGGTTCCGCCGCTCATATAAATATAGGTGAGGGTCACAACACAGCTAGCAGTGCACCAGATGGACCATCTCATGAGTTGATCCATGACAACACCATGTAAATGTATTTTGGTTGGTGATATTTTCTGTAGAAACTATAGTCGCAACAATTTTTGTTTCATGTATATCAAGAGTAAGCATGTAGTGAAACTTTTTGAATCCTCCTCAAGGATATACTCATAACAAATAACATCTTTGTACCTGATGCATACTTCTCTTGGTTTTTTAGTTGCGTTATGGGACAGTATTTTATAAAAAGCTTACACTTTTTTTTTATTAAAAAGAAAAAGAAAAAAAAACTTGGTCATGAGCCATTAGTGATAACGATAAACATCCAAAAACAAATGTCATAATTTCCCATCTTATAGAGTGTTAGAGATTGTGTAGTTATCTGACCAAGATTATGGTGAATTCCTATGATGATTGAGCATACAATATTTAATGCTTACAAATATACATGTGCATATAGTAAATATACATGAATATACACATACATACAATAAATAAACACAAATAAGCGATCTCATATAACCTGGTTGCCTCTTCAATGTTATATTAACGTAAAAATCACACAATCACATATCGCACTAAATCCCATAATTTTGATAGGACCCCCTCAATATATAAGAAAGCCCAGAAAATTTGTGATAAGCGGCATAGAAAAAACCACGTAGATTCAACTGACCTTGTAATATGCCAAAACAAAATGCTTGAATCTACTCTACAAATAGCACAAACCAATTATAATCACATAATCACATGAACAAAAAGGAGAAAGAATTTCAATTACAAAATACAAAGATTTATCTAGGAAAAGCCTCAGCTAAAAACCCCGCTACCTATATATTGCATAAGCCAAAGAATATGAGAAGACTACAATGCTTTTATCCAAGATGAAAAACCTCTGTTGTATCTTTATCTGTCTTAATGATTCCTAGACAAGCTTGGTTCAATACTTAACCAATTTATGGCTTTCCCAAGTCCCTATTTCCTAGCGTAGTTTCCTTGGGTAATTAGGCCCTATTAATTAAGGAAATTCCCAATCCATACTATGCAATCCATTAAGGGCCTTCCTCTGACTGCATGCACCACATGTACAATTTGGATAATTATACAACTGATATTATACTGCCCTTGAAATCCAATATCAAGTGGGTCTTTCTCAGAGCCAACATGCACAATTTATTTATGAGTGAATTATCAATTATCTCATTGATCATTGGATGTGAATTAAATCTAATTTCCCCACTTTGACCTATCTCTAGTTCCTCCATCAGTTAGAACTAGTTAAACTGACTTTAACTTAGATAAACTGAGTTAATTAATTACATGATCCAGGTGGATATTGGTGGTCACCCACCTATTCCACTTGGGGCCCCACCATTGTCTCTTTCAGTTTTTCAGTTTCGGCACAACTTACTATTTTTAGCAGTTTTTCGAGTCATGAACTTCTGAAGCCGTTTTGAGGCCCTAAACGACGTTTTTTGGGCATCGTTTGTGAAACGAATATCATTCCATTTTGGAATTGATATTCATGGAGACATTTGTAGTCCTCGGATAGATATTTCTAATGATGTATCATGTGCGTCAAACGGAGATAGTATGCCAAAGTTACGTCCCTAGGAAGTTGAAACACCAATTTACCCAAACGGGCCCATAGCTTTGGCGCTTCATCTCCTAGGGTTAGGTTTTTGGACGTTTAGAGTTCTCCATTGTTTCTCCATAATAAATAGGCCCTCGAGCCTCATTGTAACACAGTTCAGAGGTCTGTAGCCTCCACATCTCTTCTCAGAGATTCGCTACCAACACCCTAGCTATTTTATTTCCATTATGTTTGTAAGCATATTTCTGTTATTTGATATTAATGAAATGAAGCCTTATTTCTGTTGAATCTCTATGTTTATGGTTATTTCTGTATTCTGTTGCGTTCCTGCATAAATCCGGATCATTACAACTCAAAATAAACTCAACTTGGGCTCTTATAATGTATGATACACTCTACATGCCTCTAGTTTTACCCTCAACTCAAATTTAATTGAACCAACTAAGTCATATTAACGTAGTTAACTTGTACAAGCTGTTATATGATGTGGAATTACACTTTTATTGTAATTTAATTCAAGGGAAAATTAAATTAAAATCCTTCTTGATGCGATTCTCAATATTTATTATTGTCATTTTCAACACTCCCTCTCAAGAAGAAAGGAATTCAAATCTATCTTGATCTGATACCTTTGGAATGTTCTGCATGCAACACTTATCTCTAGTGTTGTTTCTACTGCAACTTCTAAAATTGAAAAGCATCCAAACTAAATAAACTCTCTACTGGGAAAAATTGTGTTGCTATTGGCTCTGCTAATCCTCATGTTTTGCTGTCAACACTTCTCGGCACTCCTCAGTATATGACAAAACCTGATCGTCCTGCTACTAATTACTACGAGCCCCTGTATCAAGGGTAATGATCCATGAGATAAAACATCTTAGTGGACACTACCCAAATTTATGCACTCTTGGGACTATTGCTTCACATCGCCCCACGTATCACCTGGAGGTATAGAAGCATGTGCTCCCTCTTCCCACTTGGCTAAAAATTACCCCCTACTAGAGGTCTCTGCTTGAGTGGATGTCTCCACTCGGCCTCCTCTCTACTTCTCCAATTGTGGCTACTCCAAAAATTCTTGTGTCTCCTTATGAAGCTACATGTTGAGAGGCAATTTATGCTCCCTCTCAACCACCAAGTCTCTACCCTTTGCATTTCATCTCAAAGCTTTGTATGCATCTTAGAACTTGAGAGCATACAGGTTCTTGACGCACGCACCGATATGCTTCACCCATCCTATGACGATGTGTCTAAGGAAAACATTTCCTTTGATAAATATGACATCATAGCACTGGTCTTCCAATACCGCTACAGAAACAAGATTCTTCTTTAGTCCTGGAACAAACAACACATCTATGAGTTTGAGAGGGGATCCAAACTCCCTCTGAAAAGTAACAGTACTCATAACAGTAGCGCTATACCTTCCATCGTATCCAAACTCTATGTTATTCTTGAGGTATTTCTCCTCCAAGTCATTGAAGAGATCTCTATTCCTCGTCATATGGAATGAGGCACCATTGTTGAGATACTACATGCATCCCATTACAATGCTTGCCATGCATGCAATGAGAGTGAAATGAAGTTCAAATTTTGAAGCTAGAGCTTCACCTGCTACTGCTACTACATGATCCTTATTGCTTGCCTTCTTCTGTGGACATTTCATGGAATAGCACCTGAACTCGTGATAGTGAAAACACTTGATGTTGGACAAGACTTTCTTTTTTCCCTTTTTTCCTTGGGAATTATTTCCTTTGGCTTTCTTTCGTTTACTGACTAATAAAAAGTCCCCTTCTTTGTAAGAGGTCCCTTCTCTAGTGTTTCTCCTAATCTCTTCCTGCACCAAGTCGAACCACAATCACTCCCACTCTGGTAGTTGTGCCAACTCTTGGGAAGGCCTAGAAGTGTTAGAATCACTAGATCATCCTTGGAAACATTAACACCAATACTTCCAAGCTCATCTCAACAGTGGGTGAACTTATTCAAGTACTTTGGTATTGTGTCACCCTCCTCCATCATGATTTTTTTGAGCTTTTATTTCAATGCCAACCTCCCATGGTCGATGCTATTCTGGAACAAAATTGTTAAGGCTTTCCAAATAGCATATGGTGTTTCCTTTCCATGGAGGTTCTAGAAAATATTATCTCGAACTCCTTCTAACATAATCCTTATTTCCTTTGCTACGCTCTTTTTCCATCCTGTCAGATCTTGAGCATATGTTGTTGTAGGATTATGAATATCACTTTCTATGAATTCCTTCAGCCCATTGTCTTTCAACACTGCTTTCATCATGTCTCTCCAATCTATCATTAGGGGAATTTTGAGGTCTAAAATGGGCCTCCTAAGGAAAATGTACAATCAAAATTCACTTTATGAGAACCAATCACATTTTAGGGTATGACATCATCCATAATGGTTGAGGTGGCATTGATTGAGTTAAAGGTACTTACCTGTCACATTCTCAATGGTGGATAAAAACTCATGGTTAACCATGGTAGTGCTCTAAGTAATTTTAAAGTCATAAAGTAAAGTACTCATAATAAATTCCATTTCATACATTTTGAATAAAATATTATTATTGTCATTTCATATTTTTTGAAAGAAACAATGCATATCCATAGTAATGCTCTAAGTACTTTTAAAGTCATAAAGTAAAGTACTCACAATAAATGTCATTTCATACTTTTTGAATAAAATATTATTATTGTCATTTCATATTTTTTGAAAGAAACAATGCATATCCCTACATGTTACATGTTATATATAGTATATTAATTACATGTTATTATATAATTTAAATAATATAATTTTTTATTAATAGTATATTATATAATTAAGTGTTTATGAATTTATATTTATATTTATATTTTAAGTTATTTAAGTACAAAGGACAAATGCATTAGTTGTTCAATGACAATGAATTTTTCTTGAAAAGCTTATTTTTATTTATAGTCACATAAATACAATTTTTTTATTAATTTTATTTTGGTACAACTTTTGAATTGAATTTAACCATGGTTACATGGATTTCGATGCAAAAAGTGAATTGAAAATTCATAAATATTATTTTATTGGTTTAGCTATAATTTTATTAATTCCACAGGAGGCCCATTTTAGACCTCAAAATTCCCCTAATGGTAATTCAAACTACCCTCAAGAGCATATTCGAGTATGAATCCAGAGAAAGGCATCCTGATCCTGTTGTTGGTCCTGGAGAGTAAATCAACAAATTTAATTCACCTGAACACAAAAAACTCATATTCTTCTCTTCTAGAGTTATTCTCACTCTGATACCATGTATAAAATCCACATATATTCAACTGATATTTCTTATAGAGTGATTCCCACTCTGATACCATGTATAAAATCCAACTGATCTTGTAATATGCTAAAACAATATACTTGAATCTACTCTACAAATTCTGGAAACCATTTACAATCACATGAACAAGAAAGAGAAAGAATTTCAATCACACAACACAAAGATTTATCTAGGAAAAGCCTCAAATAAAAACCATGTTATCCACATATTTCATAGGCCAAATAATATGAGAATATTACAATTCTTTTCTCCAAGCCAAGAAACTTCTACGCTATTTGTATCTGTCTCAATGATTCCTAGACAAGCTTGGTTCAATACTTGACCAATTTCTGGCATGCCAAAGTCCCTATTTCCTAGCACAATTTCCTTGGGTAATTAGGCCCTATTAATTAGGGAAATTCCCAATCCATACTGCGCAATCCATTAGGGGCCTTCCTCTGAATGCATGTGAAACCTATACAATTCAAATAATTATACAATTGATAGTACACTTCGCTTGAACTCCAATCTCAACTCGGCCTTTCTCAGAACTGACATGCATGATTTATTCATGAGTGAATTATCAGTTATCCGATTGATCATTGCATATGAATTAAATCTAATTTCGACACTTTGACCTCTCTCCAGTTCCTCCATCAGTTAGAACTAATTAAAATGACTTTAACTCATATAAACTAAGTTAATTAATTACAACTCAAAATAATCTCAACCAAGGCTCGTGTAATGTAGGAGACAATCTACATGCCTCTAGTTTGACCCTCAACTTGAATTAAATGAACCAACTAAGTCATCCTAACTTATTAACTCATACATGATGTTATGTGATGTGGAATTACAATTTTATTTAAATTTAATTCAAGGGAAAATTGAATTAAAAACCATCTTGATGCCATTTTCAATATTTCTTGTTGCCATTTTCAACAAGCAAATGACTCAAGATGAAACTGAAAAATGAATCTTATCGAGAGGAAGAATTAAAAATTTCTTGATAACTGACCAACTAAAGACGAAATTGAACAATGAATCTTATCGAGAGGAAGAATTGTAGATGAGAGGCACAAAATATTTAAAAGGGATCTTTCTCATTTTCCTTCTCAACTCCTCTTTGCATATGGAAGAAACAACAAGAACTATCTCAATATTACAGTGGAATGTTTTTATTATATGTTTATCTTTCATTTTAAAGCTACAAAAATTGATTTCATTAAATAAAAAATCAATGAAACTAATAAATAAATAAATAAAAAGAACCAGCAAAAAATGACGGATCTGATAGTGCTTGACTAGGCGCCATTGATTTGAGATTCAAAGGTGGAGAGCATGTACAAAGCCTACATTAAAATACCATGAAAAACGCTTTGCAATATGCAACAAATATAATGACTTTGTGTCATCTCAAAGAATAACATTGCCTCATAGTAATCACATAGGTTGCATGCTTCGAGCAAAAGATGGAAAATTAAGTCATATAATCACCACTTTAAACTGAAACACGAGGAAGAAATCCATGAATTATAAGGCGAGAATATTTCAACTCCTACATAATATATAAATCTAGGCCAAAAATGTGAGCGTAGTAACCAAATTCCTTTCAAAAGAAACCAATACGAGATGCTATAACTATATATAATCATTGTCATAAAGGTCCTTCAAGCGGGGAATCTTTCAACCCGTAGGCATAATTATCTGGTTTAACTGATTGTCCAATGGTGTAGTGAAGGTTGAGGACATCCTTGGAAGATTTCCGGCCTCATTATCTCTTATTGGTACTAATGTTATCAATATAATGAAAGTTCCTTCACTCACATCTGTGAATGGGAGCCATCACTCACCCTCGAGTTCCTCTAGATGAACCCACCCCCCACCAATAACTATACAAGTATCCTCATACAATAAGGGTAGTAAATGATGCAATAGGGTGACTGAAATTACTCAAGCTGAATAAACACCAAGTCTCACAACTATCAAATGAGAGATGATAAGTCTACAATATCTTCTTTATATGGCTCAATGGCAGAAGTTACTTATAGGCATATATTATGAATGTATATATTATTTACTTTATTGTTAACTATAATAATTGTTAATTATAATTATTTTTATTTTTGTTAATGAAACAGATACAAGAGTTTTATCAGAAAGGAAGGCTGGGATCCAGCCCAAAACTATTACATTTATTTTGTGTCGCGAATATCCTTTGTGGGTTTGGTATTTACATCGTGACTTAATCCATACCTTCAAGTGAGAATTCCATAATACAGAAAATTCATTCCCTTTCCACCTATATATTTTCAAAAATAATCATAAGATCCAAATACATTTTCTTTCCATTTCTTACTTCTTATGATTTGACGTTGACTCACTTCTCATTTTCCCTGGCGATACGTTTTTGCCATTTTTCCCAACTTGAATCCATCCCATGTTTTATGGTGGATTCGAGTTGCTCTTATGAGTGTGGTATTTTTTGTCTTTATCACTTTTTCCATATGACTAATAAACCAAAGAAATTTCATTTCTAGTCTTGCTTCCGGAGAGATCAATGCATGATCCAAAATTCACATGGGTTTGTTGGGCTTGGTCCTCCCTTGTTTCTCAATTTGGTGGATCTTCTATGACACATGTTTCTTCCTGGCTGCCTTGTGCTTCCTTAAGTGATTCCTCTTTGATATGTAATTCTTTCTAATTTTATTTTGCTTCCTCCTTATCAAGGGTCTCTTCTTCCCTATATATAATATACTCCTTTATCTTAGCACTTTCCCAATGTTTGGGCCTCAAACTATTTTTTTGGCCTCTATTATTCTGCACTAGCTTGGGGAAATTCTTGATTACATGTCATGTTTCATAACACTCAACATTGGAATGAAACATTTTTATAGTCAAGATGCTGAATCCAATACATAATTTGGAGTCGTTGGATTTATCTTGGTAGGAAAACCTTTATTAAAATCCATATCCACAGATATTCGAGCATGGGTCTTGAGGAAATTCTCATTTTCTGAACTACTGCAATAAAGTTTCCTTACCGCATTTCCAATAGAAGTGAATGAAGGGAGATTCCAAATATGTAGGGGAAGGTTCAGGAGCCTTACCCAAACTGGAGCTGAGGATATTGTCACTGTAATTGGATCAAAAGAAGGGGACCGTGGCTACATGGCGAGACCAACACTACCCCAGAACCAGGGCCTGGAATCCCAAATAGTACTACTATCCTCAATATTATAAAATATAACAACAACAAAAACCCCCGATCCAGAGGGAAAACATCCATATAATCAGATAATAAAGGTTTCCATGATTTATAAATCGACTTATGGAGATCAGTCAATCGTCACCAAAATGCATTAAACTTACATACCAAACCTTGTTCTAATTTTTTTTTGGCACAATTGAAGGCTTCATCCCCCAAGGGAACATCAACGATATGAGATTCTTGAATTGTCGGGAGAAAAAATTCAACTTTCAACATGGCACTGTAAGAAACCTTGGCTTGAGCAAGTTGAGAAGAAAAGCTATCAGAACAAGCAACCATTCCTTCAGGAGTACTAACTTTTCCTTGGATTGAGTTTCTCGAGGGAAAGAAATTGCAGGACCATCCTCCATCAGTCAAGAGAGATTGATGTCACCGTAGATTCCGAAGAATTCGTCATTCAACAGAGGTCCGCGGGAAGATCCGCACCACAAAGGGTCGGTTGGGCCAAAACCATAATCGTTGTAGAAACCTGTAGAGCTCGAGCCATAACTTCTATGGGTTGATTATTTATAGATTATTATTATTAACTAGTTTTATTTTTAGATTTATTAAGTAATTATATAATTAATAATTTGTTTTTGTTATTTATTTCAATAAATAACTAATGTAATTTGATTTTTTCTCCTTAAAAGTTATATTTAATTAACATTTGGTTATTAATAATACTATTATAGGTTTATTTTGATACCATATTTAATATTTATTATTTATAACGATATAAATATATACATATTTATTATTATCTTTATTTTATGTTTATTAAGTAATTATATACAAATAAACTATGTTTAACCCTTGAAATTGACTGATGTAGGCTTTAACCTTGTACAGAAATTACCTGCAAACATATTCTTAAAAATAGAAAAAATCTACAATGGCGAGAACATAAAATATGCACAGATATTTTCTCTTGGAACCCAATCCAAGAAAAGTAGATTCATTTTTCATTATATTTCTTTCAATGTTACAATACATTATATACCTTTTGAAGCATTCATAAACCCCAATTCATTAACCCTAGATTAGAACATAACTATAGTTCCCTTGAATGGATATACAAAATAGAATGGGAAAAACCATCATGACCAAAAAATCATGCGTGAAAACCATGAAAAAAACCATGGGTAAGTCCACCCACCATCCTTGGGTCTGCCCCCCATCCTTGGGTTCGTATAAAAAAAATTCTTGGGGCGCTGCCTTGGACCAACCGCATTATCATGTCAAGATTTTTTTTACAAGGTATAAAGGAACAATTTGATGATAGAGAGGGAAGGCCTTGGAATGACATTCTCTATACATCGGTTCTAACATTATCCATGGTGAAACTCTTTTTTTATTAACACTAATCACTTTACACCGCTAGTGCATCATGATCACCATCGCATATGGCTCTTTCTCTCCAAGAAATCAACTCTCCAACTATGGCACAAACATATAAGTCTCACCTCAAGTGAGACATTCACTGGGAATCAACCCAAGAGAAGGACCAATGGGATAGATGATGACATCCACATGGACATCTATTGAAAGTCAAATAATTCCAAAAGGATCCAGTGGAGATATATTTTTCTCATGACATCCAAGTGTCCTTAGACACACAATAACATAAGAAATATATGTTGTTGTCAAGGTTTTATACTATGGGCTAACTGACATGGAGTCCAAGCATCAACTCTTGCATGCATTCCTGGGCATGTGGGAAGATAATGTACAAACTAGGACTAGATGATATCTTGAGGAGATGTGTCCCTGATCATGAAATATGTGTAAGCATTGAATAATCACATGGTGGGGCATCATAAAGACATTATCAGACATATACAACAATAATGAAAATCCTCCATGTAATGTTATTCTATCCTGATTTGGACAAATACAACAAAACCTTTCTTCTTCCCATAAAAACCATGTGGGGAAACCTAAAAGGAAACTCCCTCACATTTGTGGATGACATCCTTAGTAACCCCTTTGGTGTAGATCAATGAACCTAGCCCAAGGGGGTTCACACTCAACACCTACTTGCACTAAACCACCCAAATTCCCAACGTTATTGGTCACAACTGGTTGATCCAACTCCTCAATTAAATTGACTATGGAACTTACATAGGTGCTTGACATAACTTTTAGGGATTGGGGATATCTCTATAGAAATATGAGATGAATTTAGAACCATTCTTCCATAGTCTCCATTTGATATGTGTGCAATAGGTTTTTTAGGCATGATTTTTACTGAAGGAAGGATGATTCAATCCAAACGGATGAAATTAAAACTACTATATTGACGAAGTGGGTAGAAATAAAACTAGTTTGGGACTATATTGTATAGACAACAACGAGGTTTATCTATGAGAATGTGATTACAATGTTTTGGTGCCCCTCGTTGATAATAAGTTATGAATTGACCCACTTTAAATCCTACTATTAGGATATTAACTTATGTATTCATTGTTCAACATACAAAGAGCTCCCTTTGTCACCCTTAGGCCAACAAAGTAGTAGAGTATTTCCAGAATATTTCGATGAAGAGCCCGATCAAAATTTGCAACATCAATAGGGATAAATAGGACAACAAATCCCTAGAATTATTATGAGCATATATGAAAACCCAAAAGAGTAGGAAATCCATACCGCATTTAAAATTGCTTTGAGTGAAAAATCTATGTCTCTCAAATGTGCTTGATGCCTTCGACAAAAAAAAAATAGGTGTGATTAAATTTGGCACAATGGAATCTATAGATGATAGAGAAATATATATTATGACTTAAAGACATGCACTATACTTCCAATAAATACAAAAAATTCAAGAACTTAGAGCCTGTATCAAGAAATGGCAATAAAAGCCATGCCCCATTTAAAATTGTGCCAAGAAAAAAAACGATGGTGAGTCAATGAAGGTGGATGATAAATGTGACAAGGATAGATCATTACAATCATTATAAATAACAAATAATAATTATAAATAAGAAAGAAAGTAGTGACTCAAGCAATAGATGAGGTGAAAATCAATAAACTACTTATAGTTAAGAAGAAATTCACAAAGGTTTCCAAATATTAACTATGCCCCAAGAATCCCATGTCATCGAGATGGAGAGAAGTTCATTAATCTAGCGAGAACCACTTAAGGTGGTAGTGTTATTGAAGAGATAGTATTTGTGATGATGAGAGAAAGTGGGAAATAATAACACAATTTATTATAGAAATTTGAGGCCAAAACGATATTAGAGGTAATGAAAACCTTAAATATGGATAAACCAAGCTAGGCTTCACAATGGAAGAGATGCAAAATCAAGCCATGGAAAAGTGAAATAGAGAATTGGATGGAAAATTTAATAAAGATTTCAAAATTCAGCATTCATAGGATTTTAGACATGGCCCAACATATGTAATTTAAATGTTTGAAAGGAGAGTCAACAAATTTTGGAGTTAGAAGGTACTGCATTTAGAAGATATAGTTGGCGAAAGTAATATAAATCGATGCCATAATGGTTAAAAAATTAACTATGTTTCTGAAATAACTATTTCTTGTGAAAGTCACAAGCAACTTCAACACATACGCTGAAGTTCACAATAGATGAAATTTTTTTTTCGAAAGGTTTGTCACTCAACAAAGCTACATGCAACTTCATGTATTGGATGACAGTATCATTTTATTCCATCTCACATCCAAGTGTAGGATCTCTAATTCTTTGTTTCATTTCTTAGACATTGTAATGATATTGTTATGAAAACCAAATAAATACAACAAAATCCATCACACAAATGCAAAATAAACATATCTTTCAAGTTGAAAACCATAATAGGAAAAACCATTGCCTAAACTATTCCTGCATCCTTTGTATTTCTTCAAAAGGGATCGTGGTGCTCTATTCTCTTTACGACAATGGTCTCATGTTCTTTGGGCTTTCCTCTCCCCTTTTTGTAATCTCTTTACTTTTGAGTGCGAGACCTTGATCTAATCTCATCAATAGAATAGATGTGGGACATTGAGCTAATCTCAACATTAGATTAAATGTGATCCATTGATCTATCCAAATTGTGTAACTTGTACTTCAAACTCATTTAACATTAGCATTCCAACACTCCACATGGAGGTGAAATACAGTTCCATAGCAACCAACAATGGGTTACCTTCGTGATTTGTGAAAATGGTGGTGTGTTTTTCTTTTAAGATTAAATATGCCATAGAATCTCACCTTCCTTTAATAAGTAGGACATAGTTCCACATCTCAATGGACATATTTTATCATTGTAAAGGTGTAGGTACCAACAAAATAATTGATTGCCAATCCTCATTGCCATAAATTTCACGGTTCCAAAAACTATGGTCAAATCTACCCAACATGAAGTTTGGGGTGCCAAAATAAGCTAGGGAATGTAATATGTAACTCCTCTGACCATTAGGAAAATCAAAATTAAAGTGTTGAGTTTTTTTACTTATGAGAAACCTTTGATCTGCAGATACTACTAAGAATATTCTGGAATATTGCACAAAGGTTGAATCCCTACTATCCACCTAATAATTATTGATAATTAAATTAAAATTATGGAAGCCCTATTCGAAAACAGGCATGGCTATTAACATAATAATGAAATACAATCAATAAATAATATAGGTAATTATTGTTGATAAATATAATGAGATGCTTTATCGAAGGAGTTGAGCTCAAGCGTTAGAGGCACATATTGTGTTTTTGGCTGTGGCGGGTTCAAATATACGAAGACATGCTCTACTTGGTGAAAATTATGAAAAAAAAAACATATAAACCAATTGAGTTTTAATTTGAATTGAAATTGAACATTTATATAAAATTTCAATAAAACAAAATTTAATTTAAATTTAAATTTTGAAAATATATATGAAATTTTAAAAGTAAAAAAATTAATTTAAATTCAAAATTTAAATGATTGATATAATATTCTATATGAAGAATTCCATTGCATTGAAAAAAATGTATTATAAAATTTATTATTAAAAATATTAAGATGGGAATATAGCAATAATCCAATTTTAAAAACACATTATAAAAAAAATTGTAATATTATTTCGCATCTAAATTAATTAATTGTTCTACTTTTACTAAAACTTAAAAATTAATATATTTTTTTTATTTAAATTATTCTTGTTGGGAAAATACTGAGAAAGGGGGGGGGGCGTGAATTAGTATTTACAACTCACACAATATTTTCTTTTCTTCACTGATTTCTATACGTGACTGTAATTAATCCAACTTGCGTATAGATCTCAGTATTTTTACCAAATATATACGCGCCTATGTAGAAACAAACCTGCATGTATATGTGTCTGCCTTGAGTCAAACCTGCGTATAGATCTGTAAATAATTCAGGGCTGCGCAACACTTAAAAACTGCAAATGTACTAAGATCATACCCTTTACTATAACAAATATGCGACAGACCACAGATCTAAACAACACAAACAAATCATGCAAATACATAGTCATTTAAGGTCTAGAGATCCTAATCCATCATTGTATTCATGAGTGCATCATAATATCAGATCTATCTATTGGTTATAGCCCATACCATGTAGATATACTTTAGATTGAAATATTCATTCAATTCACATGCTCATGCACCCTTAGCACTATGATCTTCACCTCCTTATATAGTTTGAACCTTAACCAATACCACGAGCCAAAACTACACAAGTGTCAATGGTATTCTTGGATAGGATCAAATAATCGTTATTGCGCTCAAGACATGGTAAAGACCCCTGGTATTATAAAATTAGATCTCTAGATCATACACGACTTTACTTCTTCGTACCCGTGTGTATATGTGAATTTTCCTTTACTAGCTCATGTATAATTATTCAATTATGTACTTTATCCATCTTCTGATTCTGATCTGCAAAGCTTCTATCCCATCATTCTGACATTATTTTCCAAAGCTTCTGTCCTATCATTATGACATTCTGTTCCATCACTTTTTCACATCTAAGCTTGTCCAGAAACTATATACTTGGTCTTTTACAAGTGGGTTTCATTCGAGGACAACACATACATCATAATGCCAAAAATCCCCCCCTTTGGACTTGATGGAAACCATGATGGTGTTTGATCACCACAACCTATAGATACCTACTAGACACATCAACATAAGAATTATTCAAACACCAAGTTACTATCCCCCTTTGACATCAAGAGAAAAGGGCAGACCAATGCTGAAACAAGGCTTCTCTTTCCTTGCATAAATGTGAGCTCGGTAGATCTGATATGCAATATACTGACCATGCTCCCCCTGAGCACATGTTGAATCTTCAAATAGATTTTCAATGAAGTACATGAACCTATAACTCAACTGAGTATGAAATTTCCTATTACCAAGGACTCACACCAATCACCCAACCATGTGGGACTACATATTCGACTCAATCACCCAACCAAGTGGGTTTACATATTTGAAAATTCCATACATGAAAAAATATGACAATATTTACATCATAGGTCTCAACATGACCTTTACATCAAATTACATATATGAATTTTATAACCAAGACCAAAGGACATCAATAGAGAGAGATCATCGAACATAACATAATGCCAACAATGCATTATGCTAAGAAAGGCTAATCTCTCCCTAAACCTGTGCAACCTGAAAATTTTCAACAAACCATTCATCAAAGCATATTCATCAAATAGATAAATATCAAAGAGGAAAATTTAACTTGAAAACCATATCTAGACTGTACCCATCAACATCTGAACAAAAGAGCCAAATCTTAACTGTCAGCAACATGACAAAGTATGTTATGGAGAATGAACCACTGATTTCATGATAGAGAGATCCATACGTGACTGTCTGAAAAGAGGCTTGTATATATATGCGACTATGCGTCAAGAAACTTACATACCGAAATCATCCTTCTGAAAGGTTAACCTTACATACAGATCAGATTTAACCTTTCTTTCAAGCACTCGTTCTTGTAAAAAGTGATACTTAATAGGAAGATGCTTGGTTTTGGAGTGCATAACATGATTTTTTGAGATACTAATACCAATTGTATTATCACATAGGATGGATATGGGTGGAGAACATTTAATTTGAATATCTTATAATGTCTTCATCATCCAGAGAAGTTGTGTGCAGCATGATGCAGCTGCCACATATTCTGCTTCTGTTGTAGATAAAGCAATGGAAATTTGTTTCTTGCTGAACGAGGATACTAATCGGGGACCCATATAAAATGCACCTCCACTTTTTCTGGTCATCAACATTTCCAGCCCAATCTGCATCTGTATAAGCATGAAGGGTAAGATCGAAATTTTTGGTATACCATAGACCAAAGTCTTGAGTTCCTTGGAGATATTTGAATATTATTTTTACTGACTGAAGATGTGATTCCTTTGGATTGGCTTGGAAACGTCCAAAAATCCCAACTGCATGCATGATATATGGTCTAGTACTGGTTAGAGAAAGCAGAATCCTAATCATAGATCTGTACTTTGCTTGGTTTACCTTGGGAGAATCATCACGAGAACTAAGGCTACATCCGATCATTTTTGGATTACACACAAGTTTGCAGTCTTTCGTTCCATACTTTTTCAAAATCTGCTTGAGATATTTTGTTTGTGAGAGAAATATGCCATATTTTTCTTGTTTCACTTGTAAACCAAGAAAATATGTTAGTTCCCCAAGTAAATACATTTCAAATTCCTGCTGCATAACAGGAAAAATCTTGACCCATGGATCCTTCATTACTCCCAAAAATGATGTCATCAACATAAACAACAATAATGAACAATTTTTCATCCTCAAATTTTATGTGCAGGTTACTGTCTGCAGATCCTTTTGTGAAGCCTTGTTGTTGAATATATTTATCAAGACGATATTACCATGCCCGTGGAGATTGTTTTATCCCATATAGACCCTTTTTGAGTTTGCAAACAATTTTTTCATCATTCCCTAGAATTAATCCTTCTAGTTGTTCTATATATACATCTTCTTCCTGGTCTCCATTAAGGAAAGAAGATTTTACATCCATTTGATAAACTTTGAAACGTTGAAAACTTGAAAATGAAAGAAACATTTTAATGGCTTCAAGTCTGGCTACTGGTGCAAATGTTTCTTCAAATTCTATACCTTCTTGTTGAGCATAAACTTTACAAACAAGTATAGTTTTTTTTTCTAATTACATCTCCATTTTCATTTAACTTATTTTTTAATATCCATTTTGTCCCAGTGACATTTTTATCATGAGGCCTTGGAACCAATTCCCAAGTATTATTCTTTTCAATTTGATCCAATTCTTCATTCATGGCCTTAATCCAACATTCATCTTTACTAGCTTGATTTACATTTTGTGGTTCAATGGTGGATAATAGTGCTAGATAACTAGTAGATCCCACAAGTGTTCTTCTTGTTTGTACCCCAGATTCCTTTTCTCCCAAAATTTGAGATTCTAGAATATTCTTTTGAACATACCTGGATGGAGGCTTTTCTTTATCCAGTGTGTCTTCTTCTGATGCTTCATTAGTTTATTCTTCTATATCATTGTGATTTGATGTGTGAAAGCATTCATCATCATCATAATCCTATTTTGTTGTTATTTCCTTTTTGGGAGTTGTGCATGCTTCGTCAATCACAGCATCAATACATTAAAAAAAAATTGAATTCTCTTATAATAGCATTTGTATCCTTTACTTATAGAAGAGTAACCAAGAAGTATTCCTTCATCTGCTCTAGCTCCAAACTTACCGATTTTTTCATAATTATTTTTGACAAAACATTTTCTTCCAAAAACTCTAAAGTCCTTCACTGTGGGAGTGTTACCATACCAGAGTTCATAAGGAGTTTTATCACTATTCACACAAACATGGACCTTTTTGAGAATATTTCCTACGGTATGTGCAACTTCACCCCAAAAGGTGTCAGGAGTTCCAGACTCATCAAGCATAGCACGAGCCATTTTCTGAATTGTTCTATTCATTCTTTCTACCACGCCATTTTGTTGAGGGGTTCCAACTACAAAAAATTGTCTTTTTATGCTATATTGTTCACAGAAATCAAAGAATTCATCCGATATGTATTCTCCTCGGTTAGATCTGAGACATTTGATTTTGAGATCTAATTCATTTTCAACTAATGCTTTGAAGACCTTAAATTTTTCAAATGCTTCATATTCGTGTTTCAATAAACTCATTCAACACATTCTAGAAGAGTCATCAATGAATAAGTTATAGTATTGTTCACCACGAGGTTACTTTTTCTTTACAGGTCCACACAAATCAGTATGTATAAGTTCAAGAGGCTTACTTGTTGATCATTCTTTGGCGTTAAATTGAAATTTTGTTTCCTTACCGAATTGACATGAATTACATATGGTACTTTCTAGTAGGGTGATGTTGGATAGATCACGAATAACTTTGAGCTTGCTTGATTTTCCTATTTGAGAAAAGCTCAGATGTCCCAATCGTCTGTGCCATAACCAATTTTCCGCAACTTTGCCTAGATAACATTGTTCTTTGCCACCTTTCAATATATACAGATTTCTTGGTGTTCTTGTTACTTTTATTATCGTATTTCCTGTGTCAAGTTCATGAACTACACATTCTTTTGATCAGAAGACTACTTCATTTACTTGGTCACACATTTGGCTAACACTCAACAAGTTATTCTTTAACCCATCAACATACATAACATTACCAACTTTAGCATTTTCTTTTAGAAGAACAAGTCCTTTACCCTTAATGACAACATGAGAGTCATTTTCAAACGTGACATTCTTTTCTTTTTCTAACGCATTGTATGAAATGAGTTTATCTTTATCACTTGTCATATGTTTTGAACATCCGATATCAATGTACCATTGCTTTTCTTCTCCTTCTGAAAATAAATCTATGCCGCAACTTTTGAATTGTAAGTCCTTATTTTTCCATAACTTAGAATTTGTGGATATTTGTTCTTTTGGATGTAGTTTTCTCCTGCATTCATATTTCTCATGTCCAAATTTATTGCAAAATGAACATTCAATTTCATCTTTAAGAGGAGAAAAATTGTTATAAGTATTCTTCTTGATTCATGTCTCATTTCTTTTTTTTCTTGCTTCTCTAGTCATGATGGTTTTATATGCAACACATTGAGAAACTTTGTGACCAAAATTATAACATAAGAAACATTTTCCATTAAATAAGAAATTTATATGATCATAGAACCTTCTAGTGTTGTTTACCTTTTGACTGATGCTTCTCTTATTGTTCATCCTTTAATTAGAACGAGTATGATTTACCTGTGAATTGTCTTTATTCTTCTGCTGAGTGATGAAAATTTGTTGACTGGGTTTTGCTACATTTAGATAGCTTCTAGTTGTGGTTGAGTATTTTTGTCTGTGAAGATTCACCAATGTATCCAACAACTGTATTCATAAGAGGAGAGCATTGAGCCTTGATAATTTCATCTAAGTTTTCAAATCCTTTAGGAAATCTAAGATTTAGAGTTTTTACTTTCTCAAGTTCCTTTCTTAGGCTTACTATTTCACATTCTAACTTCTCATTATGCTTCTATTTTTCTATGAGTTGATTATTTGGAGTATCTATAGCTATTTTTTTTTATTCCAAGCATATTTTGAGTTGATTGATTTCTTCAAGGAAATAATTTCCTTCTAAATCATCCATAAAATTATCTTTAGGATCATTAGTGTCTTTTTCAAATTCCATGAGTAGTTTAAGATCTTGATCATATTCTCCTTCTTCACTATTTGAAAAGCCATCACTATCTTCATGAGTATAATAACTTTTCCATTTGTCAAATCGTCTCCCATTACCTTTTGTCGTATCCTTTCCCTTGTCATGATTATCTTAATGAGGACATTTAGCATCATAATGACCCACTCTTCCACAAGAAAAACATTTGAAGGGAAGCTTACCTCTGAACCTTCCAGTGCCAAGTTGAAGTTTCTTTACAAAATTTACCTCATATTCTTCTGATACATACCCCGATTCTTTTTATTCTTCCTTTTCATTTCGTTTCACAGTAGCTTTAAATGCATCTTCAATGACTTCAAATGAACCTACTTTCTCATTTCAAAAGCAGCCCATCAAGTTGAACAAGAATAAGAGTCTGTAGATCCTGCTTCTCTTCAATAGCAGACACTTTTTAAATGAATTTAGGAGTTACAGATCTTAATATTTTATCTACTAAAGTTGTGTCTTTTATGTCTTCACTAGATTTCTCATACAATTTACGATCTCATCTAGACGTAGAAAGAAACTAGTAATACTTTCATCATTATGCATTCTGAGATTTTCATATTAAATTCTAGGAGTTTGGAGTTTATCATTTTAACCTTGCCATTGCCTTCATAGATTAGAATGATTTTGTCCCACATCTCCTTTGTTGTATCTAACTGCATAACCTTAACAAATTCTGATTCGTTCAAGCTTCCTAATAATGCATTGGCAACTTTCACATTAGTTTCATAGATCTTCTTTGTTGTTGGATCTGTGGGAACTGTAGCTGGATATTGGTAAAATCCTTCAACAATTTCCCAAAAATTTTCTCTAATAGACTGAAGATAGGATCTTGTTCTTGTCTTCCAGAAGATTAAATTTTTTCTGTTGAAGATTGGTGTTCTGATAGATGTTGTTCCATCTTGGTATATCTTCCTTCAAGCAATGAAGCTTATTTAGAAGGACCTTCTCTGATACCAATTGTTGGGAAAAATATTGAGAGCGGGGGGGGGGTGAATCAATATTTACAACTCACGCACTCTTTTCTATTCTTTACTGACTTCTATACGTGAGTGTAATTAATACAACTTGCATATAGATATTAGTATTTTTACCGAATATATATGCGCCTCTACAAAACCAAACCCGTGTGCATACATGCTTGCCTTGAATCAAACCCATGTATAGATCTGTAAATAATTCAGTACTCCACAACACTTAAAAACTGTAAACTTACTCAGATCATAACCTTCACTACAACAAACATGTGCCAGAACACAAATCTAAACAACTCACAAAAAAATCATGCAAATACATATTCATTTCAGGTCTAGAGATCTTGATCCATCATTGTATTCATGAGTGCATCATAATATCAGATCTATCTATTGATTATAGCCCATTCCATGCAAATATACTTCATATTGAAGTATTCATTCAATTCACATGATCATGTACCCTTAGCACTATGATCTTCACATCCCTATATAGTTTGAACCTTAGCCAATACCATGAGCCAAAACTACACAAGTGTCAATGGTATTCTTGGACGAGATCAAATAACCGTTACTGCACTCAAAATTGTGGGCTAATGCCATGGTAAAGACCCCTGGTATTATAAAATTAGAGAGCTAGATCATACACGACTGTGCTTATTCATACCAGCATGTATACACGACTTTTCCGTTACTAACTCACATATAATTCTTTAATTATGTACTTTATCCATCTTCTGATTCTGATCTGCAAAGCTTCTGTCCCATCATTTTGACATTCTGTTCCAAAGCTTCTATCCCATTATTCTGAAATTTTGTTCCAAAGCTTTTGTTCCATCACTTTTTCACCTTTGAGCTTGTCCAGAAACTATATACTTGGTCTTTTACAAGTGGTTTTCCAGCAAGGACAACACATGCATCATAATGCCAAAAATTCCTACTTTAATTGACTTTAAATTAAAACCAATATAAAATGTTAACACAAACCTTGTTCACACTATCCTATTATCCAAATAGAGCAGGATTTATATATAATACAACTAGATTCATAATAATATGTAATACAACTTTTAGAGATCGATAACTCACCACACCAATTTTTCTTCCCAACTATTTGTGCTTTTCTATTGCCAAGATTTTCTTGTCTCAAAATCCTAGTTATGAGCAAAGGCTCATAGGAGGGGGGATTATTCTCAATCCTGAATGAAAATTGGAATTCAAGTATGCCTAGAGGCTAGGACTGAGAACCAACAACCTGGTGAAGTTGTATGCACTATATGTCGGTCTACAAATAGCCAATAAGCCAAGGGTTCCTTCAATATGAATCATTGGAAACTCTCTCATTGTTATTCAACATCTATTCAAAGGTTCTAACCCAAAGAACAACCAAATCTCACTCCTTCTATGTAGAATTCAAGCCTTGTTGAATGTTTTCTCTTCAAAATCTCATTTCCATGTACTGAGAGGAAAAAATAAGGAGGCTGAATTGCAAGCCAATAAGGCATGATAAATAGATGTCAAGAAATTGGAGATGAATGGGTGAATTGAACAACACGCCATTCCATGAAGAGGTTAATAATACATGTTGGATCCTTTTACCCCAAAGGGATGTATCGATCCAAAGATATAAGACATCTAAGCAAAAAATATAGAAGGATGCCCCTTCCCCTCCTGAACCCAATCTAGCTCATTTTCAGCTCCACCTCAAACCAATGGCATAAAGGTTGTGCCATGCTTGGTAAGATGAAAAAATGCTTTAACTTTGTCCATATACTAGATTATATTTCCCAGGTCGCAAGGACGAATATAGGTCAACATATAATCTTCTCCCATCTCAAGAGGGATCAAAAGACATCTTATAACGTGGGAATTGATCTGCATGGCATCAAAATTTATGGAAAAATTAAATGTGTTGCACCGAGTTAATTTAGGCTGAATTTTTTAGGAGAGTATTCAGGTTAAATTATCAGGTAATAAAAATAGATGCCATAATAAAGAGGGCTTTGAAATAAAGATTTGTGGCAGGATTCCCTTTCATTTCCAGGTTGGTGGCTTTGGACGAGTCAGGTGGAATTCACCTCCTTTGAATTTGAAAGCGTAGAGATTATTCTCTCATTGGCGAGGGATGAGAAGGCTTTCCATATGAAGACGAGCACACTTGCACATAAGAGAGGAGAAACCATCGCCGACCAAGGAAACCAACGTGGAAAGACTATAATTCTATCTATCTCCACCAAGTATGAAGTTTGGCACTAGGAGGGATATCCTCTCTCGAATAATTTTGGTATTATGTGGACTTCTCCTATGCATAATATTGACCCCTTGGGAAGATCCCGAGCCACCTATAAATGGGGTGCTTTGGTAGTCTGGATGAAATCTTTCACAACATTAATTACATTGTTGGAGAGCATTGCATAGTGTGTTTGGCATATCGATCATTGGGAAGTAATGGTAAGCATAGTAGTTCCCTCAAACTCTAAGGGTCATTTTCAATGCCCTCCCTATCCACACCTCCAAATTTCAGGAAATCCAAAGATTAAAAAAATCAAGCAGAAGATGAACAAACAAACAAAACACATGAGTCTCTTTCTCCATGAAGATCTCTTGAAGCAAAAATCACATATAGCCCAGCTAGTAGACAAATTGGACTAGTTCTTCCACCACTATGTAGATTTACAAGCTTAGAGAAATATGGGTGAGGATCAAAACACAACTAGAATTTTTCTAGATGAACCCTTTGACAAGATGTCTACTGAAATACCAAGTTGATCCATTACAATGCCATGTAAATGTACTTTGGTTGGTGGTATTTTCTGTAGAATCTATAGTTGAAACATTTTTTGTTTCATGTATGTCAAGAGTAAGTATGTAGTGAAAGTTTTTGAATCCTCCTTAAAAAAATACACAAAATAGATAGAATATTTGTACCTCATGCATACTTCCTCCAATTTTTTAGCTACATAACTTACTTCTAAGCAATTTAGTGAAAACAATAAACATCCAAAAACAAATGTCATAATTTCCCATCTCATAGAGTGTTAGATATTGTGTACCTATATGACTAAGATTATGGTGAATGCATATAAGAACTACACATATAATAAATGCATACAAATATATAGGTGCATATATTAAACACACACGAATATACACATACATACAATAAACAAGCACAAATAAGAGATCTCATACAAAATTGTTGCCTCTTCAATGTTATCTTAACTATAAGAATCATACATAAACACATATCACAGTGAATCCCATCATTTTGATAGGACTCCCTCAATGTATGAGAAAACCCCAAATTTTTTCTTATAAACGGCCAACTGAAGATGAAACTGAAAAGTGAATCTTATTGAGAGGAAGAATTAAAAAATTTCTGATAAGCGAAAAACTAAAGTTGAAATGAAAAATTAATCTTATTGAGAGGAAGAATTGTAAATGAGAGGCACAACATGTTTAAAATGGGTCTTTCTTAGTTTCCTTCTCAACTCCTCTACGCGTCATGAATAAACCAAAATAATTGTCTCGATATTACAATGGAAAGATTTGATTTGATGCTTATCTTTCATTCTAAGGCTATAAAGATTGATTTCATTAAATAAAATATTAACAAAAATACAAATTGAAAAGAATCAAACAAAAAATAAAAATAGCAAGCCAAAACAAAAGGATTTGACAATGATCAACTAGTCGCCATTGATTTGAGATTCAAATATGGAGAGCATGTATGAAGCTTGCATTAAAATACTGTGCAAAGCACTTTGCATGATGAAATAAATATAATTACTCTATGTCATATGAAAGAATAACATTGCCTTAGTTTAATCACATAACTCACATACCTCCAACAAAAGATGGAACAATAAGCCATACAACCACCACTTTAAACCACAACACAGGTAAGAAATCCGTAAATTATAAGAAAATAATCTTTCAACTCCTACATAATATATAAATATAGGCCATAAATGTGAGCGTGGTAACAATATCCCTTTCAAAAAGAAACAAATACGAGATGCTATAAATATATATAATTTTGGTCATAAAGGTCCTTCAAGTGGGGTATCTTTCAACCCATAGGTAGAATTTTCTTGTTTAGCTTATTGTTCGATGGTGTATGGAATATTTGGGACATCCTTGGAAAATTGTATACTTTCGTCTCTCTTATGGGTACTACAGTAATCAAGATAATGAGAGTTCCTTAACTCACATCTATGAGAGGGAGTCGTCACTCACCCTTGAGTTCCTATGGATGGACTTGCCCCCCACTAATAATTGTACAAATTTACTCATGCAATAAGGACAATAAATGATGCAGTAGGGTGACTAACATTACTCAATTTTAATAAACACTAGCTCCCACGACTATCAAATGAGAGATTATGAGTCTACAATAACTTCTTTATATGGCTCTATGGCGGAAGTTACTTGTAGGCATATATTATGAATGTATATATTATTTTCTTTATTTATAGCTATAATATTTATTGATTATAATTTTTTTTAATGAAATGAATACAAGAGTTTTATTAAAAAGGAAGGTCGGGATCCAACCTAGAACGGTTACATTTCTTCTAAGTCGCCAATATCCTTCGTGGGTTTGGTATTAAGCATGATGACTCAATCCAAACTCTCAAGCGAGAATTAAATAACACTAAAATTTTATTCCCTTTAAAACTATATATTTTTAAAAATACTCCCAAGATTCAAATACATTTACTTTCCATTTCTTACTTCCTATTAATTTGACTTTGACTGACTTCTCATTTTCCCTAACGAGACATGTTTGCCATTTTTCCCAACTTGAATCCATCAATTTTTTTGTGGTGGATTCGAGTTGCCCTTATGCGAGTGGTATTTGTTGTATTTATCACTATTTACATATGCTTTAGCATCCCAATAAATTGCATTTCTAGTCTTGTTTCCAAAGAGATGAGTGCAAGATCTAGAATTCACAAGAGTTTGTTGGGCTTGGTCCTCCTTTGTTTATGAATTAGGTGGATATTCTATGATATATGCTTCTTCCCGACTTCCTTACTTCCTTTAGTGATTCTTATTTGACATGAAGTTCTTCCTGATTTTCTTTTTCTTCCTCCTTTTCCTAAGTCTCTTCTTCCTTGTATAAAATATAATGCTCTATTTGAGCACCTTTCCACCATTTGGGCCTTTGGCTATTTTTTTGAGCTCTATTATTATGTAATCGTTTGGGGGAATTCTTGATTACATGTCATGCTTCATAACATGCTCAACATCGGAATGAAACATTTTCATAGCCAAACTCCTCTACCCTTAAATAATCTAGAGCCATTGGATTTATCTCAGCAGTAAAACCTTTATAAAAATCCATCTCCACAGGTCATGAAATTTTTTTGAGTTTCTGAACAAATGAAACCAAATTTCCTTATTTAATTTCCAATAGAAGTTAACAAAGGGAGATTCCGTAATATGCAGGGGAAGGTTCATGAAGCTTACCCAAACTGGAGCTGAGGAAATTGACGTCGTAATTAGATCAAAAGAAGGGGACTAGGGCTGCATTGATATACCAACACTACCCCATAACCGAGGCATAGAGTCCCAAATAGTATTCTTATCCTTAAGATGATCAAAGAAAACAACAAAAAAACCTTGAGCCAAAGGTTAAATATTCAGATCATCAGACAATAGAGGTTTCCATGAATTAGAAATCCACTTATGGAGATAAACCAATCGTGACCAAAACCCATTAAACCTACAAATTAAACCTTGTTCTGAAAACTATTTTTCACAATTGAAAGCTTCATTCCCCAAGGGAACATCAATGATGAGATATTCTTGTATTGTTAGGGGAACAAATATAACTTTCAACATGACACTATAAGAAACCTTGGCTTGAGGAACTTGAGAAGAAGAGTTATCAAAACTAGTTACCATTCCTGTAGGAGTAGTCTCTTCTCCTTGGCTTGAGTTGCCTCAGTGGAATAAATTGCAGATCCAACTGCCATTCCATCCAGAGAGACTAACGTGACTACGATTTTCAGAGGAATTAGTCATTTAGCAAAAGCCCATGGGAAGATCCGTGCAACAAAGGGTCAGATGGGCCAAAACCCTAACCATTACATAAACTTGCAGAGCACAAGCCATAACATATATGGGTTGATTATTTATTGATTATAATAATTAACTAGCTTTAATTTTAGATTTATTAAATACTTATATAATTAATATATTTTTTGTTATTTATTTCAAAAATAATTGATTGAATTCTATTTTAATTTATTTTTTTATTAAAAAATTATATTTAATTAAAAATCAATGATTAATAAGAGAACAAGTTTATTTTGATATCATTTTTTATATTTATTATTTATAATGATATAAATATATACATATTTATTGCTTTCTTAATTTTATGTGTATTAAGTAATTATATACAAATAAATGAAGACATATATCATACCAGGAAAATAAAACAATATTGAATTTTTTATAAAATTAACAAATATTTAATATAATTATTGATATTTGTTATTACTAGCGATAATAATATATATTCATTTTAATTGCACATTTATTAAGTAATTATATAAAGGATAATTTCCCTAAGAGACCAAAAAAACATGTATGTTAGGAATGATTAGTAAAATATAATTGGAGCTTGTTGATGGTGTTGGATACTGCCAACATACAAGGGGTATCCTCAATGTGAAGTCCCAATTAGACCTCACACTGTTTGCAGTAGTAGCCCCATCCAGAGTATCAACCCAACTACCATAACACAAAGGTTCACCTTGGTTTCAACAGATAACATAAGAGATTATATAAATAGAGCTTGAACAAGCAAGTAAGTTGACATTGTGAAACACTGATTGCAATGTGTAAAAGGAGACCTTCACAAGTGGGAGACAAGAGTGATTCTCTATTCTCTAGAAGGAAGTAATAATACTAACCTAAGAGAAACACACGAGAGCATGAAAATATTTGTTAGAAAAATAATTCACATAATCATTATTAAAGCAAATACAACACACATTCAACAAGATGAGTGCCATAGTTCAATTTATCCAATACATATGAACAAAATATACCGTAAATATCCCAAGAATAGTCCTAAAACATTTTCGATACATGCATGAAAATGTGTTTTCTCATTGAATTTCAATATTAGGAAGATCCATGTACACCGTTACAATAGTAATCCACTAGTTCCAATAGTGGAACATTAAGTTACTTCTTGCTTCTCCAAAGAATAGTTACTCTCTCCTATGCCAAGTAAAAGAAGCCAAAACTAGCTCTCCAAAGCTTAAGCCTCTAAAATCCCCTTTTCTTGAGTTATGAAGTTGCTTTTATAACAAGGGGGATGACCTTTCATATTTCCATGAATCTTGAGTTACCATCATGATTCTTGGACTTTAATTATGAATTTTGGACTTCTATGCAACTCTTGAACTTCTAAATGACATTTGGAATTATGTACAAATATTTTTTCCATATATGACTATGTGATTCTTCATGATACACATATGACTCTTAGACTTCCACACATTACATTTTGTCATTTTATTGAGAATACATCATTATATTCCACATGATGATGTGGCATGATACATGGACACACATTGATTATTATGATGAAACTTGTACAAGTTACAACTTGACAATGATGACATTGACTTCATGATGAGGTGGAAATGCCAAGCTATCTTCCATGCTGCTTCATCTTGAATTCTTGATGGTAGATATGATATATGCTTCATCTTCATGAAAGATCCACTTTTTTTCTTATCTCCACCCTCCAAAGGGCCTTAGATGAGTTTTGGAGTCCTCTGAGTCATCATGTAATGTCTTCTTTCTATCTTGGTCCAAGCTTGAGGCTTGAAGGTGCACTCATGCACTCAAGAAAGAGAGGGAGAGAGCTCAAGGGTGCAGAGTGAAAGTATGAAGTATGAGGGAAGCCATTGGTGGGTTCAAGGTGTTCTCATGTGCTCAAAGTGACCAACGAGGGTCCAAGGGAGCATAATGAAGGAACGAAGGGGTCAAGCTTTGAGCCTTCCCAGTGCACTAGTGCGCTCAAGAGGAACTAGGAGGGCATAGGGCGCACAATCGAAGCACAAAGGAGAAATCATTCTTTGGTTCATGGTGCACTCATGTACTCAATTAGGGCTCTGTTCTTTGAGTTGAAGAGTGCACTCAAATGAAGGCTTCAAGCTTCAATACTACACCATGCGCTCTAAGGGAATAAGGAAGGATGAAGGCTTCAAGCTTCGTGATTGTGCCGTGTGCTCTAAGGGAAGAAGGAAGGATGAAGGCTTCAAGATTTATGATTGTGCCATGCGCTCATTCTTCAAGATTGCAGCATGCACTATTTAAGAGACAAAAGTTCCTTCCTTTTATGAAGTGTGCCTTGTTGTTTAGAAGTTTGCTTCATTGTTATGAAGTCTTATTTGTTATTCTAAAGTGCACTTCACTGTTATGAAGTGCGCTTCTTTGTTATGAAGTGCACTTCATTGTTTCAAAGTGTGCTTTGTTGTTTTGAAGTGCGCTTTTGAAGGGAGAGAAGGTTGTTGTCCTTCCAATTCGCACTCAAATGGTCCTTGTTCTTCTAAAGTTTATTTTTTCAACGAGTGTTTGAAGTGTGATCAGGCCTGCGAGGGTGCATATATCTTCAACAATTGATTCTTGTTCATCTGGAATGCGCTTTTCACTGAGGGAGGCAGCAAAAGGCTAGGCCACTTATTCTAGGAAGTACTAATGCACGGTGAGAGAGCGGAGACCTTAGAAAATACTTAGTGCACAAGTATGGGAGGAAAATATACATCAATGATGCTCATGAAGAAGTTGTGCTCATCACCTAGTAAGAGGTATAATGCCTTTACGACTTGAACTAAGCGAGAAGACCAATAAGAGCTCCCAAAATGGCTGTGTGGGACCAAAAGAGCAGGAGAAATAAATGCATCCTAAAAAAACTCAAACATGGACCACACACATAAATTCCATCAACATAAGCCAATGGAATGCACAAGACTCATGAAAAAAATTCCCACCTTGAAACAAAAACAAAGCGACACCTATTTCTAAGTGTAATAGTTGTAATGAAACATTACAACACTTAGAACACAAGTTATGACCAAAGTGTGGGCTGAGAAAAAAATGTGTGCTAAGCTATAGGAATGTGTCTAGAACATATCATAATGATATTTAATAACATCTCATGTAGAAGAGTGCACCAAAACTAAATTTGGCGATGTGCAAAAGTGTGACACATGCAGGAGCGAAAACAACAACAGTGAAACCTGAAACAAGCAAAAAAAATGAATACAAAACTTGAAAAATGTGAATTATATTGAAAGAAACACATGCCAGAGTGAAGATAACATGAAAATGACACTTATTAAAGTGAAAGTGAGAAAAAGCGACAACCTCCAATGTAAAAGTGACGATGCACAAAAGAAAAAATTGAGAAAACTCACCGAAATAAAAGAACAAACGCAACCAAAGTTAGGGAGATTGTAATCGAAAGTGTGCACTAACTGTCCACATGAGTTGAACATTACACATGCACTATCTTGATGGATGGTGCTATGATTGTTCAATATTTCATATAGGAAGTGTGCTCATGAACTCATCAAATACTGAGCATGTCTGTGGGCAAGTGACTTGACAGTTTAAAAATAGGAACAAGACTTAAAATTTTTACAAAAAATCAATTGACCATGAAGGAATTATGGAATGATAGATTGTAATATCCTCATTAGGCTCCAAAATTCAAGTGTAGGAAAAATTTTGGAGGGTGTTTATTGTAACGTTAACACTTGGTGACACACTAGTAGAACTCCAACTTCTCTATTTAGGTTCAATTCTCTAATTTCAAGGTCTCAGTCTTTCAAGAAGTATTGATTCACATTGCAGATTATATTGGCTTTCCTACTTAACCTAGTTAGAGATATAGTCACCTCCATTCCTTGACTTGGTTAAACACATAACAAGGCTTGAAAAATCATAATTGTTTCAATCGAGGAAAGGGTAATATATAACTACAAGTTGAAGATAATCAGAGTATGAGTTTTCATCTCTGGTGTTGCTCTGATGCCAACAGGCCTGGACAATACCTTGATGGATTCAATACAGGAAAAAAAGCATCACTTCACTTCCAGTCCAGAAAGCATGAAAAATACCCCAATGAAGTTGCTTGTTTCACCTCTCTACCCATGAATCCTTTCTCTTCTTTCACCATTTATTTATTTTACTTACAAAACTTTTCTTAGGAAATTATTTATTTAATGGGGCAGAAGAGGGATCCTGACTTATTGAGAGGAGGAGAAGTTTTTCATTGAGAAGGTATAATAGACCTATTTTATTGGTTTGCTTGCTAATTTATTTTCCCCTTACCTTTATCTACTCAATTGGATTAACAAGAAAACACCATTTACTTGCAATGTCAATTTTAAGGAATGATGATCCTAGAATAGATACAGGATTTATGATTTGACCGAACGCTCTCCATTCAAGTGGATTTTATTTTCCATTCAGAAATCATTGAATTTAAAGCTATGTAAACCCATATAGAGAAGAGGTAACATATTAGCCAAACATTGTTCATCATCACAATTTCCCTTATCAAGTTTTGACACATTGGCTTTTGATCCAAAAGGAAAATCTTTCATGCAAAATCTTATTAAGAAAAAATAAAAGAAAATATTCATTCATAATATTGTCTATTTTATATGATGTGTCCACATCAGTAATAGGAAATGGCACCATAGGGTTTCAAAAGGAACTTCTTGTCCCTATATATGTTGGTTAGTAATAGAAAATAATATTGTTTGTTGTCCATTTCTATGTAAAGGAATTTTAAATGCAACCCAAATGGCCAATGAATACAACTATTTCTAGACACTAGTTAGTAACCTATTCCTACTGGCTAGTTTAGTCCTCATCCCAGCTAATGATGTATTAAAAGCCTAGGATTGGTCTGAGCCAATTTTATTTCATTGGAACAAAATAAGAAAATTAAATTAGTTTTATGGAGGAATTACAGAAAAACTGTACACACAAATTAGTACATTACGAAAGAAAATAGGTATATCTAAAGCGCATGAGATGCACAACTATTTCTCTAAAAAAAAAAGAATTACTGCAAGGAGATAGAAAAACCATCATAATAAGTACATGACTACTAATAAATCAATGACAAGGAATGAAGAAAAATAGAGATAAAAATATTATATGTTAAGTTATGTTATCATAAATTAGACAATTGATTACAAATTTCATATATCCAATATTTCCATATTTCTGGGAAAATTACCAGATTAAGTGAGCCAAGCCATTAGGTCGAAACCATCAATAGTACAAAAATAAATAACTCATAAAAAATACTATGAATAACACCAAATAAGTTTTTTTTACATATAAACTTCCGGAAAACTGGTTTTGCCCAGCTGTGGTAATAATTACGCTAATGACCCGAGTTACCCATTACAAAACTAATTACACGGACTGTATTAAGATGAATTGATAACCCTGGAACCCATTATGGACCCACAGGGGATCCTCAGTATGGAAATGTTCATAATTAGACAACTGAAGACATCCATGGAAGCTCAGAACCTGAAAAACCTAGATAATACAACCATTATGCGGAGGGAAACGAGCCATATACTTTAGGTTTCAAACCTATAAGATCGAAAGTAGAGGGTTAAAGAGGAACATGGGTGTGGAAAAAAATATTGAGTGAATCAAATAATTCTTTTAGTTCTCACCTTAATGTGGACTAACCTGCAAACAAATAAATCTATCAGAACTACAATCAAACCTTGAGAAAGAAACAATAAATATAATAGACTACAAGAAACACTAAGACATACCTTGCAGAGTCAGGCGTCTCCAAAATAACTTTCAAAATTGGTTTTGTACCATAGTTAGAAGCATACCTAGGGTTTTACTGAAAGAATGGAACTAGAGGTAGAAAGTTCACAACAAAATGTCAGATTAGTTGTATTACCCATGCTCCCAAGAAACCATAAAAATAAACACTTGAGGTCGCATAGAGTTGTGAGGAGACTAACAACAAGACTTAACAAAAAACCCTTAATCAACAGAAAGATAACATGTAGGAATCGACATTAAAACTCATGAGAAATTATATAACTAGTAGGATGGAACCAGTTGTTTAAGGGAAATGGAAACCGAACTGTGAGGCGTTGGTTACAGAACCTACACTCAACTCCAAAGTCGGTTGGAAAATGAGCTGGATCGGAAACTAGGGAAGGGGTAGTTACCCCATAACTTCCTAGCACACAAATCCATCATCCGAATGAAACCATAAAGATCAACAGTGTATGAACTTCCATGGGTCAGAGTCAGAACTAACCACTTGTCCTCCAAACAAAAAAAGGTGGCATTGAGTGTAGAAATTAATACAAATTTTCTACTACTGATGATAACAAACTGAAATCAAGAGATTAAAAACTTCCTCTACTATTTTGCAGAATGGAAATCACAATTTAGAAACACATGCAATGACATGCAGCTATTAAAACACCACAAGAACACAATGATTTACAGGGGAACCCAACTGGGAAAAATGGCTTCACTTCTTTTCATTAATTAGATGAGAATGAGAAAATATTACAATGTCTTACTTCAATCCTGAAGCATACCCTACACTGTAAACCTGTTCTCCTATTGACTATCCTTCTCTAGAAAAAAATTAGCATATTCAAGGCCCCAACCTTCTCCTATTTCCTTGCACAATCCCAGAGGAAATTATGTCCTAAAAAGTAGGATTTTTCTCCTATTTTCTTGTGCAATTTGCAATGAATGATTCACTTGCCTAACTTCCAAGCCTGTACACTCAACTAGTATATAAATAATAATTACAATGTGCCTTTTCCTTCACTCTAGCTAGGAAATTCAAATTCCATGCATGTCTAGGCTATTTTTAGTTGATTGACTAGTTTAACTGAGAGATCACTAAGTTAAAAACAATTCTAATACTCAAATGACCTTCAAATGACTCAACTAGGTACTTGACCTCGGTTAACTGAGTCAAAATATAAATAACTAAACTAGATTGTTAAGTTTTAGCAATCACTACTTCCACAACTCTAATTCTAGTTTATAACTCAAATTTTCTGAGTAAACTAGTAGATAAATCCATGTCACACAAGTTAACTGCAATCCAAGTCATCCTGCTGATGTGGAAAATTGAAAGACTAAATTTGACTAAGGCACAAGTCAAATTTAGCCATTCTTGCTACAATTTCTAACACTCCCTCTTAGAAAGAAATGGATTTTTCACCACCCTTATGATCCTGCACATGTGGAATTCAAATTTGTCTCTTGACAATGCCTTTTTCAAAATATATGCGTCATGATCCTAAGTTAGAATGTATTGTATCATCATAATTCTCCTCCATGCACAATCCCGCAAGTGATGGTACCTTATATCAATGTGCTTGGACCTATCATGAAATACTAGATTCTCAGAGGTTTTGATACAACTATAATTATCGCAATAAATCACTGTCGAATCCATCTCCTAACTGAAATGGGAGTAGTCTACCCAGGCAACGTTTTAGCCCGGACGGCAGTTTTTTGCCGGAATCCGGGCAACTTAAATTCAAGAAATCAGGTACTTGCAATGTTTGAAATCCATTTTTGAGGTTGGAAATGGATTCAGCACTACCAAAATCCCTTAGGACACTCAAAATACTTAAGTTTAACCACTGTAAACATGATTCTGATGAAATCTTTGCCAGATTTTTTAAAAATCTTTGCCAGAGTCCGGGCTAAAACGTTGCCTGGAAACGACACGCCCACTGAAATGACCCACAAGTATTTTCCTCATCCATATGGCCTCACATGTTGCTTGTGTTATGAAACGAGCTCCAAAAATAGAAGAAAAGAGAGATCAACGCCTTAGAAATAAGCCATTTCGAGGGGGAAACCTCCTTTACATTACATAAATGAATAATTTTTTGATGATACAAATTACAAAACCTCTTTCTATATATAGGATTCCATGGGGTCACAATATAATCCTAGCTTACCTAAAAAATAATAATGTAAGGGCACAATAATAACAATATTGGGGTTACAGGGGTACAACAATACTAATAAGGGGGTTACACTAACAACAATAAGGTACTATAATAGTAATAGGGACCTAACATGCCCCTCTTTAAAAAAAGTGTTGTCCTCAATGCTTGATTAGCTCTGGATGCTTCTGTATAAAATTATCATCCACCCATGTAGAAACTTCAATTGGTAAGTTCTTCCATTTGATGAGATACTCTGAAATTGATAGATTTCGTAGTTGTCAATTTCTTGTTTCCTTGACTGCTTCAGGTTCCAATATGATTTTTCCTTCCTCATCAAGTTTTTGAAATATTGTTTGAACTGGAATTTTGTCCCCTATAACCTTCTTTAAGCATGAAACGTGGAAAACTGGATTCACTCATGAAGAAGTAGGAAGCTCCAATTTGTATGCCATAGTACCAATATTTTGAAACACCTTGTAAGGACCATATTACTTTGGCGATAATTTATTATCCTTCTTAGCTTGCTTGAGGGACATTTGTTTGTATGGTTGTAGCTATAAAAATACCCAGTCTCCTACATCAAAAATTCTCTCGCTGTGATGTTGATATGCCTATTGTTTCATTCAATTTTGTGCCAAATTCAGGTTATCCTTTAAGAGTTGGGGAACTTGTTGTCGATGCTCGATGTGATCTTCCACTGCTTGAACCTTAGAATTTTCTCTTAAATAAGATGTGATGGACGAAGGATGATATCCATAAAGTACCATAAATGGGGTCATTTTTGCTGCAGTATGGAAGGAAGTGTTATACCACCATTTAGCGAGAGGTGACCACTCGACCCATTATGTTTGCTTATCAGATACAAAACAACGAAGATATCCTTCCAAACATTTATTCACTATATTATTTTGACCATCAGATTGAGGAAGATAAGATGGGCTATAAGCTAGTTGAGTACCCAAACAATAAAATAATTCTGTCCAAAAATTTCCAGTAAAAATGGGATCTCTGTCACTTATAATAATCCTTGGGTTTCCATGTAGCTTTTGAATTGTTTCCATAAATGCAGTAGCAACTGTACTTGATTTAAATGGATGAGAGAATGCACAAAAGTGTGCATACTTGGTAAGTCTATCAACTATCACCATGATGACACTCTTTCCTTCGGATTTAGGTAAACCTGTGATAAAATCCATTGAAATCTCCTCCCAACGTTGACTTGGAATGGATAAAGGTTGTAGAAGACCTGAGGTCTTAATTGTATCAACTTTATTTTGCTGGAAAACCAAAAATTCCACCACAAAATTTTGAATATCAGATTTGAGGCCATCCCAAAAAAAATCTTTCTTCACCCTGTGGTAATTTTTTAAAAATCCCGAGTGTCCTCCTAAAGGAGAAGTGTGCAATTCCAAAAGAATATTTTGTTTTAGCTGGGAATTCTTGCAAATATATAAGTGGTCTTTGTACCATAAGGAATCATTTTTCCAACTAAATGTATCAGATGTGCTAGGATCTTGCTGCAAATTTTGAATGAGTGTCCACACTTCTTCATCCTTATTCTATTCATCCCTTGCTTCAATTATCCAATATGGTTGGATAATATAAATGGCACAAAGCAATGCTTCCACCTCTTTGTCCTTTCTTGAGAGTGCATCTGCAACAACATTTAGCTTCCCTTTTTTGTAGATGATTTCAAATTCATAACCCAAAATCTTTGTGACCCATTTTTTCTACTCTTCTGAAGATATTCTTTGTTCCAAAAAGTGTTTAGTACTATCATGATCAGTTTTTACCTTGAAGTGTCTTCCCATTAGGTATGGTCGCCATTTCTTTAGTGCATGTAGTATTGCCAACATTTCCTTCTCATAAATAGTTTTCTGTAAATACTTACTTTTGATTGGGTGACTTTAAAAAGCAATGGGTCTTCCTTCTTGCATTAAAACAACACCATTTCCATTCCCTGAGGCATCACATTCCACAATAAAGGTTTTTGTGAATTTTGGCGTAGATAAGACTGGTGCTAGGCACATTGCCTCTTTATGATGTTCAAAGGCCTTAGTTTCTTCAGGAGTTCATGAAAATGCATCTTTCTTCAATAATGTTGTTAGATGTGTTGATATTCTCCCATATTTCTTTAAAAACTCGCGATAATACCCTGTTAACTCGATAAATCCTCGCAACTGCTTTATGGTTTTGGGGACTTTCCATTCCTTAATGGATTTAATTTTTTTAGGGTCTACCTTAACACCCTGGTGAGATACAATATGACCCAGATATTCCACCTCTTATAATCCAAAGAAACATTTGGATGTTTTTTCATATAATTGTTTCTCCTCCAATAGTTTGAGCACCCTATCAACATGTTGAACATGATCCTTCAAGACCTGCTCTAGATTAGTATGTCATCAAAAAATACTAGCACAATTTTTCTAAGGAAGGGTTTGAAAATGGAATTCATCAATCCTTGAAATGTAGAAGGTGCATTGGTAAGTACAAAAGGCATGACCAAAAATTCATAATGACCCTCATGAGTTTGAAATGTTGTTTTCAGAATATCTTCAGTATTCATTCTAATTTGATGATATCCTGAACGAAGATCCAACTTGGTAAAATAAATTTCTCCATGTAATTCATCCAATAATTCGTCAATCATAGGAATGGGAAATTTATCTTTAATAGTGAGCTTAATGAGCTCCCTATAATCCAAACACATGCACCATGATCCATCCTTCTTGTGCACCAATACTACTAGAGTAGAGAAAGAACTTTGACTAGGTTGAATTATACCAGCCTCTAACATTTCTGTAATCATACGTTCAATTTCGTTTTTTTGGACATAAGCATATCTATAAGGCCTGATGTTTGGAGGAACACTTCCTGGAATAAAATGAATAGCATGATCATGATCACAAATAGGTGGGAGTTCATTGGGAGTTTCAAACACCTTTGAATGATAGTCCAAGACTTTTTGGAGATCTGGAGAAATAGATGATTTTGATGTTGGAACTTCTAGTGAGCATAATTGAGAAATTATGCCTCATTGTTCTCTCTTAAGAATATTTTTCATGACATTAGAGCTTATTATCTTTCCTGGCTTCCATGCAATACCCCGTAATTTGATTTCCTTTCCTTACGACAAAAAATTCAAGAAAATTTCTTGAAAATTAAAAGCTACTGTCCCCAAAGATTGTAACCATTGTACTCCTAGTACAACATCAGCACCTCCCATTGGAATGGAAAGAATTGGACTATTCAATACATATTCCCCCATGGTTAGCTTGATATTATGGAAATTTCCGGAGCAATTTATAGCTCCTCCATTTGCAACCATCACTTGACATTTTGGTGTTGGGTATAGGAAGCAATTCAATTCCTTGGCTACCTTACAATGAATAAAATTATGGGTACTACCCAAATCAATCAACACTATTACATTTTATTCTTGATATGTCCTTCTATCTTGAGAGTTTGAGGAGTGGTAATTCCTGCCAATGCATTACACGATATGGTCAGACTCATTTCTTCCTCTTATAGGGTTGGTTCCTGGTGTATATCCTCTTTTTTTGAAGTTTCTTGTTCATTTTCTTCCTCCTCTTCACAATCTATGTAAAATAATTTCTTCTCAGCACACTTATGACCTTTAGTGTATTTGCTATCAAAACTGTAGCAAATCCCTTTTTCTCTTTATTCTTCCAATTTTTGTGGTGTCAACCTTGTAGGTTGTGGAAGTCTAGGAGTAGCATCACTTCCATATTTATATATTTGAGTGGTAGGCTTCCTTGTCACCATAATTTTACATTCGATTTTTCTTGCCAACATGAATGCCTTCTGTTGTCCAGGTAAATCCTCTCTACGGACAAAGATGATCCCTCTAGCCCTAGGGTGGGTCTAGCAACTATGGTAACATACCAACATCTACCTTCCTAGATTGTAAATGAAATTCAGAGCAAGGAATATGACCTACCTTGTCCTGATGCTACGTTGTCATCTTCCATCGAAACTTCTTGATTTTTTTTTGTCCTCAAGTTCAATATACGATGCTTCCAACGTCCATTACCTGTACATATAGTCAAGAAACCACGACAAGCGTAAAATCACGACAAACATAAAATAATTACAATCTATCTAACTGATCAATGAATGCTATAAATCTCACTATAGATGTAAACGAGAGTGGAAGATAAATATCAGATGCATTCTATTATGATAAAGACAAGGGGAGTTTACAACCAAGCCTTGATGTTGAGGCTCTCCTTCAGTAGGTTCGTAGCCAAGCACGTTTGCAACACCCTCACACACAAAGGTCCAAGGTCTCACTATGTTCCTAACACACAAAAACAATCACACTCTCAACTATTCTCCTGAAGCTATAATTACTTCTCCTTTCTATCATCACTAAGGTTGTAGAGCGGAAGGAGGTCTCATTATATAACAATGGAGGAGGAGGTTATGGGCCCTCAAATGATGGGAAAAGATCTTATCCTTTGGAGTAATTCCCATTTCTTGGGAACAAGAAGCCCAAAGGGGAGCTCCTCAGCCATATCCTCAAAACAGACTTCCAGCTCATCGCCTCGCAAAGATTCTAGTCATGAAAGCTTCGCTTCTATTTAAAAAAAATTCCAAAAGAGGATCAACGCAGGTCCAACATTAAGACAGAGCGCCAATCGGCGCGGGCATCCATGTAAATCTATGCTATCGGCACAGGTCAAACACTGAGAGAAAGCGTCGACTTTGAAAAACATGTTTTTAAAGGGATCTTTCAGAAAAGTTGTGAAGGGAGATGATTTGGCAGATAAAATGTGGTTGAGGGGTATGTATTCCATGCTTGGAAAGTACACAAGCGTCACTATATGGGTCCTCCAGGATCAAGGAACGGGGAGTACAGGGATGGTGACAAATTTTTGTGTAAAAAATTCCCCCTAAAGTATGAAGTCCGAACATGACTGAGGGGTGAAATTATTTACAAGTATGTGCAAGGAACTAGACACTGTCGTCGGGAGACCTGAAAATCAAGCATAGATACATATACATAACTGAAAACTCTGATGAAAATACATGAATCAAGGTATGGACACAACCATCCGTAAAAGAGACTATGGTATGGTCACAACCATCCATCTAAAGAATCATGTATATAATCATGAACGACTCATCACTCCTCACAACCTGGACTTTTGTGAACCAAGCCCAGGGTCTTGCGCTCCAACACCACCCAATCAAAGTAAAAATTCCAACATGTGAATAGACGTTTTGAAGTCGAACATGCTATAAAATCACTTGATTACCGGATAATGATGTGAATCGTTAACAAGTGCGAGAGAAACCACCCATAATGTCAATGGATCTCAAGGTACTAATAGTACAATACACGGAATGTGAATAGTGAGATGAAGTCAAAAACCCATGAACTCACCTAACCAAAGGCCGATGATGTGAACCTGTCATCGAATGTGAAGAAATTTCCATTAGGGCATGCAAGCTCTAAGGTACCAGAAAGGAGTCTCTAGATCAACTTCCCAGATAATGAGCTGAAGTCGACAGGAAGCGATCCGTCAAAGGAGGGTCATAATGAATCCCAAATCATCGACGCAAAATAGAGAAGGTAATATGAGTATGAATCAAGACTGAAACAGAGGATCAAGGAATGTACAAACTGCAGAAGGATTTTCTCTTGAACATATCGGCGACACGACTCTGGAATTTGGCATCATTTGACTCAAATAGGATTAGAGGTCATGTTGACAAGATTGGTAATCGAATGAGAGGCAAAAGGATTTCCCAAACCCATGGAGGAAAAGTGACAGAATGAAGATATCCCAACCCGACACGAACTACAAATAAGTGTCATGTCCAAGAGTGACATACTGCCAACACAACTGATGAAAAACTTCCATTTCCCCCCACCATTTCTGGCGAGTACCTCTTTATTTTTACACAAGCTTGAAGAGGATAGCATATGCTTGTCATACAATTTTTTCCTTCGGAAAAATCCATCCTAGTACATTTTACGATCCATAGGAAGGAGGAACTTAGAGTATGTGTAAGGAACTAGACGCTGTCGTTGGGAGACTTGCAAATCAAGCATAGATACATATACATAACTGAAAACTTTGATGAAAATACATGAATCAAGGTATGGATGCAACCATCCATAAAAGAGACTATGGTATGGTCGTAGCCATCCATCTAAATAATCATGTATATAATCATGAATGACTCATCACTCCTTGCAACCTGGAATTTTGTGATCGAAGCCCAGGATCTTGCTCTCCAACACCACCAGATCAAAGTACAAATTCCAACATGTGAATAAACATGTTGAAGTCGAACATGCTAGAAAATCACTTGATTATCGGCTAATGATGTGAATCCTTAACAAGTGCGAGAGAAACCACCCATAATGTCAATGGCTCTCAAGGTACTACTAGTACAATCTACAGAATGTGAATAGTGAGATGAATTCGAACACCCATGAAATCACCAAACCAAAGGCCGATGATGTGAACCTGTCGTCGAATGCAAAGAACTTGCCATTAGGGCATGCAAGCTCTAAGCTACCAGAAAGAAGTCTCTAGATCAACTTCCCGGATAATGAGTTTAAGTCGACAGGAAGCGATCTGTCAAAGGAGGGTCATAATTAATCCCACATCACCAATGCGAAACATATAAGGTAATATGAGTATGAATCAAGACTAAAACAGAGGATCAAGGAATGTACAAACTGCAGAAGGATTTTCTCTTGAACAAACGGCGACATGAATCTGGAATTTTGCAGCATTTGAATCAAATAGGATCAGAGGTCATGTTGAAAATATTGGTAATCGAATGAAAGGAAAATGGATTTCCAAAAGCCACGGAGGAAAAGTGACAGAATTAAGATATCCCAACCCGACACAGACTGCAGATAAGTGTCATGTCCAAGAGTGACATACTACCAACACAACTGATGAAAAAATTCGATTTTCCCCCACCATTTCTGGCGAGTACCTCTTTATTTTTACACAAGCTTGAAGAGAATATCATATTCTTGTCGTATAAGTTTGTCCTTAAGACAAATCCATCCTAGTACATTTTACGAGCCCTAGGAAGGAGGAACTCGGTTAACGTCATGGTGAGGATTTCCAATGTAATCAGAGTTTAACGAGTCTGACAAAGGAAAAACTTGGCATATTTTCATGTTTAGAGAGTTTGAAAAGAAGCAGAAAAGAAAACTCAAGCATGTCCCTTTTCATAAATAGTCACTTAGATCCGAAAAGGTAGAAAACAATATCTGAAAGAACCTCTTAGTCGTTGTTAACACTGGAAAATTGTAAAGCAGAAGACAACATCAATTAATGCCGAGCCCAAGGATTTATAGGACATAAATAAATTATGGAATCAAGAAGTATTTAAAATCTCTAAGTTTTTGAGAAAATCAGATTTGAACTAGTCATAAATGCTCAAATGTGTGCTTTATCCTTTGAGAAGAGCGCCTTTTTTCTCGATAAGCGCGCATTCCTGGAAATGGAAAAACATCACTTTCCAGGACCACAACAAGAAAAGGACAGTTACTCCTTATGTGAAAGCTACCTAAGGAAAGCCACCAACGCCTCCTTAGACATTATGTGAGCACACAAAATAATATTTGAGCACGATTCCATTCACCACGATTCAGGAATGGAGTTACTGAATCATTTGAGACAATCACCCTCTACCCATATTTCAGAGTATCTCCATGAGTGGAGGAGGCATCGCAGATTATGCAAAGAAAAACTCGATGACCTAGTCCTTTTAGATTTATTCCTGAAAACTCTAATGGCAGAGATTTCAAAGGATGTGGCGCAACGTAACCCCACATCCGAAGAGGACGAAATCAGTAAAGCCCAACAACTTGAACTAATCTACACACAATCAGGATACATATACAATATCTTGCCCAACGCCTCGCGCCTGCAATCTTATCAAGAATTTCTAGGCGTGTCTAACTTTGCAGATAGACTTATTGGCTTAGTGACCCAAGGGTACCTAGGCAGCAAAATTCAGAATCCTGGTTACACACATGGGTCTACCCAGAACATGTCTCAATCTAGATTTCAAATTTATCACATGCAGCAGCAAAATTTGACTAATAGGGCACCAACATATCACCAAGGAGGACCTTATCCTTTGGTTGAGGGGACCCAGTACGCAGGAAGAAATACTGACGGAAGAACTCCCCCCCAATGGCCAGGTGCAAACATGAGACAAAAATATGCTCAGTCCCAAGCACACAACCCACCTATGCAAAACAATGCACAGGTGAACTTTGTGCAGCCATCCCAAAATCAACCACACCATTATGATCAGGAGAACTACCCTCCTAACGTGGTTAAGAAAAAGGGAAAAAACAAGCCCAAAGGGAACCCTAGATAGGGGGTAGCAACCAACAGTGCCCATCGCGATCCCAGTCTATAGGTAACTCCAACTGTAATCAAAACCAGAAGCCAAGCAATGCCCAAAGGTAAGGCAAAAGGCCACCTCTACGAACAAACCATTCTTGTTCAATATGTGGTGAGTACGGAAACTATACTCACCACTATCTTGAACTCCCTGAGCTTAAAAAGCTTCAGGGTAACTGAGAACAAGGAGGATCTTCCCAAACAACTATGGTGATGCAAGAACCCTTCCTCCATCAAGGAACGATTAGCACTCAGCAGCAAAACCCCGACGATTTTAGAAAAAACAACCATGAAATTTACATGGATGCGGAAGAAATGTTTTTCCAAACTCGGAATCGCAGCTATGACCCCCCACCAGACACCAGTACGTTAGGGGCTAGTACAAGCACGCTGAATGCACCTTTAACCATTCCAAATATTCCTTTGGAACCATTGCCAAAAATGGTAAAAGGCCCTAATAGGTGGGTAGGTAACTACTCCAAAGCGGCCCAAAATTATAGCATCGTAGATGATTTAGCACAATCTCCTACTACTATGTCCACATTGGAAGTGCTGCAGTCATGCCCACAACAACGAAAAGCCCTGCTTTCCACATTAGGCGCTGTCGACCCTGCCGACACGCACATGATGGCTTTTGACTTAGACAAAGCCACCCCTAGGCTTCCCTCCATGGTCACCTTCCAGATACCAGTATCGGTACAGAATATCACTATTCACCGATGTGTCATTGACGAGGGTGCATCCACATGCATCATGTCAAAGAATGTATGGCAGAAGTTAGAAGCCCCCGAACTCAAACCTTCCGTCATCACACTCAGAGCATATGACGGTCGTCCCTCGACCCCTGTCAGTCTCTTCAAAAATGTACCGGTCTGCTTAACCAGCAAGACGGTCCACATAGACATTGAAGTATTGGAAGATCACTTGTATTAAAATATATTCCTTGGGCGGAGTTACATGTATGCCATGTCTGCCATAGCATCCTCCATCTTTCGCATCATGATGTTCCCCCACGAGGATCGAATCATCATAGTAGACCAGATGATGCACAGTGAAAAGCGTCCCTTGACCAACAAGGATATGGTTCTACCCTATGTAGATACAACCACAGAAGGTCTTTAATGGTATCAATAATATGGCCCTGGCCAATTTAAACTGCCATTCGTCCTAGGGTCATTCCTAGGAGATCCTCCCATTATCCCCGAGGTATCGCCCGATGCCATAGGGGCCCTGGTATGCATGATTTCCACATCAAGCACAGAGGTTAGTCAGGACACAGACTCAAGCAGTAACAAAACCGAGGCATCGGCCACGACAGCCTCCCTAGTCTACGCCACCTCCCAAACCCCTTTCCTCTACCCACCTCCTGGCTTCACCTATCAGCAGGTTTTGGAAACACTAGTGTTACCCAACATATCATTGGCATTCCCGGTTTGGTACCTCGTTCCCCCTTCGGGAACATCAACTACCAACGTTACTACATTTGGGTTAAAGCCCCCCAGTCCTGAGGAGCCCCAACCTACCCAAGCAATGGTCGAAAACATCCCCGCAAGGGAAATTTCCATTGTGAAACCAGTAAACACGACCAAGAAAATCGCCAAGAGAGGAAAGAAAGTGGTGGCCCCGACCGTGCAAAGGGAGTCATCATCCTGCGCTATATGTGATGTCACAGGACACCCGACCCACATATGCCCAATGTTGGACGAATTAAAACCACTCCTCATCTGTGAAGCAGGCACCTCGACATGGCGTTCCCATAAAAAGGAACTTACCACCAAAAGTATAGGAAAACCGCTGCATACCAATCACGCATGCGCTCTCTATGACACCTATGGGAATTATACTCACCATTTTCCAGAAATACCACGATATAGGGATGCCTTACATGCGGTCGAGCGATCCTATCAAGAGGATCCCTCCATCTAGTCTATCAATGAAGAGCCGTGTACCATCCTATACTTACAAGAGGAGCATAGATTCATAGAAAGACCCCCAGTAATTCCCATTATACGTTGTACGCTATGTGATGAACATGGCCACTACCTCGAAGAGTGTGCCACATTGGAACTCATTCATAGATGGTATCCAATCGAAAGGGTTTACTACATAGGGCTACGGGCAGCACAATTCACATGCCCTTTATGCGCCGACAATCACCTATTGGAGGATTCTCACTACATACCTCGCTTCATGCTGGCCCTTGCTAGCCTTCGCTCATCCATATTTCATCTTTCCCAAGAAGGCGATATGGATGTCGAGTCCATCGGTAGCTCCATGACCCAAGCAGAGGAGATGAGTGGGTCTATCATGTTCTTGTCAGCCGAAGAACAACCGAGCATGGAACCCCTAGTTACCCCTAAAGGCACTTCACGAAACACACCCGCATGCACATTATGAAAAAATATGGACCATATAGTCATCCATTTCCCTGACATAGCAGCATTGCGACATTGGTACCCCGCCTGGCCTCAAAAAACACATGATGGGACCCCCATATCACGGATATTTTGCCTGATATGTTAGGGTAATCATTATGACCGACATTGTACTTAGGTCTCGTGGATCCATCCCACTATCGACATGATTAATACCATAGAAAAAATGATGGACGATCTCCAGAAATGGCATAAAAGATATATCATCGGCTCAACGTTGCCACCACCGCAGTGGTGTGTCAATCCTGATAAGACCACACAAAAACCATGTATACCCTAGGCCAAGCCTAGGATAACATGTGGCCTATGTGATCTAAACGATCACTGAGTCAACCAATGCAGAGAACTCAAACCCCTTGCAAACAGTCTCCGCATAGTCTCGCATCTCCCTCAAAAACTTCTCTTTAAGCAAGAGAAGATCACACAAACTTATTGTCGAATTTGCTCACACTTTAATCATATGTTTAAGTGTATACATCTCCCCAAGCTGAGAGCAGCTAGAGCGGCATTAAGTCAACCACCCACCAAAAAGGGAGGCAATTCTCAACCTACGATGAAAAAATGGAAGCAGAAGATGACATGGTCCATAATTGACCCTTTCTAAGCATCCACATCAAGAACATCGAGTAGCGTAGAATCTCACACTATCTACTATGTCAGCACTGTGATACCATGCACCATTTTCACCGGTCATGATCACGCGCTGGAGGTATGCCCGCTACTAAAAGCGTATAGGCAACTCTATGACAAAAACAACTTCCACCTACTGGAAATTGACTATCCTAGTGAGAAAGCCGACCTTAGGCTCACACAAGACTCTGTTGCTGAGATCCTTCCCCCATCACATGCCAGCGACATAATTCACCACATGCGACTTGTATCATCACACGCCCAAGACAGGATTTCAACCACCTCCTCGTCATAGGAATTCCGCTTTATTCCTGTCGTAAAAGACCAAGGAACCTTACTCTTTTGCATAGATCCCAAACTTTCATGCCGCCATCGAACTCCTTGATGACACCCAGCCTTTAGAACAACGCTTAGTACAACTAGAGCTAGTTGACGAAAGCCAGCGACAATCGCTGCAACACAATGAGGCCCATAAGAAAAGGGTAAAAGCATCATTCGGATGCCACATCACCCCTCGCTCATTTACCAAGGGAGAGTTAGTCCTTCGCTACGATGTCGCAAAAGAAGCCTTAGGGCCAGGAAAGTTCGAAACCTTGTGGAAAGGACCCTATATCATAAAATATTATCTCCGACAGGGGGCATACATCTTGACAGAACCGGACGAGACCTACCTCACTAACCATGTCAACGGCCTTTACCTCAAGAAGTTCTACCCATAAGGGCCCCGGTAGCCCTTATCCCCTAGAGTTAGGGTACACAAAAATCCCAATACCAAAACATTTTTGACCCAAAGACCTAAACGCGCTCAAATTACCACCATGGATCACCAAATTGAACCCTATTTCAGATTTACTGATGGAGCATCGCGATGGTCTCAAAACTTAACGGCAGCTGCCTGGGTCATCTACCACCCTGACCGATCACCACTTTGTTCAAACGGTGTGTGCATCGGATTAGCAACCAACAATCAGGCAGAATATGACGTCGTTATCGGACTTATGTGTGAGGCCCTCCATCGGGGCATCCGCCATATGCATATCTACCTCGATTCCCAGTTAGTGGTATTGCAATTAAACCAAACATTTGAAACCAGAGACACAAACTTGTTTAGAAAATACTTGCATGCTAAAATATTAAGCAGACAATTTGATTACATTACATTTTCACATGTATTAAGGAATCAAAACCAAGCATTTGATCGCATAGCTAACAATATCCTAGACTGGAATGCATCACGAATAAAATACCATACATAAAAAACCAATAACATAGATATCCATCAGCATAACACAAAATGCATAAACCGAAATAGATAGCACACCATGTAGAGCCGCAAAAAGATTTCTCATATATATATCAAGAATATGTGTATCTGAGTACAAAAATAGTATCATTGGCCCTTTGGCCAGCCCAAAAATACAATGGTCGTCAAAAATAAGGGAAGCATCCTCATAACGGGTGCTTTCCCTGTGTACAAAACTACTCTAGGGAGGTGCCCCCTCAAGAGGAGCACCTGGGCCCACCACTGCTCCTAGGGCCACCACCGGAGCTACTATCGCCACTGCGATAGCTGCCCACCGCAGTAATCCCTCTCACGAGCCATCACTTTCTCTAGCCAAACCTCCTCGAGGTCATCCATAAAACCTTGGGCAGGCATCCCGTGGGTCAAATGGTCCACTCAACCTCGGAATTCCTCTAGAGCGGCCACCTTAGTAGTAAGTACTGCAATGCGTGCCTTAGTCGCATCTGTACGAGCTCGCTTATTCACTACCTCAGCTGCAGCCGAGCTACTTCCCTCACCAGAAGGGCTAGCACCATCCCTGCCAGGTCCACCACCACCACCCGGTTCACCTGCAACACCTCCTCCCAGACCACCCTGCGGTCGTGGCAGAGGATCATGACCCACCAGTCGGGCCACTGGGAGTCCCAACTCGCCAAAATCTGCACGAGTAACCAAAATAATGTTAGTGTCAATAAAAAAACACACAAGTACGTAATAACTTGAACAAATGTAGAAAAATAACACATACCTATGGGACCCCAAGCATAACTGAAAGGGATACAGATATCCGGATCACCTTGAAAGTTCATCCCTGCATACGGGTATGGAAAGAACATCTACGGATTGGCCTCGAACCAAGCCTCCATCGTGTTTTTCCAATAATGACTCACCATGACACCGCCACTACGTGGCATCACCGGAGCCCACCTCCTCATGTGTGGCTCCCTCAAAACCCCCAATAGGAACTGCCACAACGGGCCTCAGCAACACCACCCTCTTGTACATAATGCTGCACAAGATGCTAGCATACACAAATTATTTGGATCCATGTTGGACCCTGTTCAGTTACGACACCATACCATCAAAATAGAAATGGGCGAAATCGAAAAAATGCCCATTCCTCAAACGGCGTAAAACTCCCACCTATGGGACCGATGCCCGATGTGGAGAAAATGACCCCGCCAGTCGCACAATAATGGCCAAAGCACACCGCTCGTCCACATATGTCACCGATGAAATATTGATGCACCCCTTAGTAAGAGGCGCACCACTGCAATGCCTCCACCGGAACCTGTCTAGGTTCACTCTTCCAGTAGGAAGTGGATACCTCAGTTCCTCACCTTGATGCAGTAATCCAATCACAAAGTATATATCCATCTCTGGACGAATAATTAAGTTTGTCCCCCTCAGGATGAACATATTGCGCCTCCTACGCCAATGCTGTATAATATAATGTAACAATTGGTCCTGTGACCAAAGGAACTCGTTCTCAAAAAATTTCAAAATGCCCCATGCGGCCAACTGATAGCGCGCCGCAGCATCAGCAGCCATAGCGGTCTGGATCTCGAGCTAGTATCGCTCTCTCTACACCAACCTACCAAGAAATAGGCACCCATCAAGATAGAGAAAAACATCAAAAGGGACAAAAACCCAAGTTTTTACAAGAACCATGCCCTTTGTGTGCCTGTCCCTTAGACAGGCGCGCCCTTGCGCACCTACTTCGTTCACAGGCACTCTCTTGTGCACAAAAAGGAGGGAATATCGTGCCCTCGCGTGCCTATGCCTTGGAAATAAGCGCAGGGGGGGTGCCTCTTTACCTAGATCGCTTGTGCAATCTAGGACAAAAATTCCCTTTGAGGCCGTACAAACCCAATTTGTACGGCCCCCGACATCATCAAACTGAAAAAATTAAAATGCAGGACATCATGGAAGTTACCTCGGCATAATATCGCTAATCTCCGGTACACAGGCTGACTGCAACGACAAGAAAGGCTCTGCAATCACCTCTGATCTCCCAACACTCAACAAGTACAAATGAATAGGATTAAGGCCATAATCCCATATTTATCGCCCTTTTCCAGAACTTCGAAGGTCCATAACAAGAGATTGGAAGGTCCATTCCACAAACCATAAGTTGCACCATCATCAGTATGCCATGAAGAACGAAAGCGATGCCCACATTCGCTTTCCAGAAAAATATTTTTTCAGCACCGGCAGGTATGCACCCTCCCATCTTCCTTTCCAAAATTCATGTTTTTCACTAATATCGAATGAAAAGAAGATTCTTTCACTTGAGGTAGTTGTTTTTGCAGGAAGAACCCGCAAACCGTCCACAACACCATTCACTGAAAGTTTCGAAGCAGGTATCATTCTACCCTCAACATGATAGATTCCTAAAGAAATTTTCATATTCTGACATCATTTCTCCATTAGGAATAAACCATAGGGTCCTCATACCCAACCATGTTTATCATCACCTCACCCTGCATATGATAAAAGCCCACGATGGTTGGTAGAGCCTCCCCTCCATGGCGATTTTCGTCCAAAGTAGACCATACATCACCCCACAAGTGACGCCATGGCCATACCATTTTAGTTCGGGAAGCACCTCATGCCAATCCATATATCATGCATAAGGTCAAGTTCACCATTCAAACTCAACCCCCTTCCCTGACGATCAGGTTGTACAAGCAGATTTAAAGCGCACCTCTATGCACCGGATTTGGCCTGCCATACCTCCATCAGCATAATCCCATTTGTGACATCTTCCACTTCATCAACCCCGCACATGAGACCAACCAATGGGACCCCTACCCCCACCAAAACATCGTCCTAACACCTTCAGTGAGTGATCCTCTTTCATTTTTTGGGGTACCCGTCTTTGTGTTTTGTACAAACCAAACCCCATTATTTTATTATTTTGGTAAGTGTACAAATACCGCAAATGATTCCCTTCACCACTTCGCCCTCATATTTCACCTTTTCTCCCATGGCAGCAGTCCCCCATCCCCCTTGGTCGAAGTATTTCACCCCCCATGCACGCACCATTACGACAATCATAGCTGGTTCACACCTGCCCTGGAAGTCCTACCGACTCCAGGGATTTTTCCTTTAGAAATACCTGACTTCTGCCAAGCTACTCAAGTATACTTCGACCTCGGGCCACTGAATCCCCATCATTAATTTTTATTCACCTCTCACCAACATGCCTATGTTAAACTCATCACATCTCGGTCCCTGACCCCTTAGGTCAGCAACCCATGGTTCGATCAAGGCTTCATTTTTGTCGACCTCCTCACCTCTTTTCCAAAAAGGAAGTAGTACCTTGGATAACCCCTTCCCATGAAAAGGGGGTATCCTCAGGTGGAACTATGGGAGACATCATTGTCCACATATTTCATTGATCCTCCTGACATTCGACCACAAAAAAAGCTTTCATGTCACGATGGTATCGTACCTTACAACCATTGCACTTTTTTCTGCTTGTAGGGGGTCCCTTAGGCCATGGTTATCTCAGAAATAGTGAAAGGTGTTGTCAATTCCAAAATACATGCAAACCTCTCTCTCTCTCTCTGCGTACGATACAGAAAAGAAAATATAATGTATTTCGGCTATACAGTTCTTCCTAGACCTCATACATTAGGGGGAAACTGTTAACACTGGAAAATTGTACAGCAGAAGACGACATCAATTAATGTTGAGCCCAATGATTTACAGGACATGAATACATTATGGAATCAAGAAGTATTTAAAATCTCTAAGGTTTTGAGAAAATCATATTTGAACTAGTCATAAATGCTCAAATGTGCGCTTCATCCTTTGAGAAGAGTGCCTTCTACTTGCCTTTTTGCCCGATAAGCACGCATTCCTGGAAATGGAAAAAGGTCACTTTCCGGGACCACAACAAGCAAAGGATAGTTACTCCTTATGTGAAAATTACGTAAGGATAGCCAACAGCACCTCCTTAGACATTATGTGAGCACACAAAATAATATTTGAGCACACAATGGAATCACACCTCTCCCTTGGGTCACCATCCATCATGTACCAAGGGAGGGAAGGAGGATTTGAAGCTCACCTATGTAAACCCACCAAGAGATGAAGAAATTGTGATCACAATGTTATGCTGGCCAAAGTTTCCCGAGCAACACCAGAATTGTGTGTGACCCAGAGCTGGAGCTAAAGAGGACTCGGTAGTTGGCCACCCAATATCTTAGTCCACCACAACAGAGAGAGAGAGAGTGAGACTGCATCAGAGGCAAAGCTTGGAAGGAAATATCCTTGCATCGGGACCTAGAGCCATTGCCTAGGGGCCCTTTGGAAAGTGGGTAAAATTTATTCTCCATTTCAAATTTTTAATAAGAAGAGGCCATCAAGCCATCGTTTGCATTATAATCGTTTGGAACTCTCTATATAGCTTCTGTATATTTGTGTTTTTTTAGTTTTAGTTTAACCATAGCATACTTCAGCATACTATTTCCATTAAGTTTTATGCTTTTTAGCTCCCCCACTTTTTTCCTGTTACCAATAGTTTAGAGAGTAGACCACACTCTCTAAGCTTGTGCGATTTTGTACAACCGTGCGACTAATCCACAGCAACAGTCGCAATAGGCTAAGGTATTCCTTTTTTGTAAATAATATATCCCAACCCGAAAAAGGGGTAAACGTATACTGAGTAGATATAATTTTGCAACCATTTAACGAGTTCAAAATGACAAGAATATCAGCAATCCTTTCAGTTTTAGAGAGTCATAAAAGAGTTGAAATATTACTCCTCCTGGAGGAACGAGTGGTATTAAGGGTAGCAACTGGTTCCGATGATGGCGGAACTGCTCAGAACAAGTAAAGGTTAAAAGGTTGTCTAACAAGACCACTCATCACAGTGGTTCCTCAGGAATGGGTAAAACAATCAAGTGAAGGCATATGATCGGCCAAGCAGATGGTGATGACGGAATGAGAAAACCAAGGCTCATCTGGAAAAAAGGGTTGATAAAATGGTAATCATGAGAGGTAAAATAAGAATGGTTTCATTTTTACACAAGCTTGAAAACAAAGGTAAACTATGCTTAGGATTGGTTTCATTTTTACACAAGCTTGAAACAAAGATAAACTATGCTTGAAATGGGTTTCATTTTTACACAAGATTGAAACGGAAACAAACTATGCTTGAAAATTGGTTTCATTTTTACACAAGCTTGAAACGGAAACAAACTATGCTTGAAAATTGGCATGCCCCCAACATGGTGGCTCAATTCTAGGTACATGCCCCCCAAGCTTCAGTCCAGCTGTAATGAAAAATAGATGGAGTGAAGGTTCAAATTATGAGATCAGAGAAAGCCTCGACTAAGATCTTACGAGACCTAATCAAAATCTCGAATTGAAAAGGGAACATGTTTAATTGTTTAATGAGGGTGACACAGTCAAAGAACAATCCTAATGAGAACTTGTTTCATTTTTTAAGGAGCTTGACACAATAAAATGAACCGTGATCCGACGAGCTTTCATCATGATGAATAAGAGGTCATGGCTTCCAAGAGGTTCTCATCTGATGGGAGAACAACATCTCGAAAATCAGGATCCAATGCCCCAGCACACAACGCACAAGGACACTATCACTAAATGCGGGCACGGGATAGGTAGCCACATAATTAACCTGTGGTGGGGAAGATACAACCGACGGATAAATATTTGGAAGAGACGATGGCATGCCAGCCACCACATCAGGACCAAAGAATGAAAGATGATCAATGGTCACAATCCGACCTTTGTGTGGAAAACATATCACACAAAAAAGGGAAGAGACAAGTGCACCCATGGCATAAGCATAGTCACGCCCTAAGAGTAAATTGAAATCCAAGGGGCCTGGAACAACAATCACATCTATATAGATGGTTTTCCCTCCCAAATTAACAGGAAACTTCAGAAATATCCCTACGGTTGACTGGTTCTTCTGTTAAATGCCAACATATTCTTTGTAACAGGCACAAGCGGTGGAGAACCAAAATCTTGCCAAGTATTTGACGACAGAACAATAACAGATGCACCTTCATCTATAATTGTGCGAGGTACGACCACATCGAATTTCTGTACCGTGATATCAAAAGTCACATAATATGGAAGACGATATCTTGAAAATCGACTCCAATCAAAGGAAGCAACCAAACTACTTGGAGGGGGTACCATAGAAATGAGATGGTCATCCCCTGGTGTTACGAGAGCAAGAGGAGCATCCTCCAGGACCTCCATCATGGGAGCAGGAGGAGAAACTTCTTGAACTACAGGGATGGAAGAATATTTCTCAAGGTCCGAGGAATTTGAAGAAACAAGAAGAACTTGAGGGGGATGGGGTCCAATAGAAAAGACGTGATGAACCGTAGGCATTATCAGGTCGACCGATTCCTCAACCAATGGTTGGTTGGGAACGGATTCATGAATTTTAATTTCTGAGGGAATGGGATCAACCAAGGATGACTCTTGACCGATCATTTAATCAAATAGCGGAGGACTCAAAGAAAGTTTATGGTAACCAATCGGAAGGTAGGGTGCTGAAACAGTAGGGTTGTCCAACACTTTCGCGGCTTCGTCCATGTATGGGAAAAGGTGAATGGAATGATTCCCTTCACAAAACCTACATGGATTCATGATCTTCCCCTGTTTCTTATGAGTCTTATCATTTCTAGTCGAATAAGTGCCACCAATATGACTTCCAGAAGCCAAAGGAAACGGTGGGCAGCTGTTGGACCATGCTTCAAGTACCTTGGGAATTCTAGGGCAGTCTCGAAGAAGATGGTTTGCCTTGCACATATTGCAAGGGAATTTTACTTTCCATGGAAGGTTGGATGGTTTATCGATTGAAGGTGTCTTAGGAACAATAAGTACAGCATTAGCCTCTCGCTTATCTAACTTCTTCTTATTTGTCTTCTTCTTCTTCTTCTTAGTCACCTGGTTACTAGAATCCAAACTTTCACTAGGAAAAGTAGAAGAGGAGGATGAAGGAACAGGCGAAGAAGGAGAGAGTTCCACCTTGGAATCAACATGATGTTGTATAGGTGGAGGAGATGGTTGTACAGAGGGTGGAATACTCGAGGCCATAGAAGTGGAGAATAACCACACAGGAAAACCAACAGTTAACCCTGGAAGGGACAAAATTTCCATATAAGGAGCACCAACATTCCCAAAAGTAGTAAAATGACCAGGATTCCCATCAAAGGGGATTCCTTGGTTGGGAAACTCCGAAAACTTTGCCATTTGGAAAAACCTTAAAACAAAAAACTAAAGAAGATAACTTTAACTAGGAATATTTCGTGGGCAAGTAATATTTTAAGACATTGAAACAAAACTCTATCGTTTCATATCTTAAGAGTCGAGAAATAGGCAAAAGGTGACTCTATCACTTTTAGGTTCAAAATGAGCATGAAAGGACAAGCGCTCGATGATATTTTCACTTTTAGAGAGTCAGGAAAAGACCAAAATGACTACTCGGGAAATCTAAGAAAAACGGTGTACCAAGTTTCTGTGAACTATCATATACACCTTGGTGATCAAATGAAAGAGAAATGACCAAGGATTTAACGTACGTGCAGGTAGTCTCTCTGAATGTTGTGTTCGGTGTATCATGGTTTAAGGGCGGTAGACATGGCTTCCTATGGATAAAGGATTGTAGCCTATGATGGTCTCCCTTTATATACTCGACGGTATGGGGAGCACAAGTCTGTATTAGTGTTGTCTAAAGCCATGGAGCGAACGACAACTACTAGGTTTAATGACGCCGAAACACGTCACTAGCCTAGACCTCTAAAAATGTTTGTGTTAGGTTCCAATGCTTCCTTAGATTGATTGAATTGATTTTAAGGTTGATCTTGAATTATTTCTCAGTTTCAAGGCTCTATCGAATGTCATCTGACAATATCCTATATGTAGCTATATGAGAAAATAAATCTTTCAATTCGATGAACGCTATCTAGTTAAGGGAAGAGTCTCAAACAATGATGCAATAAATAGTAATACTGCAAATGAAAAATTTTCTTAGCTATATGACTTTCACTATCCAAAAGTAATCTAAAACATTCAACGATGTGAATTATGCAATGTAATCTACGCAAAATTCTATTCTTTGAAAACTATACAATCGTAATCTATGCACAATTTCCTTTTTCTTTTGAATGAATAAGAATGCACTCAATGCATTTTCCGATGAAATGGGGATCTACTTAATGCATGATTTTAATGAAAGAGAATGCACTCAATGTGATTTTTAGCTTTCAATCATTAAACAATGTAATCTAAGTTCAATGATGGATCTCAAAAAATACTTTTCAACGCAATGTGATCTAATGCATTTTAACGAAAAGCAAACTCTGAGATGAAAACTAAATGAACGAAAATTTCCTTAATGGAAGGATGAATGCAAAAGGGATGCAAAAAAATAATAAGAATGCAATTTTTTTTTTAAACACTTTGTAGCGAAATTCCTCAAAAGGCTACAATAAATATGAGTTCAAGCAAAAGAAGACTTCCAAAGTGTGGGCTCAAAACAAGGCATTCATTCCCCTTTACATGAAGCAATAATAGACATAAGACTTTTTAGCTGAACAACGAGCAATGTAATCTATGCTCACAAGTGAACAAGAAGACCAAATGAACTCGGACAGACAGTTGAAACTTAAACACTAAATAAACCAAAAAGAAAAAGGCAATCAACTAGAGATGGCTCACCAAGAAAGGAGACTAACTCAATCAGCAGGGTGATGTCTCACGGAGCATGCAACCAGTAAATTGATGCACAATCTTAAAAAAAACTAGGATGTAAGGATGCACGTCCGAACAGGAAAAAATAAAAAAATCCAACCAAACCCACTTGAGTGAAAGGGATAATATGTAAATCATACAGAGAAAAGGACCAGAAGGAAAACACACACTGGTGAAGGACTTAGGGAAAAATGTTAATTTTTCACGCACCCTGAAATTGGCATGACTTTAGTGGCTGAAACTAGTGCCAACTAGCACGACTTGCTAACTGAAAAATAGTGCCAATGGCCCATTGGCACGCCTTTCTAACTGACAACTAGCGCCAATTGGCGCGACTGTCAGAAAAATAATAGCGCCAATGCCTGAAAAATAAAATACAAAGAATTTCTCCTATCCAAGACCCGAATCACCAGGGTCAAGCAAAAACTAAAAGATTATAATTGATGAAAAACAAAGGAACAAACAGGGAAATGGTCATTCGACTAAAATCATTGAATAGCTAAGGCCTCAAAGAGTGAAAAACTCAAAGGATACTCCCCAGTAGAGTCGCCAATTTTTTGTCCAGGTAAATCCTCTCTACGGACAGAGATAATCCCTCTAGCCCTAGGGTGGGTCTAATGACTACGGGAACATACTAACATCTACCTTCCTAGATTGTAAATGAAATTCAGTGCAAGGAAGATGACCTACCTTGTCCTGATGCTATGTTGTCATCTTCCGTTGAAACATCTTAATCCGTTGTTCTCCTCAAGTTCGATATATGCTGCTGCTAATGTCTAATTACCTGTAAAGACAGTCAAGACACCACGAAAAGCGTAAAATCACGACAAACATAAAAAAATTACAATCTATCTAACTAATCAAGGAATGCTAGAAATATCATTATAGATGTAAATGAGAGTGGAAGATAAATATCATATGCATTTTATTATGATAAAGATAAGGGGAGTTTACAACCAAGCCTTGATGTTGAGGCTCTCCTTTGGCAGGTCTGTATCAAAGCACATTTTCAACACCCTCACACACAAAGGTCCAAGGTTTCACTATGTTCCTAACACACAAAAACAATCACACTCTGAACTATTCTCTCGAAGCTATAATTTCTTCTCCTTTCTATCATCACTAAGGTTGTAGAGCTGAAGGAGTTCTCCTTATATAACAATGGAGGAGGAGGTTATGGGCCCTCAAATGATGGGAAAAGAGCTTATCCTTTGGATTAGTTCCTATTTCTTGGGAAGAAGAAGCCCAAATCGGCCATATCCTCAAAACAGACTTCCAGCTCACAGCCTCCGAAGCTTCTAGTCACGGAAGCTTCGCTTCTATTTAAAAATATTTCCAAAAGAGGATCGGCACGGGCCTCGGTGTAAATATCTTCTATCAGTGCGGGTTAGACACTAAGAGAAAGCGTCGACCTTGAAAAACATGTTTTTACAGGGATCTTTCAGAAAATTTATGAAGGGAGATGATTTGGCAGACAAAATGTGGTTCAGGGGTATGTATTCCATGCTTGGAAAGTACACAAGGGTCACTGTATGGGTCCTCTAGGATCAAGGAATGGGGATTTCAGGGATGGTGAAAAATTGTTGTGTAACACCTTCTCCAATGAATCAGGTTCCAAAACACAAACTTCATGTTGGATGTTATCCTTTAAATTCCCTATGAATACATCAATCATGTGTTCCTCTTGAATATCAGTTACCCTTATATTCAATTTTTGGAAGTCCTCAATGTAATCCACCACTAAACCCTTTTGTTTGAGATTTATCAATTGGCTAAAGAATGTGTTTCTCTTTGTATCCTCATAATGTGTTATCATTTCCTCCTTAAAAATTGACCAAGTGACCATTTTTTTATGGGAGCAAAGCCATCAATACCATAAAAATGTATTTTTTTCTAAATGTAAAGTTTCAATGTGTACCTTTTGTGTTTTTTGCACATTATTGAGATCAAAATAATGCTCCATCTGTAGTATCCATGTTACGGGATCCTTGCCATCAAACTTCCTCATATCCATCTTTGGAATATGGTGGTTCTTCAATCCAATATTAGAGTTTATGAAATCACAATTAACATTTATTTTGTTCTCATCATGAGTTTCCTCTACTATCTTTCCGCCATTAGGAATCATTTCTTGCATTAACCTTGTCATCAAACCTTCCACGTCTGCTTGTAGATCATTCTTCATGTCTTCCATGTTTTCTTTCATTTTTTCATCAATCTTAGCTTCCATGTCATCCATATTAGCTTCCACGCCTTTCTTCAAACCATCCATCTTAGCTTCCACGCCTTTCTTCAAAAATTCGATTTCATTTTTTATTTCTCTTTGTGAGAGAGAAATTTGGTGCACTCGATTTTGTAATTTTGATATGTCATGTTGCGGTTCTTCTTCTTCATGAGTCATAGTAGAGCCTTTTGAAGGCTTAATGGGTGTTGAATCCCTTTTAGGTGGAATTTTAGAACCCAATATTGATATCTTTTTCTTGCTTTTGAGGAGCTTGATATTGAAACTGAATTATCTCTATGATTTCGGATCTTCAATATCTAAAATTTGGCTCTGTAGTGGCCCTATGAATCTTCTTTCTGTTGGCAATATGACGCAGAGTGTTATCCTTGATGGCAACCCACTTAATGAAGATGAAGACATGAGATTGATGGCATGTGTTGTCCTTGATGGCAATCCTCCTGATGAAGTTTGTCTTGACCTGATGGACTTGGTAAATGATGTAAATCTGATATGAAATGATGTGTGTTAGCAATATGATGCTAAGTGTTGTCCTTGAATGGCAACCCACTTGATGAAGATGATGGCAACTTACTTGATGAAATTGTGCTTGATAGAACCTGTTCTTGATGAAGTAAATCCGATGTATCTACAGTGTGTACAGAAGGCAATGAAGAAAGGTATTCAGCATGTGCTAAATCTTGATGAAAAGAGTATGTCTCTAGGAATACGTGGATTTGCCTAAGGGAAGTCACGTATGCACGCGGGAATAAACGTTCCAAGTAGCGTATGGGCAAAAAGTACTCATAAAGTGCAAACCAGGGGTAACCACCATCCCCTCGACTCCATTGTATTGGGTAATGACTTGTCTAAATGACCCCCGTCCAGGAATACCATCTAAGTAATCAAACCATCTAAGTAATGGTTTTGGCTCATTGTATTGGAAAAGGGTAAACCTATATAAGGAGAAGAAATTCATTATGAAAATCGTGGAGTGTGGGTGCAAGATGTTCGAGCTTGAATGAATACTTTCCGAAGTATATCTGAATGGAAAGGGTTACAATTGAATGATAGATCTGAATGCATGATGCAGCAATGATGAAGAATGGTATCTAGATCTGGAATGTACTTGTATTTTCTAGATCTGTTTATGGAATGATTAGATCTAAGATGAGGCGAACATCTGTCTGAAGTAAAGGGTAAAATCTGTGTGATGTATCTGTTCTGAAGAATTGGAATGACCTAAATGTCTGAAGAACCATATGCTAGTTCGCCGAAGAGGAAGCGCGTATATACGCGGCTTCGCTGAAGAGAAAGCGCATATGCGCAATGAAATTGGATCTGTAATTTGTACAGAAGTATACGCTGGTTTATGTGCTCGGAAGCGCGTATATACGAGACATCAGTGAAAGGAAAGCGCGTATGCAAACTAGGGTTTGCTGAAGTCTGTGTAAGAAATGTCTGATCTGTTCTGCTGGTTTACTGATATCTGTCAGTGAGTTATATGTATCTATTTCATGGTTGACTGTGCTTAAAAGTATGGAAGGGTCCAATCTGAAAATTTGATGAAACGTGGCCTGAAAGTGGTGTCCTAAAGGAAGCTTTGGATCCAGTGTGAAAATTGATGAAACGTGGTCCATAGAGGTGCTGAGGGTTGTAGCCTTCAATCAGGGGGTCGTAGCTCCCTTCCGTGAGTGGGCCGGTAAACAAGATCTGGGGTCGCAGCTCCCCTTCCGTGAGAGGTCGGGGTAAAACGAGTCGAGGGGGTTGGAGCTCCCTTCCAGGAGAGGCTGGTAAATGAGCGCAGGTGGGTGCCTGCGTGCTGGTAGAGTCTGCACCAGCACATATGTTGTAAGATGTTTTCTCTATAATAAAATTTTGAAGGCTGAGCAACTGCAGCGGTGGTTTTCTCCCGTCTTGGGTTTCCACCTAAAAATCCTGGTGTTCATGTGTGATGCTTATGTGTGATGGTTTATTCTGTTCCTACTGCACATGTTTATTGTTTATAGAACATCTAATGAATGAATGATGGAATGATATAAGTGAATAATTAATGGCATAATGAGATCTCTGTGTATACGCGAGTTTTATGAAGGATATCCACGTGTATACGCTAGTTGGCTTCAGAAAAGTAGCGTATGGGTTTTGGAGCATGAAAAAGTAAAAGTTTTGAATATGCAGTAACACGTATCTACCCCCCCCCCTCTCGCGCATTTTTCCCAATAATTGGTATCGCAGGAGGTCCTTGTGCGAAGCTTGATCGCTTAAAGGAGATCCGCCGCAACCATACTTCGGTCAAGAAGGAGTAACACATAAAGCCACCTCATTCAATGGAAGCAATCTCGATATTCCTGAAGGTACGAACAAAAGCATATCCGCAAAGTCTTGGTGCGTATGTATGGGCAATCGTGGAAGAAGGTTATCAATACCCAGCAAGTATTCCTACCGATGCAGCAGAAAGGAAGAATTATGAAATCAATGCCAAAGCAGTGAATGTCTTGTTAGGAGGCATGTCTGAATCTGAATTCGCTAAAGTGATGCAGCTACATTCAGCAAAAGAAATATGGGACAAAATCATTCTGAGCTATGAAGGAGATTCAAAGGTAAAAAGTGCAAAACTCCAAACTCTTAAATTGAATATGAAAATTTGAAGATGCATAGTGATGAAAGTGTTGCCAGTTTCTTTCTTCGTCTAGATGATATTGTAAATCGGATGAGAAATTTGGGTGAAACCATAACCAATACTACTCTGGTGGAAAAGGTCTTAAGATCTTTGATTTCAAAATTTGACTCTAAAGTTTCAGCTATTGAAGAAAGGCAAGATCTGCAAACTTCATCGTTGTTCAACTACATGGTATTCTGACTGCTTATGAAATGAGATAAGGAGGTCCCTCTCAAATCAAAGAAGTTGCTTTTAAGGCGTGTGCAAAAGGAAAAGAAAAGGAAGTTGTCAAGGAATCAAGTTATATATCAGAAGAAGAAGAAGCAAATTTTGTAAGGAGACTCCAACTAGGTACTAGAAGATTCAAAGGTAAGCTACCCTTCAAGTTTTTTTATTGTGGAAGAGTTGGTCATTATGCTATGAAATGTCCTTATAGAGAAAATCATGTTAAAGGGAAACAATTTGAAAAGAGGAAGAGTTATTATGCAAATGAAGATGATGATGAAGTGTCCAAGAAAGAAGAAGAAGATTCCGACTCAAGCCAGCCAAGTTGCTCACTACAAAGAGGAAAAAGAAGAAGGCTACTCGAAGCAAGGAGATATCTCAGAAAATTGAAGAAGATGAATCTAATAGTGATTTAGGCCCTTGTAATCTTCTTTGTGCAAGCAATGGTGTAGAAAGTGAAAGTAAAGTTGTGGATCTAGAACAAGCTATCAAGATCAAAGATGAATAACAACAAAAGGAAATTGATAAGAAAGATTCTATCTACAGAGAGATGATCTCTCAAATGAAAGATCAAATAGAAATGCTGAATGGACAGGTGGACAAGTATCAAAGGTTTCATACTTATGCATCCAATCGAATTAAAGAACTAGAAGTAGAAATCAACAATCTAAATGAAGATCTTGAAAAATCAATCAAGAAGAATGAAGGACTTGAAGCTGCAATCATCTGTCTGCAAGCAGATCTTGAAGCATCAAGTAAGAAAAATGAGGAACCTCTACAACCATTTGAAAAAGAAGGCCTTGAAGCAAAAATCATCTCTCTCAAAGAAGATCTGGCAAAATCAATAAGAAGAATGAAGCGCTGGAACAAACATGTGGAGAAAACGAAAATTGGTTGAAAGAAGAGATTCTAAATCTGAAGGATCAAGTAGAAGATGGAAGAAGGAAAGAAGAAAGCCTGACGAAGCAATGCCAAGCCTTGGAGGTTGAGGTAAACATTCTCAAAGGTAAATTAGAAGAAAAGGTTAAACTTTTGAGGTTTCAAGATAGTACTATCATTTTGGACAATATTCTGAGTAATCAAAGGTCTCCTGCTATCAAACTTGGTCTTGGTTTCCATGAAACTGTTAAAGGAGAATCTAGCTCACAAGGAAGTGCAAAAACCTCAGAGGATGTCAATACAAAACCTGAAGCGTTTAAAGAGACAAAAGGTCAACCATCAATGATGAAATCTCAAAGGAAATCAGTCAATAATGTTGAATGCTTTAAATGTCATAATTATGGGCATGTTGCAGCAAATTGCGGGAGCAGATCATTTCAGCCACAAACTAACAGATCCTACATAGAAAGGTACTCTGGTTTCTTCAAGGGATATTGTTTTTCGTGTAACAAATATGGACATAAAGCAGCTGATTGTAGAAGGAGGAAGATTAGAAATACTCATTATGATTCTTATGCTTATTTCTCTGGACACATGAGATGTTATTCTTGTAACAAGTATGGACATGCAGAAAAGGAATGCAGGTTGAACATATATGAGAAGTTGGATAACTTCAAAGACACACAAATAGAAAGTTCAAACAAATCGGGAAAAAGATGGAAGACCAATCAAAACATAGGAATTCGATTCTACTCAGCTCATCCGCTCGGCTTACTTTCCGATTGATCGTGTGAATGATGTGGGATACATTATGTGATTTAGTAATGTATCGTCACAGGAGGGAGCAATGTATGATGTCTCTCATGATTGATTTGATTATTCTGGTTATATGTATTTCTGACAGTGCATCTGATGTGAAGAAGACAAGTACAGGGGGCATAAGTTCAGGGGGAGATGAAGGAAAGTGAAATTTTCAATATGACACTTTCCATGCGCGGGTTCGGTGAACTAAAGTCGCGTATACACGCGAGTTTCATCAGACACAGTCGCGTATGAATTCATGATAAGAGAATTTATATGATAGCTAAAGATCTAGAGCAGAGGTTCAGGGGGAGCATCAGTCTGACTGTTAATAACTGTATTATTGACTCTGTATCAGCTTAGTCTCTCAGTTCTAAATAATGATGATATGATACAATGGTTTCTTGTGTTGAAAATTGTGGATGAGTCCTGTTTGCTTGTTGATGAAGAGTATTCATTATTGAGATGAAAGTCCTATAATTCGGAGATATGCGCTTCATGCGTAGATTGTTGTCGATGATTTGTTGGTGAAAGTGTTCAAAATGCACAAACTAAGGGGGAGCCTTAGTCATATGGAAAGGATGTTCGGAAGCACATTTTCAGGGGGAGAATTAGCATTGCTGAGTATAATGCATTGTTGGCATTATGTTGATTCTGAAAAATGATCTTTTTTTTTAGGACTTTCTAGGTGTTGGTCTTAAATGGTCATATTTGTAATTTGATGAAAAGGTCATGTTGAGACCTATGATGTAAAATTGTCATTTTCAGTCATGAAAGGACTTGTCAAACTTTGTAAACCCACTTGGTTGGGTAGCTGAGTCAAATTTTGTAAACTCACTTGGTTGAGTAGCTGAATCAAATTTGTAAACCCACTTGGTTGGGTACTTGAGTCTCATATGTAAATCCACTTGGATGGATCTTTGATGTAAGTATGAGTCATTGGTGATAGGAAATTCATAGAGTCATATACTTCTTTGAAAAATATGTTTGAAGATTCAGCATGAATGGAGGGGGAGCTTGGTCACTTCAAAAGATATTAATCGATCTGCACGCTTCTTCTACATGAGGAGAAAAGGGGGAGAGTGTGTTGGTTTTGATCCGCCCTTTGCCCTTGATGTCAAAGGGGGAGAGTGACATGGTGTTTGAATGAAGAGAAAGAATAGTGTCAAAAATGGGGAGAGTGACATGGTGTCATTGTATTCTTAATGCACCTATCTGTCGTGGTGACCAAACACCATTGTGGTTGCCATCAAGTTCAAAGGGGGAGATTGTTGGCAATATGACGCAGAGTGTTTTCCTTGATGGAAACCCACTTAATGAAGATGAAGACATGAGATTGATGGAAATTGTTGTCCTTGATGGCAATCCTCCTGATGAAGTTATTCTTGACTTGATGGACTTGGTAAATGATGAAAAACTGATGTGATATGATGTTTGTTGACAATATGATGATGGGTGTTGTCCTTGATGACAACCCACTTGATAGAGTGTTGTCCTTGAATGGCAACCCACCTGATGAAGTTGTGCTTGAAAGAATATGTCTTGATGAACTAAATCTCGGATGTATCCTACAGTGAGTACGTAAGGCAATGAAGAAAGGAATTCAAGAGTGTGCTAGATCTATGATGAAAAGAGTATGTCTCTGTGGATACGCGGATTTGCCTAGGGAAGTCGCGTATGCACGCGGAAACAACGTTCCAAGTCGCGTATGGGAAAAAGCGCTCATAAAGTGCAAAACCATGGGTAACCACCATGGTATTGACCCATTGTATTGAGTAATGATTCGTCTATGTGACCCCGCCCAGGAATACCATCGAAAGTAAGGTGGTTTTGACCCATGGTATTGATAAAGGGTAAACCTATATAAGGAGAAGAAATTCATTATGCAAAGTGTGTGCATATGTCTAGGCCTTAATGTATACTTCTCTCTGAAGTATATCTGAATGGAAAGGGTTACAGTGGATTGATAGATCTGAATGCATGATGCTCCAATGAAGAAATGATGAAGAAGGGAATCTAGATCTGGAATGTATTTGAATTGGCTAGATCTGTCTATGGAATGATTAGATCTAAGATGAGGCGAACATCTGTCTGAAGTAAAGGGTAAAAATCTGTGTGATGTATCTGTTTTGAAGAATTGCAATGACCTAAATGTTTGAATAACCATACGCCTGTTTTCCGCAGAGGAAGCGCGTATATACACGGCTTCGCTGAAGAAAAAGCACGTATGCGCAATGAAATTAGATCTGTTATTTGTACAGAAGTATACGCGAGTTGATGTGATTGGAAGCGCGTATATACGCGGCATCAGTGAAAGGAAAGCGCGTATGCAAAATAGGGTTTGCTGAAGTCTCAGGGTAAGAAATGTCTGGATTCGTTCCTGCTAGTTTACCGATATCTGTCAAGGAGTTATATGTATCGCTTTCATGGTTGATCGTGCTTAAATGTATGGAGTGGGTCCGTTACCCTCGAAAATTTGATGAAACGGTGGCTCGCAAGTGGTGTCCTAAAGGAAGCTTGGATCCAAAGAAATTGATGAAACGTGGTCCATAGAGGTGTCAGAGGGTTGTAGCCTTCTGCCGGGGGACAGCTCCTTCCGTGAAGGCGGGTAAACAAGATCGGGGGTCGAGCTCCCCTTCCAGGAGAGGCCGGTAAACGAGTCGTGGGGCTGGAGCCTCCTTCCAGAGAGGTCGGTGAAACGAGCGCGTGTGGGTACCTGCGTACTAGAGTCTGCACCAGCACATATGTTGTAAGATGTTTTCTCTATAATAAAATATTGAAGGCTGAGCAACTGCAGTGGTGGTTTTCTCCCGACTTGGGTTTCCACCTAAAAATCCTCGTGTTCATGTGTGATGCTTTGTGTGATGGTTTATTCTGTTCTTACTGCACATGTTTACTGTTTATAGAACATCTAATGAATGAATGATGGAATGATATAAGTGAAGAATTAATGGCATAATTAGATATCTATGTATACGCGAGTTTTATGAAGGATATCCGCGTGTATACGCTAGTTGGCTTCAGCAAAGTAGCGTATGGGTTTTGGAGCATGAAAAAGTAAAAGTTTTGACTATGCAGTGAATACTGATTCACCCCCCCCTCTCAGTATTTTTCCCAACACTTTCGAATGCCACAGGTCTGACCTAATTTGGATTCTTCAAGGCAAATTTATGCCCAATCTCCCACAATGACCTAATTATGGACTGGTTCAGTAGAGTGAACTTGTACGACATGCCACATGTCTTTTTTTTTTTCTTTTTCTTTTTTTTTTCTTTTTTTTACAGTGGGATCGGCAACTGGGGCAGCCTCGCGACTCGCGTTACACGGGGTCGATTCTAACTGCTACCACTATACCCACTGGGAGCATGCGCCCGCCCCTCTCCACACGCTCTGCTTTAGTCCGGGGGATTTGAACTTGTGACCTCTTGTCGGGCTCGCCTTACAAACGAACTTCACCGCATTCCGATTACCAACTCGCCTACCCCCGTGGGGCTGACATGCCACATGTCATTATTTCCTCCTTCAGATCTGAAATTGATACATAGAAAACTACATTACGTTTACTTGCAGCCATTTTTTATAGTATTCCAATCCAATGCTTAAAGAAAGAGTTATGTCGATTTTCCCACGGTCACCTCTTTGAGATGAAATTCGGGAGCCTAAAAATACCCTAACTTTCACAGATCATATCTCCGAAAATATTACGAACCAAGATCTGAAATTTTTATAGGAATTTCCTCAGGATTTTTAATTCATTTGGTAAATATTTCAGCTTCTGAAACTTTGCAGAAAAAATGTTATAGTGAAAATTCCACGATGACCCATTTTAGGTGAAATTCGGGAGCCTTAAAAACCCCTAACTTCCACAGATCATATCTCCAAAAATATTGTGAACCAAGATCTGAAATTTTTACATGATATTCCTATTGAATTTGGCTTCGCTCTGTAAAAATTTCAGCTTCTTAACCTTCGTAAAAAAACATTTATAGCGAAAATTCCACTATGACCTGTTTGGAGTAGTGAAACCCTAGAATCCAAAGCTCTGATACCAAATGTTATGAAACCAACTACAAAAATAGAAGAAAAGAGAGATCATCACCTTAAAAATAATCCACTTCGAGGGGGAAACATCCTTTACATTAAATTAATGAAAAAAAATTCGATGATACAAATGACAAAACGTCCTTCTATATATAGGAGTCCATGGGATCATAATATAATCCTAGCCGACCTAATAATAATAATGTAAGGGAACAATAATAATAATATTGGGGTTATAGGGGTACAAAAATAATAGTAAGGGGGTTACACTAACAACAATAAGGGACTATATTAGTAATATAGGGACCTAACAACTTGACATTCATTTAACCATGTATTCATCCTTCATTGAGATGAGTGCCACAAACCTTTGTTTCCTACTATACCAGGAAATAGCTCCAGACCCAACACTGAAAATAGCACCTGAAGTATTTTTCCTGTCCGATGGAATCCCTTCCCAATCTTCATTAGTGAAGACTTGTAGCTTCACTCCCTCTGTCCTACTGTACCATAACCCTTACTCGGTTTTGCCTCTGAGGTACCTCAACACATGCTTTCCTGCCTTCCAACATAACTTGTTAGGATTCACCATGTATTGACTCAACTAATTAAATACATAGAATATGCTAGTCCTTGTTTTTGGGTGCAGGAAGTACACTTAAGAAAACTCCTCAACACTTAATTTGTCAACCCGGGGGATTCATAAACTTAGAGACGAAGCACAGGCAATGCCAGAGATGGTATGAATATTCCTAATGTAAATCCCTACTTTTTTTAAAGGAAATATTGCAAAATAAAATTAAAAAGAGAAAATAAAGGCAACTTGAACCATCAAAAAATAATCTAAGACTAGAACAAGAAAGAATGCATTTGCAAGAGGGAATTAAAAATAAAAGGCAATCACTCCAGTTGATTATTGTTTAACTACTGATTATGTGTTTTTCTTCAATAGAGACACTTAGCAGTCTCATCATATGGGCCCTTAAATCTGCTCCTTTAGAGATTTCCTTCTTGCACTAATATGTCCTGCACTACCGCAGTCTGCTTGCACTAGTGCAGGAACAAAGATTTATGCAGAAGGCATAAATGGTGTATTTACTAAAGGCCTTTTTACTTCATGCAAGGGCTTGAAATTTTCCAGGTTCAAAGCACTCAGATCTCGTGGAAAGAAACTAGTTCTTGCACTGGATCAGAGCTTCCTGTACTTAGCATTTAATTCTTAAAATGAGTGTTTAATTATTGCAGTGATAATATACTGTTAAATAAAATTGCACAAATAAAAATGAATGTTTCAGAATGCGGAAATAAATAAACAATCAATGTATATATTTATCATGTCATAAGCATTTAATGAAAGAAAGAGGGTTGTGGGAAGTTAAACTAAGAAAATTTATTGCATCACACCAACATGCACTGGTGCAGGTTCATTTCTCCTGCTTGGACCAGGCGAGAAAACCAATCAAGTAGAGTTGCAGAAAAAGAGATATCACACCAATGTGCACTAGTGTAGGTTTATTTCTCCTTCTTGGACCAGGCTGAGAAAAACCAATCTGAAATCAAGTGCAGGAACAGAAATTGCAGGAAAAGGAAAGCTATCTACTTCACACAATGGATCCACTTGCACTCAGACAGGAATGCATGTGCTTAAGATTGAATCACACTTGACAATGTAAACACAAATTACAAGAAACAAGAAATGGGGTAAACGTGTTGGGTTGGCTGGGCCCTAGCCAACCAACACATTTCCATTTTAAGTAGAAACGCTTCTCAGTAATTCAATTAATTCATCAACTCAATACAGAAACATAATTTTTTGAAACATGAGGCGGAGCTCCTTTTATTAATTCACTGAGGCAAGTACATACATTAAGGCATCATCTAACCCAGATTTGGGCGATAACAAAAATACAACGACCTGCTACCGCCTCTTAGCTGTGTTTCTGTTATCCTCTATGATCAAAAATATTTTTCTTAGTCCTATTTAGACTTTACATTATATAGACCTTTGGCCAAAGGCCAAAATAGATCCTTTAACTGATTACATAACAAAACACAGAGTTTAGCTTTTTAGTCTTCAAAATAGGAAGTTAGCAGAACTAGTCGTAGCTAACCAGCTTTCACCCTTCACGGATTGGTCTCGGCTGCCTTTGAATCACTCTGCTGTTGTGGTTGAAGTGGCTCAAGACGAGGTGGTGATCAAGGAGGTTTGGATCTGCTACAAGGATTTGTTGTGCTGGCAATGGTGCAAGATCTGATCCTGCAATAGGATCAGCGGTCACGGTAAGTACTCTAACTACCAAATAAACATAGGAGATATCGATAAGTTACAAATAGTGATTAAAAGTAAGAAATCATGTAATAAATAATTAATAAATGCTAAGTTGAATTAAAAATATGAAAAATAAATTTTATACGAAATATGTCACCATGCTTGGACTGGTGCAAGATGAGGGTGTATAAAAGAGGTAAAGCAGAGGTAAATGGTTATGATTTAGGAAGGGGAAAATGGAAAAAAGAGAGAAAATTAGGGGGCTAACACTTGTGTTCACCAGATGTAGAAATTAATTGTAGATCCAATACTTCTCATGTAATGCTCTAAAATATAAGCTCAAATATACTCTACTCATATGCCAAAAGCAATTCACAATTGAAAAGCAATATCAAAAGCATGCATCAGAATTTAACACACACACGCACACACGAGGATATATCTAGGGGAAGAAACTGCTCAAAACCCATTCCTATATGTATTTAATTAGTCAGAAAATAGAGAAGAAATACAACGCTTTCTCCAGCCCGAGCAACCTCTGCACAAGTATAATTTATCTCACTACCTCACAGACCAACTCTAGGAAAAACTTAGCCAATTTTCCTGCCTGCAAATCTCCTATTTCCTTATGTTTTTTCTCAAGGAATTAGCCCCCTATTAATTAGGGAAATCCCCATCCAGAACTGCACAATCCCTATAGGTCCTTCTCTGACTGCATGCACCACCTGTACAACTTGGATAATTATACAACTAATAGTAAACTACCCTTGAACTCAAATATCAACTAGGTAACTCAAATTTCATGCATGCATGAGTTAATTATTAGCTGATTGATCAATTAACTGGTTGAACACTGAAACTGCTGCCCATTTCTAGACCTCCTACTAGTTCCACCAACAGTTGAAATTAGTTTAACTAATCTTAATTCAATTTAACCAGATTAAATTGTTACAACTTAAATTAAATTCAACCTAGGCTCCAAAAATTTAGGATTCAAGTCTTTACACAACTCAAGTTAAGCCCATAACTTGAATTAACTAAGCTAAATGAATGATAACAACTCAATTAACTCATTCAAGTTGTCCTGTGATGTGGAATTTCGATTTTCTCCTAATTTAATTTAAGGGAAAATTAAATGAGGATTTTCTTGCTGCCATTTTTCAACACTCCCTCTCAGCAAGAAATGGATTATCATATACCCCAATCCTGCCTCTATGGAACTCGAATTTTCCTCTTGAAAAATCCTTTGTCATAATATATGCATCCTGTTCCTCTATAGGAATGTATTCCAGTAACAAAATATGTCGTTTCACATAATCTCGTAGATGGTGATATCATATGTTGATATGCTTGGACCGATCATGAAAAAATAGATTCTCAGATAGTTTGATACAACTATGATTTTCACAGTAAATCGCAATGGGATTCATCATTTGACCAAATAACCCAAATACAATCTTCCTCATCCAGATAGCTTCACAAGCTACTTGACTGACATCCATGTACTCTACTTCTATTGAACTAAGTGCAACTAATCTCTGCTTCTTGTCATACCAAGAAACTATTGTTGACCCAATACTTAGGGCTCCTCCTGAATTTCTCTTCTGATATGATGTACTACTCGCCCAATCTGCATCTGTGAGCCTTGAATCTTCACTCCCTCTGTCTGCGTGTACCAAAGACCATACTGAGTAGTGCCTTTGAGGTATCTCAACACATGTTTGGCCACCTTCCAATAAATTTTGGTTGGCTTAACCATTGTTTGACTAAGTTGGTTAATTTCATAACACATGTCTGGTCATGTGTTCACCAAATACATGAGTGAAACCACAATCTTCCTGCAAATAGTGGCCTCCACTTCCTCACTTGAAGTGGTCTACTCCTTCCTCCAATTTCCTGCTAAAGGAGTGTCCATATTTTTTCTACTCTCCATGCGAAACTTCTTCAGTATCTCGTTGGCATACTTGGACTGAGAGAAAAAAAAATCCCCATCTCCTTTAAATACTTCCAAAACGATGAAATAATGCATGAGTCCCATGTCCTTCATATCAAATTCTCTTGCAATATCCTCTTTTCAATATTTGATCAACTTCTCATCACCAATTAAAATCAAATCATCGACATATAATACTATAATAAACAATTTACCTTCAACAAAAATATGGTAACGGTTTGCATCTCCTTCACTTTTGGTGAATCCTAACTTGGTGCAATAGTTGTTGATCTTGGTGAACTAAGCATAGGGTGCTTGTTTTAGTCCATACAATGCTCACTTGAGTCTGCACACATGCGACTCTTTGTCAAAGGTCTCAAATCATTTCGGTTGTTCAATGTACACCTCCTCCTCAATCACTCTATTGAGGAATGTTGTCCTCACGTCCATCTGATGGATCTTCCATCCCATATGCGTTGCAAGTGATATAATTGATATGATAAAAGAGTACCTTGCTACTGGAGAAAAGGTGTCCTCGTAATAAATTATCTCCCCCTGAGAGAACCCCTTGGCCACAAATCTGGCCTTGTGTTTCTTGATGCTTTTGTCTCTTGCTTGCTTCACCTTGTAGATCCACCTCAAACCTACCACTGACTTGTTCTTTGGTCTTGGGACCGCTTCCCAAACATTTTTTCTGACTATGGCATCATATTCCTCAGCCATGGCATCAACCCATATTGGATTTTGAGCTGCTGCCTCGATGAGGATGGTTCTATCTCAACTATCTCACTCATCGGAACCATGTACCTAATGTACCAATCCAGTGACCTCCTCTGCCTATGCTATGATGTGGGTTCTCTCAAAGTCTCTCTAGCATCATGCAATAATCTGTTGAATTCCTAGGTGCACTTACTTACTTCTCTATATGTCTCTGCATGAGTGGGTTCCTCCACTCTCTGTTCCTTTGCTTGTGGATGCTCCAAAACATCCTGAGGTTCTTCCTTTGGAGCTAAAAGCTCCTCATCTGCATGCAATTGAATCTCCCTCTCAAGGGAACATCTCATGGCCTTCTCTTCATTGAACTTCACATCTATATGAAAACTAAAATCCTATGAGATGTAAGGTACACTTGATAGTTGTGAGGTTTATCAGTGTACCACACAAATATGCCCAACTCTGTTACCATATCTAGATTTATCCTTGCATATTTGGAAACATGACAATAAACTAATGAACCAAATATCCTAAAGTGTGAAACATCTGGTTTCTTCCCTAAAAAATATTATTCTGGTGTACTCATTCCGAGAATCCGATGAGTACTTCTGTTCTGCACATATACCGTTGTGTTTCATGCTTCAACCCACAAGTGCAATGGTAGGACCTTACCATGCAACATTTCCCGTGAAACTCCCATAATAATTATGTTCTTCCTCTCAGCCACCCCATTATGTTGTGGGTTATGGGGTGCTATTAACTCCACCGTTATGGCTCCTGAGAGCCTTCCCTATCCTGTCAGTTTCTTTTTCAACAAGTTATTTAAATTCACAAAATTTGGAGAATATTTGGTCTTTCTTCTCCATGAAGAAAATCTAGCACTTATGTGAGAAATCATCTAAAAATATAACATAATACCTATGTTTGGCCATAGAGGCTGTCGAGAAAGGTCCACACACATCTGAGTGAACTCTTTCAATGAATTCTTGCACTCTACTATCATTATGATGAAAGGTGGATTTGATGTACTTTCCCAATGTACACCCTTTGCATGTACCTCGCTACTCTAGTGCACCTTGGGAAGTCATGTAGAAATTTTCTGCATGATCTTCAAATCTCCATGGTGCAAATGGCCAAATATCATATGCCATAATTCACAGATGTATCGGCTCTACACCTTCTCTGCTTTTGTGTCCAATGATGCACAATATTTTACATCCAATTTGTAGAGGTTCTTCACCTGAACCCTAATCCGCTTCACTTGTCCTGTGGGGATGTGTCTAAGGAAAGCCTTCCCTTTTCTAAATGTCACATTGTACCCATGACATTCCAACATAGCAGCTAAAACTAAATTCTTCTTCAGACCTGGAACATACATAAAATATTTTAATTTGAGAGGGGATCTAGACGCCCTATGAAAATTAACTGTACCGATATTGATCATGCTATAACTTCCATCATCTCCCATATCGATGTGCATCTGGAGGTCCTTCTCCTTCAAGTCACTAAAAAATTATTTGTTTCCCGTCATATGTAACGAGGCTCCACTAGCTAGATACCATAGAATACCCATCACCGATGTCACCATGCATGCAATGACGGTGAATTCCAACTTGAATTGTGAAGCTATAACTTCACCTTGCACTCCTCCTGAGGGCTTATTTCCAACCTTCTTGTGTGGACACTTCGTGGTATAATGTCCCAACTCATGACAGTGAAAGCACTTTATTTTTGATAAGAATTTCTTCTTACCCACCTAACCATATTCTTGTTTAGTGTGGGATTTATTCCCTTTCCCTTTATTTTCCTTTCCATCCAAGGCACAGTTCTCCTCATCCTCAACCTTGGATGAAGTCTTGTCTCTATTTCTCTACCTAATCTCTTCTTGCACGATATCATACCATAACGACTCCAAAATTGGTAGTTTGTCTCTACCATTCAGAGAAAATTGATAACTATGCCAACTCTCGGGAAGAACCAATAGAGCTAGAGCTACCAAATCTTCTTCTAGAATAGTAACACTAACCCTGCCAAGTTCATGACGACATTGTGTAAAATTTCTCATGTACTCCGGAATTGATTCAAACTTTTGCATTTTAATGCTCCAAAGCTTGTCCTTATCTGCCAGCTTCCTATGGTCACTATTGTTCTCAATTAAATATATCAAATTTTTCCACATTGTGAATGGATTTTGTTTCCCATGGAGATTCAAGAAAATATGATCTCAAACTCCCTCCAATATGATTCTCCTCGCTTTAGCCACATCCTTCTTCAAATAAGAGAGATCCTGAGCATCAACGACTTGGGGTTTTACTAAATATTTCTTAATTTAATCTAGTAGCCCATTGAAATCTAATACTTTCCATGCTACAAAATTTTTGGTTCCTTCCAAAGAATAATCGAGCCTGAGTCCAGTGGAATTCATATTCTCAGTCCTACAGAAACCTGTAACACTCTTGAAATTCGAACCTCCTACAAAGAAAACTTTAAATTATCTTCTCTACTTTGAATCCAGATTTGATACCATGTAGAAATTAATTATATATTAATTACTTCTCATGTAATGTTCTATAACATAAGACCCAAATCTACTCTACTCATCTCCGGAAATAAATTCATAATTGAGAAGCTATATAAAAAAACATGCATCAGAATTTAACACACATATACAAGGATATATCTAGGGGAAAGAAACTACTTAAAACCCCTTCCTATATGTATTGCATTAGTCAGAAAATAGAGAATAAATACAATGTTTTCTCTAGCCTAAGTAACCTCTGCACAAGTATAATCTATCTCACTACCTCACAAACTCACTCTGGCCAACACTTAGTCAATTTTCTTGCCTGCCAAGCTCCTATTTCCTTGCATTATTTCTCAAGGAATTAAGCCCCTATTAATTAGGGAAATCCCCATCCATAAATGTGCAATCCCTATAGGTCCTTCTCTGACTACATGCACCATCTGTACAAATTGGATAATTATACAATTGTTGGTACATTGTCGTTGAACTCCAATATCAACTGGGTAACTATAATTTCATGCATGCATGTGTTAATTATTAAATGATTGATTAGTTAACTTGTTGAACACTGAAGCTGGACCCCACTACTAGACCTCCTACTATTTCCTCCAACAATTAAAACTAGTTTAACTGATCTTAACTCAATTTAACTGAATTAAATTGTGAAAACTGAAATTAAACTCAACCTAGGCTCCTAAAATTTAGGAATAAATTTACACAACCCAAGTTAAGCCCACAAATCGAATTAAATAATATGATTAAGTAATAAAAACTCAATTAACTCATTCATGTTGTCTTATGATGCGGAATTCCAATTTTATCCTAATTTAATTCAAGGGAAAATTAAATTAGGATTTTATTGCAGCCATTTTTTAACACCGTATACATCAAGGATCCCACAAGTTGTTTTTAGATGGTATCATCTACTACCTCTCCTTAAGAATAACTCTCCTTCTTCCATTTTTTAGCTAGATTTGTGTCCATAGGTGATCAGGAGATCATGTGATATGCTAAAAAATGAAATTTCTCAAAACATGTCTGAATCTGAGCGACCGGAAAGGTCTCATCATTGTGGTTCTTGCGCCACGAACAGTTCGAAAAATTGATGCCGTTAAGGGAAGATATCTTGTTCTGTCTGTTTTCCCAAACAAAAAAAATTTTGTGATTGGATGCCCAGTCAACATGCAAGTACAGTCAGCAGGCATATTCTGGGAATATTCCATTTTTCTCGGCCAAAAAAATCATGCCACGTGGCATGTTGTGGGCCGTTGATTTTTATGGTACAGAGGAGTCTATCTGGACCATTGGATGGTTTTGATTTATATCATCAGATGAGCGACACGTGGAAAACCCATAGGCCGCTACGTGTCCTCAGAAATGTCTTGTAAACTTTTCTTGGAGTTGACGGGGGTCGACCCCGCGACCTCCAGCATGCATGCCCAACCTTCGACCAATCTGCCTACATGTGTTACTTGACATGTATATGCCTCCATATTTATTTATAGAGTTAAATTTTATGCATTGGGGGAGGGGACCGTCAGCGGTCCCAATCCGCTGGTGGCCCCTTGGATACAGTTCACATGATATTACATAACCTGCAACATTAAAACATTTAAACTGGCGATTGTATTAAACCGTAACCATCCAGTGATATTCTTTCACACGACCGACAGTTACATATAAGGTTTTTGTTAACGGTTGAATGGGCGAAAATAAAATGTAAATTCCAGCGGACATTGCAAACCTGTTCACATGGTAGTTTCTCTGGCGGATAGGTATTAACATCGACAGTTTTAAAACGAAAAAACCACAGCATTAAAACGAGCTGTCACATGCATAGTTGGTGGCAATAAATCCAAACGGTTATCGGAACCATGTCACTCCGGGTTCCAAACCTTATATGCAGAGTTTACAATGGTTCAAGCAGTGTTTACGGCAGGGGGTCGACATGTGACCACCCCACCCAAACCTTAAACAATTAATACAAATAGTTTCAACTGGTGGGAAAGGTAGTAACACCCTATTTTTAGGGTTTTAATTAAATTTAACTACAATTAAGTGCCTGTCTCCACATTTAGTGGAGCTTTTCTAGCTGGCATTGGGAAAAATGCATAGAGAGGTCAATTTTCGATCAATTTGTGTGAAAAAAGAGTATACCTAGACTAATTTGAGAATTATGGAGCCATTGGTGCATAGAAAACAACCATTAGAGGCCTGTAAACACATGTAATTTACAATTTTGAACATAATGAAAAAGAGGGACATGCCATTGGGAGTTGGACCAATAGATGTAGCCTAGGAAGGGTGAATTGCTTCATCATGCCTATTGTGTAAAAATTATGTGTGATTGTATTTCTCTGTTATGCACTATTGTTCAGTGTTTTTAAGGCTTATTTTCATGCTTAAAGTTGACTAATTCATCTATATTTCATGGTTAAAACTCTCATTTCTTAAGCAAACAGATGGAGACAAATTGTACATGTTTATATTACTGAAAGAACAATTACCACAATAGAACTAATACACTCCTTTCAAATCAAGTTGTTAAGAGAGCTAGAGTTTTAATCTCTGGTGTTTTTATGTGCAAATATTTGTTAACTGTTTGCAAGGGTTTTCATGCTTACTAGGCTCAAAATTAAGAGAGGAGAAGGAAAATTGGTGGAAGCAAGAGATTCTCAAAGTGAGCCACATAAAAGGAGGGAAAGATTTCCACATTCTCCACCACCTATTCACCTCCAAGAGAAGCAGAAGGAACATCAAGCATGTCTCCAAGAGAAGAAGAAACCCATGAAGAGGTGGATCCCAAAGAAGAAGAAAGAGTGTTCAGGAAAGAATTCCTTGACATGACTAAAATGGTGAGAGTCATTTATCAAGAAAGGAATGAAAGACTTGAAGGAGAAGGATCTAAAATTCACAAGGAAGGACAAGGATCACTAGGAGGACACAATGATGAAGATAAATCAAATAAGGGCAATGGAGGAAATGGAGACAGTGGAAAGTCGCCATCATCACCCTCATCTTCATCCTCATCATCCTCTACTTCATATTTAGTACATCAGGCATACAATTCAAATAACAAGGTAAAATTCCTTTTCTAAAAATTGATGTTAAGTTTGAATTGCCAATGTTTAATGGTGAAGTCATTGTAGAAAAGCTTGATAATTAGATTAGGAAATTGGAGGTCTATTTGAGAATCCAAAATTTTCATGATGATGAAACCAAAATCCAACTAGCTTCATTTAGCATGGAAGGTGTAACTCTTGTTTGGTGGTGTTGATCATATGGTTAACATCAATCATTTTTAAAGATAACCTTGAGTAGCAAAGTATCGAATGTCATGACTCGTGGTGAAAAGTTTAAATAATGGCTGGAGAGAAATGATGCTAAGCTAAGTCACATGGCTGAATAACTAAGCACATGTCCAAAAAGGGGAGGAAGATGTAAAGGCTCTGAACATGAAGCAAACAAGCGAAGCCTTCAAGGAATGAATTTCCTCTAAAAACACATCATCCTTGAAAGCCTCCTTGTGCCTTTGTCCTTTGGGAAATCTTCACTGTTGTTCCCAGTTTTGAAGCCTCTCTGTTTGTGAAGAAGAATGTCCAAAAAGCCTCTTTTCCCCCTATTTCACACCTTTTAAACCCTTGTTTTCATCCCCTTGTATCCCCTTCTAAATCCCTTCTTACCCTTCAAAATCATCCTATTTCCCCTTTAAACCTCACAAATACCCTTTGTTTGGCTTAATAACCCCCTTTTCCTCTCTACCATTACCCCTTTTTTAGCCTTAAAATGCATTTGAAATATAGACCAGAAAACCATTCATTTTAAATATACAAGCTAAGCCCCTTTCGGCCAGCCGCCTTAAACCACTTCCCCATATGCCTCGCGCCCAGGACCAAGCGCTTAAGCCTCGGGTGCTTATCACAATCGGAACGATCAGTGTGGGCGCAATCCTTTGCAAACCCGATTTTTCCGACGCGATGGTGTTATGGTCTGTGGAGCGCGGGTGTAATACCGACTGTCAATTTTCCTTTGATCTGACAGTCCATGCAAGTCCTATCGTGCCCATCGCACCACCGCACCAATCGCAATCGCAACCTTTAAAGTGTGTCGCCCGCCACACTCCCCGATTTCTATCCTTCGATTGTAATCTCCACCGTCGATTTCTCTTTGATCCAACGGCCCTTATTTCTCTCGCTCCGCTCCTATTACCCCCGTCCGTCTCCCCGCCGATTGAGTCTCCGCCATCGATCTTGTTCCAGATCGGACGGTTGGCGCTCAATTGCGCATCGCCAATCGCAAATTTCTTAAATGTGTCACCCACCGCCTTCCCCGATTGTGATCCGCCGATCCAATCGTGACCTTCCATTCAAGTTAGATCAACGGTCCTCATTGCATCACCCTATTCATTCATATTTCTCCGTTGGAGTTTCGGCCTCGCTTTGTGCCGATGCAATTAGATCGCAACCGTTGATCTCTCGAGATCCGACAGTTCACATCTAATTGCCCCCCGTCATGATGGGATCCCACCACTCCTGCCGTGTTACAGTCATTATCAGGGTTCAAACTCCACGTCTCGTCGATGCTTCATGGGCATTGATGCCTTGTGAGCCCTGCACAGTGCTGCACATCAACAAGACACACAAGATCACGTTAAAAGAGTATCAGTGTCGAAGACCTGCCACGGCACAAACAGAAGATTGAAGACAATTTGGGGATTAAGGCTAAGATTGATTATCAAAAGCCCAATCCTCCAAATTAAATCAGAATTAAAGAAAATCATAAAGATCTACAGGAAAAAATCCTCCATTGCCACATCAGAGGCAAATTGATTCCTCTCAGCCAACATTCCGCCACCTGTACCAGCGACCGCCTCAACTCCATCTCGTCAGTAAACATTGTCAATTCATGATTCGGCCCTAGTGGCCTTTTACTTTCATTTTAGTTTGTTACTTTTAAATTTCGAGTGGAATTCACATTCCACTCCTGCATTTTACTTTTTGTCAGAAACTGTTGTTTAATATTTTTGTTTAAAACGGCCGTGAGCCTAACTGTAAATGATGAGATGCCCCTATTCCTCATCATGAATTTTGGTTATTTTGATGGAGACCTCAAACTGATTACCAACACGCGAGGAAGATATTTTTCCCAAAAATATATTCTTGCTCATGTTTCTGAGGCTTCTATATAAGCAACAACTAAAGAGAAAACCAGGTTCCAGATTTTCTAAAGAAATTGCTGTGAAGGAGTTTTTGTATGCTTTTTTTTGAAGTTTTAATACAAATGTGAAGAGCCTGTTGGGTCTCAATGATAAGGATTTTTATCTTTAATGAGGATTCTAGTCTTGGTGCTTTATAGTATGTAACTCTGCCTTATGTGATATAGTTTATTTGTTCATTTCACTATTTCCATTTCTCTTGTATCATGCTCTGGAATGTGAGTGGCTCACTGGTTCTAGTATGAATTTATCACCCTTGATACTAATGCTAAACCTGTCAAGCACTTTAAATATGGCTCAGTCATGATATGTTGTTTCATTTTCCACTTCATCCATGCTTCTTCTATATTAAGTGCTATGGGATGTTATTTTTAAAATCAATAGACATGTGTGGATTCTTATTATCATAAGCCCATCTCATGTTTAGATCTATTTATGGGATTTCATCTCATTAGTGGTTAGTATTCTCTCTATTCTTCATACACAACAAATGCCGTCTAATTTCAATCTCTGTAAAGCATTTTCAGAATCCAGCCCTCCTTATAGAAAGCTGCCTTTGAATTGTCTGATGCATTTATATTGAGAATTCACATCTTGCCTCTACAGTGTTCCTTTCATTATGCTGAGTCTATGAATATTTTGGTTCCATCTACATTGATCTTTCCTGTTAAAACTGAAATAGCAAAAGAGCCTTGTTCTACTAATTATCCTTGTTACATCAGACTGCTCCTTGCTATATAAGATGTCTTAGGCACTGGTCTTTCACAACTCAAGGCTGTCTCTAGGATTGAAAACATCTTTTTGGCGCCGTTACCGGGGAATCTAAGTTGAGAGAATTTGAATCCCTGGGCCTCGAAAAAACCTTATTCACTCTTCAAATAGGTGAGCATGGAGAGTTGAGAGTTGTAGATCCCTCACCTTGGCGACTCCACATTCATTTATCAGATAAATTCACTTGTAGTCCTGGCTCCTCGTAAGCCACACCTGAGGTCAGATACATCTCAGCCAAAGACACCTTCTGTGTCTGACCCAGAGAAGATCCTACATAGAAGGAGTTGGAGGGAAAGACAGTCAGTCTATACTGAGATCCCTGAATTCTCTTTAGAATACTTTCTGTCCTCCTCCTCTCAAGTTTCCCAAGTGCAAGGTCCCGACTCCACTGTGGGAGATACCGATTACTATTCAAATAGTCCACCCCGGGGAGGTGTCCGAATTAAGGACGAAGCTGAGTCAAGGGATACCACATATTACACCTTTCACCCTACTCCTGAAGTCGAAGAGGTCAAGGAAGTCACCAAATTATATGCCATTAATAGCCCGTTGTTCCTGTCAACCCCTCAAGCTGCTATCCAATACATTCCTATTGTCATTCATACTTCACTTCCACCTCCTCCTCTTCCTTTTACACATCAAACCCTGGAACTACCTCCACCTCCTCCAATGGCCAATGTTCCAAGCTTATTTTTGAATAAATATGCCCCCCTGGAATTACCTCAAGTGTTGAATGATATGCCACAGGACTATCTGAAGATCTTACCCCGATTCAATGGGGAAAATGAGATTGAAGCTCAAAAACACCTTGAGGTCTTCTGTTATTTTGCAGAGAACTTTAATGTGGAGCATCTAGATGTAGTCTTAAGACTGTTTGTGCAATCTCTTGATGGTGAAGCTAGAAAATGGTTTAAGACATTAGGAGACTGTTCCATCACCACTTGGGAAGGAATGAAAGATACTTTTCTCAGAAAATGGGGGGAGAAGAAATATCATGGACATTGTCTTACTAAGTTTAACACACTCAAGAAAAGACATAATGAAGGGGTGTCAGAATTCATCAAGAGATTTAACAAATTGTATTTGAGCCTTCCTGTTGATATGAAACCTCATCAAATCGCTGTTAAAGTTGTTTTCGTGGCAGCTTTTAACTCAGAATTCGGTTTCTCTCTGAGAGAAAGAAAACCTGCCACCCTGGATGAGGTTCAAACAGATGCACTAGAGTTGGAGGTGAATTTTGCCTCCACTGGTAAATCAAAGGGAAAATCTGAACAAGATACTAGAAGAAAGGGGAAAGAATAAGTATCTACCTCTAGCCAAGACAGAGACTTAGCTAATGACAGAATTGAGGAAATGAACAAAATGATTAAGAATATTTCAAGTAAGCTGGTAAAACTTGAGCTAGAAGCCAAGAATTCATCCTCCAATAATTTCTAGAATGCTTCAAACAAGGGTTACAACCCTCAGTACAAAAAACCACCCTTGCAGATACTACAAAGGGAACGGAAGGAGCAACAAGATCAAGTACCACACCTTCTGTACTTGGAAGGTCAGGTAGATGGTCTCACCGAAGACACCACTTATGAGCAAGAGGAGGCATACCTTACTTTTTCAAATAGTGATGAAGTAGACTGTCCCCTACAAGAAAGTGATGAAGTGCTGATTCCATCACATGTGGAAGAACAAGCTAATGAAAGCACTGAAGATCCTGAGATCGATGACTACTGCAAGCAGTTTGTCAATTTCATGCAAGCACAGTTTAATAGAATATATGACCTCAGATCTCCTAGGAAGAGAACTTGCACTCAGGATCAAGAGGAAGACGCACCTCATGAGGAAGCATCTGCTCAGAAGGAGACAACAACTCAAAGGACCAGAGACAAAGGTAAGAGGCCTCTTAACAAATATTTGCAGTCTGCTGATCAAATTCCTTCCTCTTCACAAGTGGCTACTCCCCCTAATGTTCAGTCTGTCACAAGGGAAGTCAAACCCTTTGTGAAAAGCAAAGAGTCAAAAGAGATGTTAGTAGATAAGTCCTCCTTTGTCTTCAGTTTACAAAAGGAGCTTAAGAAGGTCAAAATCTCGGTTCCCTTGACCAAATTGTTGAAGCAGCCTGCATATCAATCCCAAGTCACATCCTTTATGCTTCCCCCAAAAGTAGCACATATTCCAGACAGTCTGAACCTTCAAGAAGAAAGACCCATGGTTATATTTGGTCCACATGTTGAGGAATTAGATGCTTCTACTCCCCCATTTTATGTGTCCTTAGTAATTCATGACCTGTTGTTGCATAATTGTATGTTATATTTAGGAGCCTCCCATAACCTATTGCCCCTATCGGTCATGGAGCAACTAGGATTACAAATCACCCGTCCATACAAGGACCTCTATTCATTTGAATCCAAAATATTTAAATGCCTGGGTATGATCAAGGACTTGGTGGTCAATCTGGCCCAAATCCCAGCAAAAAGTGTGGTGATGGACATCATGGTGGCTGATATCCCAGCTCGCTTTGGCATGTTTCTGTCAAGATCCTGGTGGACTAAAATTGGTGGGTCAATCAAGTTGGACTTGACCTATGCTACTATCCCGATTTTTGGTGGCTAGGAGAAGAAGTTGTACCGGGAAACTAGATTCGTCAAGACGGTTACCAAGGCTAACAACTTAGTTAATTCTCCAGTTTATAGTAAGGAGGGAGATTTATCATGTTTAATGCTAGAAGAAGATCAAGATTACCCTCATGAACCATCATTCTGTCAGATCAAGACCAAGCAGTCCATAGAGAGCCATGAAGCAGGAATCTGGACATTTCATTTTGATGGAGCAAACTCTAGAGAAGGTAATGGGGCTGGAGTATTATTGATTTCTCCTACAAGCCAATGGGTCCCATTGTCTTCCAAGCTAGAGTATGAAGCCACTAATAATGTGGCCGAGTATGAAGCACTTCTGTTAGGGTTACAGAAAGCCAGGAGCATGAACATACAAAGTTTAAAGGTTCTAGGAGATTCGGAACTGGTGGTTCGACAGGTGAAGAATCAGTGCCAAACCAAACATCCTAGGCTGAGGGCTTATAGGAACGAATTTTGGGACCTGGTGGAGAATTTTTTCTTGGCATTTTATATTCAGTTCATGCCCCAGGAGCAGAATAGGATGGCAGAATCTCTTGCAGTTGCTACCAATACTTTCCTTCCACCTCAAAACGCTCTCCTAAGATATGAAATTGAGGTACGTTATCGGCCATCAATCCCAGATAACATTAAGCATTGGCAGGTGTTTGAGGATGAGGAACAAGTGAAAATATTCCTGGAAACAATTGGTGAATTCTCCAACATGGAGATTGATGCTTGTGAAGAAGAAGAGGCTGAAAACACTTCAGAAAATAAATGGGAAGAAAAGGTGGCCGACCATAAAGTTCTGCAACTAAAATGCAATGTTATACCCCGAGGACTAGTGCCCTTAGAAATTTTGTTTAACAAGAATGATGTCCCACTGCAGCCGAACAAAGTTGTGGAGGAAAATCAGGTAGAAGATCTTAACCTTGGTACTGATGCTAACCCCAGTATTGTGAAGTTATCTAAGAAAGTTCCAGAGGAGTATAAAGAGCTCTACCAGAGATTATTCCAGTCATACAAAGATGTGTTTGCATGGTCTTATCAGGACCTAAAAATCTTCGATATCGGCATCATGCAACATAAAATTCCACTGAAGGGAGATGCGAAGCCACATAAACAGAAGCTTAGACAGATAAATCCCCTGTTGCTTCCCTCCATTGAGAAGGAAATTAAGAAACTGTTGAAGGCCAAAATCATTGTGCCATTGAGGTATTCTGAGTGGGTAGCAAACCTAGTTCCCGCCTAGAAAAAGAATGGATAAATAAGGTTATGCGTTGATTTCTGAAATTTAAACCGAGCATCCTTGAAGGATAATTATCCCTTACCCAAGATGGATCACATCCTGCAGAAAATGGTAGGAGCTTCTTGGATGTCGATGATGGATGGATTCTTTGGCTACAATCAGGTGGCTATACTACCATAATATCAGAAGAAGACTGCCTTTACCACTCCTTGGGGTACATTTATGTATGCCAGGATGCCTTTTGGGTTGATCAACGCAGGGGCCACTTTTCAAAGGGCCATGGACATTGCCTTTGTTGGGGAGCAAGATAAGTTTGTGGTAGTATATTTGGATGATATCACTGTGTTCTCAAAATATGATGCAGAGCACATTGAACACTTGCGTAGAAATTTCAAGAAGTGCAGAAGGTACAGTCTCTCTCTAAATCCACAGAATTCATTGTTTGCATTAGAAGAGGGTAAGCTTTTGGGACATATTGTGACCAAATATGGGGTAAAAATAGATCCTAAGAGAGTAGAAGTTATAAATGGCATTTCTCTTCCCATAAATAAAAAGGAGGTGCAGGTGTTCCTAGGGCGCATTAAATTTCTGAGGAGGTTTATCCGTAACTATGCTGAGATAGTTAGACATATAACTGACATGCTGAAGAAAAATACTGAGGTAAAGTGGTCCCAGGAATCACGAGAGGCCTTTTCCAGGATAAAAAATTCCTTTGCTGAAGCTCCTGTGCTAGCTAGACCATACTATATCAAAAATTTCATGATCTTTTCATTTGCATCACCTCATACAGTGGCAGGAGTTTTATTACAGAAAAATGAAGAAGGGTATGAGCAGCCCATCGCTTTCTTCAGTCAGGTGCTCCATGATGTTGATCTGAAATATAAAATATTAGAAAAGTAGGCATATGCTCTAGTGAAATCTCTTAAATCATTTCGTATGTATGTCTTGCAGTCCCATATCATTGTGTTCATGCCTACAACAGCTGTAAAAGATATTATTATCCAAGGAGATAGCGAGGGAAAAAGAGGGAAATGGATTGCCAAAATACAAGAGTATGAGCTAGACATCCGCCCTACCAAACTGATCAAGGGACAAGGGTTAGCCAAAATCTTGTCTGAATCAAACTGCCAGGCTCTGGGTATAAATCTGTCCATGATAGAAAATAAGGAGTCTGAGAAGAAAGAAGAGCAAAAGGGAGTAGAGATAGCTACTTAGAAGACACATATGAAGTACCTCATCAGCTCGTGGTACAAAGAGATAGTGTAATATCTTCTAACACTCAGCTTCCCTCCTAGCTGTGACAAAGCTAAATACAGAACACTAAGGTTGAGATCACAAAAGTGAGTTGTGGCCAATGGTCGGCTGTACTGGCGAGACCCCTCGGGCATTCTGCTCCTGTGCCTCACAGAGGACGAGGTAGAGAGTATAATGGCCGAATTTCATGAAGGAATATGTGGGGGTCATTATAGTTGGAGAGCCACTGCTCACAAAATCCTGAAGGTTGGTTTCTATTGGCCCAAACTCTTTGGAGATGTGTTTACCTGAGTTAGAGCTTGTGAGAAATGCCAAAGGTTTGCTGAAAGACATAAATTGGCACCTCTGCCCATGATCCCTGTTCACGTGGATGAACCTTTCCAGCAATGGGGAATTGACTTTATTGGTGAAATACATCCTCCATCAAGTGGTCAGCATAAGTGGATATTAACTGCCACAGATTATTTCACGAAGTGGGTGGAAGCTATACCTGTAAGGAATGCAACAGATGTTGTGGTAATGAAATTTATGGAAGAAAATATCATATCCAGATTTGGCTTCCCTGCCAAGATAATGACCGACAATGCACAGGCCTTTAAGTCTGCAAAATTTGTTAGTTTCTTCCAGCAGTATAACATTACGCTAGGTCACTCTATGACCTATTACCCACAAGGAAATGGCCTGGCAGAGTCTTCAAATAAAACCCTGGTGAGGGCACTAAAGAAGGCTATCAAAGAAAATCAGAAAAATTGGGATTCCCAGTTGAAATTCACTTTGTGGGCAAACAGGATTACAAGCAAGAGAGCAACCGAGAATTCCCTGTATGAATTAGTATATGGGAGGGCAGTAGAATTCCCTATACAGTTAGCCTTACCAGTAGCCCGATTCATGCAAGAAAGTCAAGAAGAACCCGATGATGTGACCAGGAGAATCAATCAGCTGGTGGAGTTAGAAGAAACATGAAACCAGGTAAGTCAGAGGCTAACTGAATATCAAGAGAAGATGAAGAATATTTTTGATCAGCATGCCAAGGACAGGAAGTTGTAGGTTGGGGATGTAGTGCTCAGATGGGATATTCGAAGAGCTGAAAAGGGGAAATATGGTAAATTCGACCCACTCTAGTTCGGCCCTTTTAAAATTGTGGAACAAGGGGGCAACAACACTTTCAGGTTGGAAAATTTACAGGGAGACTTGCTCGATGCCCCTGTAAACAGTCAGTTCCTCAAACCTTACTTCCAGTTCTGATTCAGGCCGAGAGAGCCTGATGTATCATACTGTACATTAGTTTTCTGTTTTCATCTTTTTTTGAATGATGTGTGTGTCGTGATGAATCATGAAGAGAAAAATAAAAAAGTGCTGAAGAGTGGTGTCCACACAGAATATTAACAGGTGGTCTGTGAAGTTCTCGACATGCCCAAGGATGAACGTGTCGTCCCCAGGTGGAGCCAATGTTGATCATATGGTTAACATCAGTCATTTTTAAAGATAACCTTGAGTATCAAAGTATCGAATGTCATGACTCGTGGTGAAAAGTTTAGATAATGGCTAGAGAGAAACGATGCTAAGCTAATTCACGTGGCTGAATAACTAGGCACATGTCCAAAAAGGGGAGGAAGATGTAAAGGCTCTGAACATGAAGCAAACAAGTGAATCCTTCAAGGAATGCATTTCCTCTGAAAACACATCATCCTTGAAAGCCTCCTTGTGCCTTTTTCCTTTTGGAAATCTTCACTGTTGTTCCCAGTTTTGAAGCCTCTCTGTTTGTGAAGAAGAATGCCCAAAAAGCCTCTTTTCCCCCTATTTCACACCTTTTAAACCCCTGTTTTCATCCCCTTGTCTCCCCTTATAATTCTCTTCTTACCCTTCAAAATCATCCTATTTCCCCTTTAAACCTCACAAATACCCTTTTTTTGGCTTAATAACCCCCTTTTACTCTCTACTGTTACCCCTTTTTTAGCCTTAAAATGCATTTGAAATATAGACCAGAAAAAAAATTAATTTTACATATACAAGCTAAGCCCCTTTCGGCCAGCCTCCTTAAACCACTTCCCCATATGCCTCGCGCCCAGGACCAAGCGCTTAAGCCCCGGGCGCTTATCGCAATCGGAACGATCAGTGTGGGCACAATCCTTTGCAAACCTGATTTTTCCGATGCGATGGTGTTATGGTTTGTGGAGCGCGGGTGTAATACCCGTCGTCGATTTTCCTTTGATCCGACAATCTGTGCAAGTCCTATCGCGCCCATCGCATCACCGCATCAATCGCAATCGCAACCTTTAAAGTGTGCCGCCTGCCACACTCCCCGATTGCTATCCTCCGATTGTAATCTCCGTCGTAGATTTCTCTTTGATCCGATGGCCCTTATTTCTCCCGCTCTGCTCCTATTACCCCCGTCTGTCTCCCCGCCAATTGAGTCTCCATCATCGATATTGTTTCAAATCGGACGGCTAGTGCTCAATCGTGCATCGCCAATCGCAAAGTTCTTAAATGTGTCACCCGTTGCCTTCCCCAATTGCGATCCGCCGATCCAATCGTGACCTTCCATCCAAGTTAGATCAACGGTCCTCATTGCATCGCCCTATTCATTCATATTTCTCCATCAGAGTTTCGACCTCGCTTTGCTCCGATGTGATTAGATCGCAACCGTTGATCTCTCGGGATCTGACGGTTCACATATAATCGCCCCCCGTCATGTTGGGATCCCACCACTCCTACCGTGTTACAGTCATTATCAGGGTTCAAACTCCACGTCTCATCGATGCTTCATGGGCATTGATGCCTTGTGAGCCATGTGCAACGCTTCACATCAACAAGACACGCGGGATCATGTTAAAAGAGTATCAGTGTCGAAGACCTGCCACGGCACAAACAGAAGATTGAAGATAATTTGGGGATTACGACTAAGATTGATTATCAAAATCCCAATCCTCCAAATTAAACCAGAATTAAAGAAAATCATAAAGATCTATAGGCAGAAAAGCCTCCACTGCCACATCAGAGGCAAATTGGTTCCTCTCAGCCAACATTCTGCCACCTGTACCAGTGACCGCCTCGACTCCATCTCATTAGTGAACATTGTCAATTCATGATTCAGCCCTAGTGGCCTTTTACTTTCATTTTAGTTTGTTACTTTTAAATTTCGAGTGGAATTCAAATTCCACTCCTGCATTTTACTTTCTGTCAGAAACTGTTGTTTAATATTTTTGTTTAAAATGGCCGTGAGCCTAACAAATGATGAGATGCCCCTATTCCTCATCATGAATTTTGGTTATTTTTATGGAGACCTCAAACTGATTACCAGCACGTGAGGAATATATTTTTCCCGTAATATCTTCTCGCTCATGTTTTTGAGGCTTCTATATAAGCAGCAACTAAAGAGAAAACCAGGTTCCAGATTTTCTAAAGAAATTGTTGTGAAGGAGTTTTTGTATGCTTTTGGTTGAAGTTTTAATACAAATGTGAAGAGCCCGTTGGGTCTCAATGATAAGGAGTTTTATCTTTAATGAGGATTTTGGTCTTGGTGCTTTATAGTCTGTAACTCTGCCTTATGTGATATAGTTTAGTTGTTCATTTCACTATTTCCATTTCTCTTGTATCATGCTCTGGAATGCGAGTGGCTCACTGGTTCTAGTATGAATTTATCACCATTGATACTTATGCTAAACCTATCAAGCACTTTAAATATGGCTCAGTCATGATATGTTGTTTCATTTTCCACTTCATCCACGCTTCTTCTATATCAAGTGTTATGGGATGTTATTTTTAAAAGTAATAGACATGTGTGGATTCTTATTATCATAAGCCCATCTCATGTTTAGATCTGTTTATGGGATTTCATCTCATTAGTGGTTAGTATTCTCTCTATTCTTCATACACAGCAAATGCCATCTGATTTCAATCTTTGTAAAGCATTTTCAGAATCCATCCCTCCTTATAGAAAGTTGCCTTTGAATTGTCTGATGCATTTATATCGAGAATTTTCATCTTGCCTCCTTTCATTATGTTGACTCTGTGAATATTCTGGTTCCATCTACATTGATCTTTCTTGTTAAAATTGAAATAGAAAAAGAGCCTTGTTCTGCTAATTATCCTTGTTATATCATACTGCTCCTTGCTATATAAGATGTCCTAGGCACTGGTCTTTCACAATTCAAGGTTGTCTCTAGGATTGACAACAGGTGGGAAGCCAAGACAAAGGAGGAGATCAAGAAGCATGGTAATATTATTCTATCATGGACTAATTTCATTTCTGCAATAAAAAACATTTTTATCCGTTATCTCACATGCATAAAGCTATAATGAACTCGCAAATTTTTAAACAATTGAAAGGACAAAATGTACAAGTGTATACTCGTCAATTTAGGAGAAGATCTCTTTTGTTAGGAGTATATTTACAAAGCCAAGACAATTTTCTCAAGTATATAGGAGGCTTACATACCTATGTAAGACATACTATCCTCATGTTTAACCCTACAAGCTTAGATGAAGTCTATGTACAAGCCACACATTTAGAGGCAAGGGGAAATCGAAACTTAGATGAGAATGAGGAAAATGGAAGAAAAAGATAAATGCAAATGTCGGAAAAGACAAGGGAAAATTATTTTGCAAACATTGTTCTAAAACTAGCCATGATGAAGACCATTCTTGGAAACTTCATCTAGAGTTGAAACCAAAAAGTTTTAAAGCCAAAGAGAAAGCCAAGGAGAAAGGAAAAAATGTTGCAATAGCTGAGGAAGACCTAGGGTCAAATTCAGGAGATGAAACAAAAATAATAGTTATGGGGATAAATAATATGAAGGGGAAAGAGATTGAAAATAAACCCAGTTCTAGTATATCTAACTGTCACATACAAGCTCCAAATGAAGAAAAGAGAATTGAATTGTTTCATGTGAGGGTAATTTCCAAACATACCAAGGTTGACACATTGTTTGACAGTGGATCACAGGAAATTTTAATCTCTGAAGAATTTTTCAAGAAAATTAATCTTGAGACCATTCCACATCTGAAACAATATCCACTTGGTACAATTTGTAAGGATGAAAATTTACAGGTTTCAAAGAAGTGCATATTGCGCTTTGCAATAACTGCACATTTCATTGACACAGTTGAATTAGATGTTGTGCCACTTGATATAACAGGTATGGTGTTGGAAAGTTCTTAATTGTATGACAGGAAAGAAATCTTCCATATCCATGAGAGCAAATACCATTTATTCAAATATGGCAAGGAGTATATTGTAAGAGCTCATCGTAAAAAACTAGACACTTCTTTAGTTAATGCAGGGCAGATGAAGAGGCTCGTTAATGCAAGCCAAAACTTGACATTGATGATGATTAAAAAAAGAGAATTTTTACATCATCCTTTTCAAAAAAATGTTGTTATATGTAATTATTTTTTTCAGTTTTAAAGCAGGTTGTCTTTGAAAGAAGATGACAAGTAGTTGCAACAGTCGACATTGGTGTTGAACGATGCTGAAAACAAGGTGTCAGTGCAAGAAGTTGTAAAGGTCAAAGAGAAGACAAATAAACTTGACAAAGAAGGCAAAGGATTTAGAAATGTTCATTGCTGGTTTCATAAACTCATGGTACAATGGCGAAGAAACTTGGTCAGGAATCGACACAAGTTCAAGGCAAATTCAGCAAAAAATCGCCATAATGACAAAATGCAAGGTGAGAGTAATTCCACGTTTCCTTTGATTATAGAAAAATTTAGAAACAACATGTTTACTACAAAGTTAGGTTTATGTTCTTCAAGTTCAGGAAATGTGCAACATGACAGTGTCAAAAACAACAATGGTTGGTCAACGAAATCAAGGAAAAACTTATCTTTTCATGAAAAGCTCCAATAAATGAAATTAGGGAAATTTCAGTGGATAAAGATTGGAAAAGTGGGGACACAGTCTCCTCATCTTCATGTTCAGTAATCCAGAGAGCTTTTTGGGTCCAAAAGCTTCCCATTCGGGAGGTGTGATTAGGAGATCATGTGTTATGCTCAAAAATGAAAGTGCTCGAAACAGGTCCAAACCTAAGCGAACAGAAAGGTCTCATCATTGTGATTCTGGCACCGTGAACGGTTCGAAAAACCGATGTCTTATGAGGAAGATATCGCGTTCTATCCGTTTTACCAAACAACAAAAATTTTGTGACTGGATACCCAATGAGCATGCAGGTACATTGACCAGGCATATTTCAGGAATATTCCATTTTTCTCGGCCAACCAGATCATGCCACATGGCATGTTGTGAGCCATTTATTTTTATGGTACGGAGGAGCATTTCTGGACCATTGGATGGTTTTCATTTAGACCGTCGGATGAGAGATACATGGAAAGCCCAGAGGCCGCCACGTGTCCTCAGAAAGGTCTTGTAATTTTTTTTTGGAGTCGATAAGGGTCGACCCCGCAACCTCCAGCCTACATGCCAACCTCTAACCAGTCCGCCTACATGTGTTACTTAACATGTATAGGCCTCCATATTTATTTATAAAGTCAAATTTTATGCATTGGGGGAGGGGACCGCTAGTAGTCCCAACCTGTTGGTGGCCCCGTGGATATTAGTCACATGATATTACATAACCCGCAACATTTAAACATTTAAACCGACGGTTGTATTAAACCGTAAACCTCCGACAATATTCGTTCACATGACCGATGGTTACATATAAGGTTTCTGTTAATGGTTGAATGGGTGGCAATAAAATGTAAAATCCGGCAGACATTGCAAACATGTTCACGTGGTAGTTGCTCCGGTGGATAGGTATTAATGCCGACAATTTTAAGATGAAAAAATCGTGGCATTAAAACGGATTGTCACATCCACATTTTGTAGCAATAAATCCAAACGGTTATCGGAACCATGCCACTTCGGGTTCCAAACCTTATATGTGGAGTTTACAACGGTTCAAGCAATGTTTACGGTGGGGGGTCAGCATGTGACCACCCTGCCCAAACCTTAAGCATTTAATCCAAACAGTTTCAACTGGCAGGAAAGGTAGCGACACCCTATTTTTAGGGTTTTAATTAAATTTAACTACAGTTAAGTGTCTGTCTCCACATTTAGTCGAGATTTTCTAGCTGTCATTGGGGAAAAGGCATAGAGAGGTCAATTTTTTACCAATTTCGGTGAAACAAGAGTCTATCTAGACTAATTTGAGCATTCTGTAGCCATTGGTGCATAAAAAACACCCATTAGAGCCCTATAAACACATATAATTTACAATTCTGAGCATAATGAAAAAGAGGAACATGCCATTGGGAGTTGGACCAACAGATGTAGCCCAGGAGGGGTGAACTGATTCATCACGCCTACTGTGTAAAACTTATGTGTGATTGTATTTCTTTGTTATGCACTATTTTTCTGTGTTTTTAAGGCTTATTTTCATGCTTAAAGTTCACTAATTCATCTATATTTCATGGTTAAAACTCCCATTCCTTAAGCAAACATATGGAGACAACTTGTACATGTTTATATTACTGAAAGGACACTTAGCACAGCAGAACTAATACACTCCTTTCAGATAAATAGGCTTGCAAGTCTCCACGTGAAACATCTAAAGTATTTCATAGGCATACTTCCCTTGACTCACAAACAACTCACCATCACCCTGCCATAATTCTAGCCCAAGGAAGTAATGCATCAAGCCCATGTATTTCATCACGAATTATCTTGCAAGGTCCCCCTTGCAAGAGCGGATCAACTACTCATCCCCTGTAAGTACCAAGTCATGAACATACAAAACCAAGACAAGAAAATTTCCATCTACCACAATGTGATAGAGATTTACATATTCTTCACTTTTGGTGAAGCCCAATCCATTGAGATATGTATCAATATGAGTGTACCATGCTTGGGGTGCTCGTTTGAGACCATACGAGGCTCTCCTAAGTCTACACACATATGTATCCTTGTCATATGTCTCAAATTCCTCTGGCTGATCTATGTAAATTTCTTCCTCAACAACACCATTGAGAAATATGGTCTTCACATCCATCTAATATTGGATATTCCACCCCATCTGCGTAACTAATGCTAGAATGGTTTTGATGGAGGAATATCATGCCATTGGGGAAATATTTTCCTCATATTCCACTCCCTCTACTTGAGAAAATCCTTTGGCCACAAATTTGGCCTTGTACTTCTCGATGTTCCCATCAACTACATGCTTCAATTTGTAGATCCATATGGAACCAACCACTAACTTGTTCTTTTGTCTTGACACCACCTCCCATACATTGTTCATTACAATGGAGTCATACTCCACCATGGCATCAACCTAGACTAGTTGTGAAACAACTTCCTCAAATGAAGGCTTTATCTCAATGATTTCTGTCATGAGAGCCATATACCCATTGTACCTATCTGGTGACCTCCTCTGTCTACACTAAGTTGAAGGAGCTCCACATGCTCTCATGCATCCTATATCAATCTGTTAGCTTATTTGGTTCTCTTCCTTCGATATCTAGAATATTCTGGGTGAGTGGATGCCTCCACTTAGCCTCATGTCTGCTCCTTTGCATGTGGATTATCCACAACCTCTTGAATCTATGGATGAGGCTCATCCTCCAATGGGATATTAATCTCTGGCTCTAGAGAGCATCCCTTAGCCTTCTCCTCATCAAATTTGACATCTCTACTCACTACTGTCACATTGAGTGACGAAAAACACATCCTATAGTTATGCGGTGTCTCTATGTATCCTACAAATACTCTCGTCTCAGTTGTAGGCTAAAGTTTCTTCTTGCTATCCTTGGAGACATGAAAATACACAATAGTTCCAAAAACCCTAAAATGAGATACATCTAGCTTCCTCCCAGAGAAAGCTTATTTAGGTGTGATCATGTGAAGTATTCTATGAGGGATCTTGTTCTACAAATAAATTATGGCATTGCATGATTATTCCGATAGATGTAATGACAACCCTTGATCATGCAACATCGCTCTTTTTTCTCCCACTATGCTTATGTTCTTCCTCTCAACCACCCCATTTTGTTGTGGGTTATGAGGTGCTATCAATTCTCTTCTAATACTCTCTTTGGCACAAGACTCCTTGAAGGTGTTAGATTCATATTCCCCTCCATTATCACTTCTCAAGGCTTTCAATTTTTGACCAGTCACCTTTTCAACCAACGTTTTGAATTCAACAATTTTTGAGAAAAAATTATCCTTATTTCGTATTAAGAAGATCTAACATTTTCTAGAAAAGTCATAAACAAAAATCACATAATACATGTGTTTTGTTGTAGAGGTTGTAGAAAATTTTCCACATACATCATAGTGGGCTTGCTCCAAGATTTCTCCTAATATGCTATCTTGAACCTGGAAGGTGGATTTGACATATTTCTTGTTGAAAAATGCAGCAATAAAGTCTCAATTTGATTTTTCCTTGGAAAAATGGAGAACATTTGGAATTCCACATTAGCAGACAACTTGGATGTAGTTAACTTGTGTGACATGGCTCTTTTCACTCAGTTAGCTTAGTAAATTTGAGTTAGAGGAGTTAGAGTTCAGTTAAGCATGTGTGATTTATAATTTGTAGCAATCAAGGTCAGTTATTTCAAGTTGTTTCAATTAAACTAGTTCTAACTATTGGAGGAACTAGTAGAAGGTAAATTGTGTAGTGAGACTTCAATCTAAATCAGTGACTATCTAATTAAATAATCAATCAGCCCAAAATATCTAGTGCATGCAGAGAATTTGAGTTCCCCAGCTATGGTGGAGATTCCAAGGCAATGTAACATTAGTTGTAGACTAGTCTTGAGTGTACAGGTGTTGCATGCAGTCAGATGATCAACCTTGGGAATTGCACAATCATTTTGGAGGAAATTCCTAAATAATAGGGGCCTAATTTTCTTAGGAATTGCGCAAGGAAATAGGGGCTCAAGAATAGGCTGAAATTGACTAAGTCTAGGTCATAGCTTCTTAGTGAGTAGAGAGATAGGTTATTCACTTGCAGGTTGAGCTCAAATTGAGCTAGAAATTCTAATACATCTCTATTCATAAGATTAATGCAAACATGCATAGGGGTTTTTAACATATTTCTTTACCCTAGAAAAATACTATGTGCATGTGTGGTATTTCTCATTGCATGTTTGTGATTGGTGTTCTAAATTGTGAATTTAATTTCATAGAGTAGTAGAGTAGGATTGTGTCTTGTGATTTAGATTAAAATTTCATGTGAAATTACAATTCTACACCATAATTTTGACATGGTATCAGAGAAAGATTCACATTAGAACAAGAATTTCGAAGTTGTTTCTCCAGAGGATCGATTTTGCAGTTCAGTGTAGCAGGATCTCTACAGAGTTGGTAAGATGACCTTTAACAAGCTGATGCTAGAGTATGCATTGGAAGCAAGCTATAATTTCATTGCATGGAAGGATCACATGGAGGCAGTATTGGATGAAAATGGATTGCTAGAATATGTCAAGACAAACATTGTAAAACCATAGGCATATGATGCCCAAAACCTTTCTCAATGGAATAAAGATGTAGCCAAGGCGAGAATAATAATATTGGGGGGAGTGCGAGACCACATTATCTCAAATATCCATGGGAAATAAACTCCTTTCACAATGTGGAAAGCACTAACATAATTATTCGAGAATAAAAATGACCACATGAAACTAACTCTCCAGGATAAACTTTGAAATATCAAGATGCATAAGAATGAAACTATTTTGCATTATCTGAGCATGCTCACACAAGTTTGTGATGAACTTGGTGGGGTTGGTGTTAATGTTGTATATTATGAATTGGTAAGACTTTCCCTTCTAGGCCTTCCCAAGAGCTAGCATAAATACTAAGATTCAGTGAAGGGGGGGGAGATACTATTGAACTGGGAACACTTATGGTCAAATTTGGTACAAGAGGAAATAAGGCCGAATACCAGAGATGGGAATTCATTGAAGGGAGAGGATGAAGAAAAATTTACATTGGTTTGAATGGGAAAGAATGGAAAAGGGAAGGCATATCAAACCAAACCAGAATCCATCCAAGGGGGAAAGAAAAAAGATTTGTCCAAAAGTAAATGATTCAATTGTCATGAATTCAGGCACTGTGCCACGAAGTGTCCACAGAAAAATTTGAGCAAAAATAACTTAGGACAAGAAGTAGGTGAAGCCTTGGCTTCACAGTTCAAGCTTGACTTCGCCCTTATCACATGCATGGCCAACACAATGATGGGGAGCATGTGTTACTTGGGCTCACGTGTATCGTTCCACATGACAAGGTGTAGAGAGTTTTTCAGTGACCTAGAGGATAAATATCTCGATATGCACATCAAATAGGGGGGTGACGAAAGGTACAACACGACCGAGATTTGTATAGACACCTTTCAGAGGGATTCAAACTTCCCCCTTCAACTCAAGGATGTCATGTTCGTTCCAGGCCTAAAGAAAAATATCATCTTTGTTTTAGTTTTGGAAGACCGTGGTTATGATGCAATCTTCAGCAAAGGGAAAGAATTCCTAAGACACATAGCCACATGAAAAGTGAAGTATATCGGGGTTCATGTGAAGAAATTGTATAATATACATATGGAATATTGTGTTGAATTAAGAAGTAAGGTGGAGAAAGTGCAGAGCCACAATGTCGGTGAACTTTGGAACAAATGACTTGACCATTTGCATCATGACGCCTTAAAGATTATGCAACAAATCATCACTGGCATCCCCAAAGGAGCACTTGAGAAATAAGATGTATGCAAAGGATGTAGCTTGGGGAAGCATGAAAAATCCCCATTCCATTATCAGGAAAACAAAGCACATGTAGCCTTGGAAAGGATCCACTTTGGTATTGATGGACCTTTCTCGAAGACCTCCATTGCCAGAAAGAAATATTTTGTCATTTTTATGGTTGAATTCTCAAGGAAGTGCTAGATATTATTCACGCGGAATAAGGTTGATACATTCTCCATGTTTGAAGAATTCAAGGCACTGATTGAGAAAGAGATCGAAAAGAAGGTGAAGGCTCTTAGGAGCAATAATGGAGGTGAGTACGTTTTCAATGAATTCAAAAATTTATGTGCGAAAGAAGGCATTTGAAGAGAGATCTCAGATGACAACACCCCACAACCCATAGCAGAATGGGGTGGTTAAGAGAAAGAACCATAGCATTGTGGGAGCTACAAGGGATATGTTGCATGACCAAGGCCTACCACTACATTTGTGGGCACAGACATGTAACACAATAATCTACTTGCAGAACCAAAGTCCTCATCGGATTCTTGGTATGATTACACCGGAACAGGCCTTCTCAGGGAGAAAGTTAGATGTGTCACACTTTATGATTTTTGGAGCCTCAGTTTATTGCCATGTCTCCAAAGAATCAAGGAATAAGCTTGAGTCGATAATAGAGTTGGGGGTATTTTTTGGTTACATAAAAACTCCTTACAAATACCATGTTTAATTACCTTCCCTCAGAATGATAGTTGTGCGAAGGGATGTAAATTTTGATGAGGAGAAAGCGATGTGGTGCTCTCTTGAGAGGGAGCTTCAGATCCCACCAAAAGAGGATATTTTAGCTCTAAAGGAGGAGCCTCAGGAAGTTGTGGAGCAACAAAAAATTGAGGAGAAGAGAGTGGAGACATCCACTCAAGAAGAACCATCCATAGATGGAAGAAAAAGAGCCAAGGAAGCTGATAGACTTGTGCAAGATGTGAGGGAGAATGTGGGATCTCCTTCAAATTTCCGCAGGAAAAGGAAGTCACCTAAGAGGTACACTGACTACATGGCTCTAATGACCGAGATTGTAAAGACTTATATATCCTATTTCGAGGAATAAATAGAGAAACATATATGGGTTGATGAAATGGTGGAGGAATATGAATCCATTGTAAAGAAAAATGTTTGGGAATTGGTCTCAAGACCGACATATAAATCAGTTGTGAGTTCGAGATGGATCTTCAAGGCTAATCATGCAGAAAATGGAAGCATAGAGAATTATAAGGCCAGATTTGTGGCCAAGGGATACTCTCAAGTTGAGGGAATCGACTATGAGGACAAATTTTATCCCGTAGCAAGGTACTTATCCATTATATCAATTCTAGCACTAGTTGCGCAGATGGGGTGGAAGATCCGCCAAATGGATGTAAAAACAAAATTTCTCAATCAAGTTATTGAGGAGGATGTATACATCGAGCAACTAAAATGTTTTGAGACATTTGATTGGGAGTCTCATGTGTGCAGACTTAAGCGAGCGTTATGTGGTCTCAAATAAGCACCTCATGCTTGGTACACTGGGACTGACAACTATCTCACTAGTTTGGACTTCACCAAAAGTGAAGCAAACACAAACCTATACCATATTTTGGTAGAAGGTAAATTAATTATTATTATCTTATATGTTGATGATTTGATTTTAACTGGTGATGACCAACTAATCAGATCTTGCAAGGAGGACCTTGCAAGGGAATTTTAAATGAAGGACATGGGTCTCATGCACTACTTCCTCAGGTTGGAAGTATGACAAGGCGATGCGGAAATATTTGTTTCTCAAAGCAAGTATGAAAATGAGATATTTCCGAGATTCCGCATGGAGACTTGTAAACCCATGGAGACACCTCTAGTGACCAACTGAAGGAAGGAGGATGCCACTTCAGGTGAAGAAGTGAATGCTACCATTTATTGACAACTAGTGTGTTCACTGATGTATCTTGTGAACACATAACCATATATGTGCTATGCAGTCAACCAAATGAGCGAAGATATGGTTAGTCCAACCAAATTGTTTTGGAATGCAGCGAAGCATGTTTTACGGTACCTCAAAGGCACAACTAAGTTTGGGCTATGGTACAAACAGAAAGAGGGAGTGAAGTTGTGTGGCTTCACAGATGCAGATTGGGCAAGGAGTCCATCAAACCGAAAGAGTACATCAGGTGGAATTTTCAGTGTTGGGCCTGCAACGTTTTCCTAATACAACAGAAAGAAAATATCTATGAGGCTCAGCTCGATAAAAACATAATACATGGATACAAGTCAAGCAACATGTGAGGTGATTTGCATGAGATAGGTACTTGTGGGACTGTTTGATCAGATGATGGATCCAACTATGATCTATTGCGATAATCAGAGTTACATCAAGATCTTTAAGAATCATTTATTTCACGATCGATCCAAGCATATAGATATCTGGTATCACCATTTGCGAGACTGTGTGTAGAGGCAGATAATGTTTCTACAATACATCTGATAAAAGAACAAGATGATGACATTTTTAAAAAGTCTTTGTCAAGAGGGAAGTTCAAATTCCACAGGTGCAGGTTAGGGGTGGTTGATAATCCCTTTCTTGCTGAGAGGGGTTGTTGAAAAATGCAGCCAGAAAGTCTAAATTTGATTTTGCCTTGGTTAAATTGAGAAAATTCGAATCTCCTCATCAAAAAACAACTTGGATGTAGTTAAATTCTGTGAAATTACTCTTGTCACTGAGTTAGCTCAGTAAATTTGAGTCAGAGGAGTTAGAGTTTAGTTAAGCATGTGTGATTTCTATTTTTTAGCAATCAAGGCCAGTCATTTCAAGTTGTTTTCAGTTAAACTAGTTCTAACTAATGGAGGAACTAGTGGAAGGTCAGTTGTGCAATGAGACTTCAATCTAACTCAGTGATCATCTAGTTAACTGATCAATCAACCCAAAATAGATAGTGCATGAAAATAATTTAAGTTCCCTGGATTTGGTGGAGATTCCAAGGTAATGTAAAACCAATTGTAAACTAGTCTTGAGTGCACAAGTTTTGCATGCAGTCATATGATAAACCTTGGTAATTGCATAATCATTTTGGAGGAAATTCCTAAATAATATTGGCCTTTTTTCCCCAGGAATTGCACAAGGAAATAGGGGCTCAAGTAGAGCCAGAAATTGACTAAGTCTGGGTCAGAGCTTCTTAGTGAGTAGAGAGATAGGTTATTCACATGTAGGTTGAGCTTAGTTAGAGCTAGCAATTTTAATTCATCTCTATTCATTAGATTAATGCAACCATGCATATGGGTTTTTAGCATATTGATTTCCCCGAGAAAATTAATATGTGTATGTGTGTTATTTCTCATTGCATGTTTATGATTAATGTTCTAAATTGTGAATACAATTACACAGAGAAGTAGAGTAGGATTGTGTCTTGTCATTCAGATTAAAAATCCATGATAAATTGTAATTATACACCATAATTTATACATTTCCCCAATGTGCATCCCTTGCAGACATCATGCTGGTCAAGGGCAAATTTTGGGAGACCGATTGTAATATGCTGCATGATTTTTATGGCCCCATGGTGTAAGTGTCCCATGCTCCCGTTTCAGAGTTATCAAACATCCAAAATCTACAATTCTCATGCCTGGATACTCAGTGCAACGTAAACCTCCACCTCAAGTTTGGAGATATTCTTCACTCGAACTCGAATATGTTTCACCTTCCCGGTAGTTACATGTCTCAGATAGGCTTTCCCTTGATTGAAAACAACATCATAGCCATGATCCTCCAATAAAACTACAAAGATTAGGTTCTTCTTCAACCCATGTACATACATGACATCTTTCAGGTGAAGATGGGAGCTTGAATCCCTCTTAAATGTTACATTACCAATTCCTTTGGTATTGTACAACCCATGATCCTGAAGTTCTATATGCATATGGAGATCCTTCTCCTCTAGGATACTGAAGAAATATTTGCATCCCGTCATATGGAACGAGGCACCTGAATATAGATACCACACACTCCCCATCACAATGCTCACCATGCATGTGATCAAGGTGAAGTCTAATTAAAACTATGAGGCAAGTGCTTCACCTCCTGCTCCTCTTGAAGGCTTCTTGTTAGAATTCTTGTCCGGAAACTTTGTTTCATAGTGCCCAAATTCATGGAAGTAAAAACATTTTATCTCACTTAGATCCTTATTCTTTCCATTGTTCTAGATGGACTTTGGTTTTCTTTGGTCCTTTCCCTTTAATTTCTTGCCCTTCCCAACTAAGGAAAAATTATCTTCCTACTCATATTTGGATGTTACTCCATCTCTAGTATTCCTCTGAATTTCTTCCTGCACTAGATCAGACCAAAGTCTCTCCCAATTTGGTAATTTGTCCTTCATTTAAAAAGTCTTAGTAGTTGTGCCCGAATTTTGGAAGGCATAGGAGAGATAGGCTCACTAATATTGAAAAGGTAATATATTCTCCAACTCCTCCAAGCTCATATAGACACTGAGTGAACCTAGAGAGGTAATGTGGATTGGTTTCACCTTCCTGCATGCAGATTTTTCTGAGCTTGTCCCTTAATGCCAATTTTCCGGCATCACTGTTATTTTTGATTAATTCAGTGAGGGTATTCCACATAGAAAATGGAGTCTCCTTTCCATGTAAATTATAGAGTATGTGGTCCCTCACACCCTCCAGGATGATCCTCCTGGCTTTTGCAGTATCCTTTTTCCACTTTGCAAGTGCTTGTACATTTAATGTTCCTAGTTGTGGAACGTCAATTTTGGTGTACTCCAGCATTCCATTATCATCAAGTACATCCTCCATCATTTCCTTCCAAGATATTAAATTTGAGGTTCCCTTAAGGGCATACTCCAATCTCAATCCATTAAAACACATTTTCCCACATGGAAGAAAACTACTTCACTGAATCTGAAAATCGAAATATTTGAAGGAGAGGCTTTATAGACTAGTTTCTAGGGTTTTTTCTGCTCTCATACCATGTAGAAATTAATAGAAATGTGTTACTACTGATGTATTCAAATGGAAATCAAGAGATTAAAAATTCTTTCTACTATTCTGGGGAATGGAAATCATAATTTAGAAACACATGCAATGACATACAAACATTAAAACACCAAAAGATCACACTGATTTACATGGGAAGCCAACTAGGAAAAACCCCTCCGTTGATTTTCATTAATAAGATGAGAATGAGAAACTATTACAATGTATTACTTCAATCCTAAAGCATACCATGTATTGTAAGCTCGCTCTCCTGCTAATTTTCCTGCTTGGGCCAACACTTAGCCAATTCAAGGCCCCAACTTGCTCCTATTTCCTTGCACAAGCTTGGAGAAAATTAGCTCCTTGGGATTTTTCTTGTGCAATTCCCAAGGAATGATTCACCTACTTAACTGCAAAGCTTGTACACTCAACTAGCATACAACTGATAATTACAATGTTCCTTTTCCTCCAATTCAACTAGGAAATTCAAATTCCATGCATGTCTGGGCTATTTTTAGCCGATTTCCTAATTTAACTGAGAGATCACTGCATTAACAACATTTTTACTACTCAATTTACCTTAAAATAACTCAACTAGATACTTGGCCTCAGTTAACTGAGTCAAACTGAAAATAATAGAACTAGATCGCTAAATTTTAACAATCACTACATGCACAACTGTACTTCTAGCCTATAACTCGAATTTACTGAGTAAACTAATAGACAAAGCCATGTCACACAAGTTAACTGCAATCCAAGTCATCCTACTGATGTCGAAAATTGAATTACTAAATTTGACTAAGGAACAAGTCAAATTTATCCTTTCTTGCTACAATTACTAACATTGAGAATGTTCAGGAGTTGTAAAAGGTTTAACTTTAATATAATACCATAGCGCAACCTTAGCATATGTTATTTATGGAATGATAATAACTAGTAGGTAAGTTAGTGAAATGTGACAACTCGCCAGGGGACCCATGACAAGCCATATGGAGATAAAGTATCCCTTATGGTTATACAATGTATATTAAGAACAAGATTTAATTGATAAGTATTGACTGCCACTAGAATACCAAACCCTGAAGGAAATTAGTTCTATATTAGTTTCAAGTAGTAAATTGTTGGTAATGAATTATTTGAACACAATGGGTATTAAGTAATTTTCTTTACCATGTTTTGGGTGGAATAAAAGTCAAATATATATCTTCGAGTTACCCCTTTTTCAATAAATGTTATGAATACTCTAGGGTGTTGTAACAATAGAAGAGATTCAATGTAACTTTTTTTTTTTGAATTTTTTTATTTTTATGGGTGGATGTTATAAAACATATTGAATCATATTAGTTATTATCCTTGCATGTTCTCGGAATAATAGGATAGCCTAGTTGGGAGTCCTACCAAAATAGAAGAAATCTAAAAAGGTCTCGAATTATTTCTTAAAGGATAAATATATGGCCTATTGATATTTTCATCCACTTCAAAGAGATAATGGGTCTTGATATTATTAGTATGGTGGATGAATCTCAGACATTAAGGAGAGTCTCTAGATCTATAAATGGGACTTTCATTACGTTGATCCCAAAAACCCTTGATCCCAAGACTTTTCGGTACTTTAGGCCGATATATATTTGTAACATTGATTTCACACTGATCTCCAAGATTATAACAAACATAATGAATATGTTCCTCTCAACCCATACATCTTTTGAACAATTCAAGTTTCTCAAACACATAGAAATACAAGACGCAGTTGCAATTGCTAAAGAAGCACTGCACTCTATCAAGAGCCACAATAAAGACGTTATCATCTTGAAGTTGGATCTCAACCATGCATATGATTGAGTGGACTAGTATTTTATGAGGTTGATTCTACATAATATTGGTCTCTCTGTGGGTGTGATTGATTGGATCATGGCTTGTATTTCCTATATTTCATTCGTTGTGATTATAAATGGAATTCCTACCAATTTATTTAGGGCTTTCATGGGCCACAAAAAAGGGTGTTCACTATCCCCCTTGTTGTTCTAATTGGTTATCGAAGGTCTTAGCAGGAGGATCATGGCATATAAAGTCAGTGGTTTTTCCCTTGGATTACAGATCATGGGGAAGGTAGCCATCACCCACTTATTGTTTGTGAATGCCGTTTTTATTTTTGGACATGTATCAAAGGATCAATGGGATCACATTCAACGTATTATCTCAAATTTTGGAGATGCCTTGGTTCTTATTATGAACACTTCAAAACCAAGCTGAGTTTTGCTTCACCCGAGATAGAAAAAGTGTCGGAGATAGTCGATTGTTTTGGTATCAAGATTCACAATATGGACTTAGGGTTTAAGTATATGGGTTTCAAAATGAAATCAAACAAATATATTTCTGAGGATTGGTAGTGGATCATTGACAAGCTCATGGGTAGAATAAACAAGTGGACACATAAACTGTTATCCTTCGGTGGAAAAATGGTTCTTGTCCAATCGATTCTGTAAAATATTGCGGTTTACTGGATGACCTTGTACAAACTCCCCCAAAAAATCATCAAGCGTATAGATGTTATTATCTCCAACTTCGTCTGGTCCGGATCAAAGGGTGATTAGATGTTCCACCTAGTACGTTTAGAATTTATTACTAGGGGGGGGAATATGGGGGCTAGGGCATTAAGAAGGAAATGGAACATTTTGGATGGGCCCTTCTGTCGAAGAGACTTTGGAGAGTAATCTCTCAAAAATGTATATGGATAGAGATCATAAAGAGAAAATATTTATAGGATAAGAGTATGAAATATTGGATAAGGAAGGTGGCTACATGTTCTAGGATTAAATCACATATTTGGAGAAGTTTAATGCTGACAAGAGGATGAACCATAAATAATATTAGATGGTATACTAGATCGAGTGGCAATACACTGATTGGAATTGACCCAATTTATAGGGTGGAGGCTATCAACAGACTACCAGATGAAATCATAAATATTTTACATGGGAAAGATATTTTTAACATAACATAAATTTAGAAGGGGACCAATCCATTAAATATATATCCCACACGGTTGGATGCAGAGGATCTGGGATTGGAGAATGCAATATTGGATAGCTGGAATAGGTATACTCAACAACTCTCTTAGGAAGACATTTATTTAAGAAATGGTGAGGACTGTATATGCTAGTAGGATGACAAGACATATGGAAAAGTTTCGGTTAAAGATATGTACAATAAGGTGGTTCCATAGATCATGGAAGTGGTTTTTTCCCAGGAATTTACTGTTTTTCGGTTGGCTAGTATGTAGAAACAAAATCATAACATGGGATAATTTATGAAAAGGGGGCTTTAATGGACCTAGAAGACATAGTTTATGCCATGGGGATTTCAAAAACACCCTTCACTTATTTATCATATGTCAGAGCTTAAAACAAAGTCCACAAAATTTTAAGGAATATGGACCCAACAACTCCAAGTTTCCCTACTAAACATTTCGATGGAGCAACCCAGAATGAAAAACACTACTATGGAGTTAGAATTTCCATTGATGAAGGACAAATATATATATTCAACAATTATGGTGGACTAAGACTAAACAGTAGAGTAGAAATCTTGTCTTTATGGGGAATTATTTACTATGAAAAGCTTTTAAAACCAGAAGAGATTCATATATTTGGGGATTCTCAAGTGACCATTTAATGGATCAACAAAGGAAATTCCTTTCCCCCCCTCTTATGTTCAATTATATCCAATGAAACCTTAGGTTGAAAGAGTCTTTTCACATGGTTACTTTCAATTACCTTCACAGGGAGTTCAACTAGGAAGCTCACATATTATCTAAAGATGGTTTGAAAATGCAACTAAGGAAAATCAAATTCTTAGTCTTTAACCTGGGAATACACATAAGATAAATATTTATGAACTGGTGCTGAGTTTTTGTTTCTCACTCGAACTTTCTACCTTTCGTTTTTTGAACATCATATTTTGCCATTTGGTCATTATACAATGCTCTTTTTGGGGACTTCTATATTTTTGTACTTAGCAGACAACTCCCTCTTGGGAGATGGATATAATTTTTTATTTAAGCTGAGTCAATCGTATCAACAATGCTATGCTGGACATAATTCAAATCTTTAGTATCAATGCTTTTTCTAAGAAAGGTTCTAGAAAATTAGACAAATTTGACATATATACTTGATATAAACATGTTTAATTTTAATAAAACACACACACACACACACATATATTAATATATAAATTAAAAATAATAATAATAAAATAAATAAAACTAGTTTTATGTTCCAAAATGTAAAACTAGTAGTTGCCCCTAAAGGTGCAAAGATACACCGAAGGTAGTTCATCTCGTCAACATTTGGGAAGATTTGTCTTTCAATATTGTGCTTGAAGTAGAAATTTTGTCTTGTGGTTATGCATATAACATCCTGAATGAATTATCACCAAAATATGTCAATTGGGCGCGTCCCAAATTTAAGGATTGGGAATGGAGCACCCCAAAAATCTGCTAATGTAAATTTTCACCACAACCATGTGGGACCTGCACATAATCCTGCTAATGCAATATCAAAAGGCTAAAATCCATGTGCTAATCATGTAAATATTGGAAATTTGCTAGAACAACATGTGATTGTGAGGACATGAATACATTTGTTTACCGTGACTTGGAGGAACATGCAATAGGACAATGCCCTACAAAAAGGATGAGGTAAAGCTCAACCATGTTGTTAAAGAGATGCACAAGATAGTTGTGGAAAAATTCAAATACGGAACAAAGGAAGAGGTTGCCAATGGCCCAATCGCAAAAAAATTTGATACATATTGCAGTCTACTTAAGCTAGATGGGACACCAGAAAATACAGGGACTCCGATTTTATATCAAAGAGCAGAAATAATCAATCTGTTCCAATTGACTACCTGGATTGGTAATTTCCTTTCCCAATCCATGCATAGAATGAAATTTTATTGCAAATGAGCAAGGATATTTAATGATTTCCTTTCATAAATGTTATCCATTCTTCCTTGCCTTTATTCTATCGGAAATAGTTTCTACCTTAGCATTAGTGCATGATTTATCTTTTCCATACTGTTAAATTTCCTATTTAGAAGGTTCAAATAATTTATTAATGCTATATTGTAGTTGTAATAGGCTATGAAAGCTATATTGTAGTTGTAATAGGCTATCAAATTTATGCAGACATAAAACGAAGAGCTTGGTATGGATGTTTATGGTGGAAAACAACTATTTGTAAAATTGTCAACATTCTACCAGAAACTCAAGTCAACTTTGCAGGCTCTCTTGGTATTTCAATGCCAATTTCTAATTTTCTAGTGTCTCATATTGTATTTCTCTAGTGACAATAACATGCTTGAGTTGTTGCATAATGGAATTATTCTGCATTTGTGTTTCTTGAAAATGTTTGAAGTAATTAAATATTTAAAATATCGCAAGCACTTCAAGGTTGGAAAAAAAAAAGAAGGAATTATTTTTCATTTGTGCTATTTGAAAATGTTTCGAAGCAATTAAATTTTTAAAATATGGCAAGAATTTCAATTTTGGAAAAAAAAAAATTATATTAAGGAACAATTTTAATGAAACCCCTTCATATGATGATGATGATGGTGATGGTTAACGTCCACTGAGACCACACTTTGGTATATCGGACCTAATTTTCTTAGTTCTTAATTTTCTGGCTTCTCATATTTCTCGGCAAGATTGGTGTTGTAGCTTTCTTTTTCTTCTCTACGGTCTTCCAACTTCCTTTATCTTGCACCTCCTTCATCTCTTCTGATTCTTGGCACACTGTTGTCTTATCTTCGGGATTTGGGAGATCTGCTTTGCTGCTAAATCCAGATTTATTTTGTGCGGTATTCAAATCCTCATAATTGTTGATGCTAGAGGGGATGTCGAGTTAATTTTTTTTGTTGTTGGGCGAGGCTTTCCCCCTGCTTGTCTTGAGGGTTGTTTTTATCTTGCCTGATTTCTTGTGATTCAGTGTTTTCTGGAGAGCATTCTTCCTTGGCGACAGTGTAATGTTCCTTTTGTGCTCCTTCCCACCATGTAGATCTATGGTGAATCTTTCTAGCAGAATTTTTCTAGGAGACTTTTGGGAAATTTTTGGCTAGATGGTTTGTCTCAAAGCAGGATCAACATCTGAAGAGAACACTCTCATAGTCGAGTTTCTGGTTCCATACATAGTATTTTCTTGTTAGGATTATTTCAGATGGGAATCTGGCACTGAAGTCCATTTCTACATAGATGCGTGCATAGGTGGTTCTGACATATTCGTCTGTTTCTGGGCACCTGCAGTAAAATTTCCCAATTGAATTTCTAATGGCTTTTAGCAAGGAGAGATTCCAGAGATGCAAAGGTAGGTTTGGAAATCTGACCCAAAATGGTGCTGAGGTTATGACTATTGTTGAAGGATCGAATGATGGGTTCCATGGCTTCATGAATAGGCCCGAGTTTTCCCAAAACCAAGGGCCAGAATCTAAAATGCATTGTCTGCTTTCGGAGTTTTCAAAATATGCTATAAAGAAACCCTTAGCATAGGGGTAGATATTAATTTCATCAGAAATGACAGGCTTCCATACCTCTAAGATCCAACTGTGGAGAGCTATTAACCGCGGCCAGAAGCCATTAAACTGGTAGATTAAGGTAGTTTCAGAAAACTTCAAGGCCTCATCCAGTGAGGCTTTAACCACCTGCACAGTGGGAGCTAGGGCTTCACTGACAATATGGGCAGGAGCTTGACTCTCATAGGCGGAAAAAACTGGGCCGAAAATTATCTTTGCGAAGCTAGGAGCCATACTATGGAACTAAAACTCGCATTCGCACCGCAGAGTCGAAGAAGATCGATCAATGTCACAGCACCGAAGACCCACAGTCACACCGCAGAGTCGAAGAAGATCGATCACTACCGCAACACTGAATACCCACAGTTTACTTTACTTGTTAATAGTATTTGGTTGGTTGGTAAAGTAAGGTCATTATTAGTTTTTTTTCCTAACATAAAAATAATCTTTTATAATATATATTTTCTTTTAAATAATATTTACGAACATTAACTATATTACATAGGGATTCGCTATAAAAATTGGTTTACTTGGTTCAATTATTATTATAGTTAGGATGGGGTTCATGCATAGTTGGATTGTATTGACTATATTGAGCTAAATTAAGGGACCAAAACAAAAAATTTCACTTTAAAAGAGATTTTCACGTCAAGGGATTTCATCCCTCGTATCCTTTGGTATATTAAAGTTTAGATCTAGATTGGTTATATATATATATATATATATATATATATATATATATATATATATAATTATATATATAATTTTCAAAACCACTATCAATGATAGATTGGCTATTTTATCTCAAATTTATTTTATTTGTTTATTGTTAAATAATTTTACCAAATCAAACTACACATAAATTAAAATATAAAATTATAAAGCATCATCAAATCAATAAGTCAGAAACATATTCGTCTCACAATAAACAATAAATCCATAGAAATAAAGCATCATCAAATCAATAAGCCAAATTCAAAACACACCCTCATGTAAAAGTTAATCAACATCTTTGTTTTTTGTTGTAATAAGTAAATATTATTTTTTTTTGAAAGAAAATCACTCAAAATAGATTTGTTTGTATAACCAACAGCCTAAAGAGATCCCAAAGTAAAAAAGTTTTCAGATGACCTGATCTGATCTGATCATTGGCCAGAAACTGCATGCCTGATCTGATCTGATCATTCGCTAGAAACTGCATGCCTGATCTGATCTGATCATTGGCTAGAAACTGCATGCAGTAGCAGCAACATAAACACTTGCAAATCATTCAAACCCTACAGAGAGGGTCACACCACGTGAACCACAAAATATATTCCCCTCTCTGTAATTAAATCATCTTATTCATTCAAGAACACCAATTTTTTTTTTCTAAATATAAACCCATCAAATTTGACCAAAGAATAATACATCGGTTCTTGTCCTTCCAAAAGTAGGAGTCTCAAATATGTTCAGATCCAGGATTTAGAACTTCAAAATATTATCGGCTTTCACAAGAGGGTTAGCCTTGGCGATGGCCTCCTGCCCAATGGTCTTGTAATCATACGTGCAGTTTTGTTGTAGCAGCAGCATCATTAGATGCCTCCACAACATTAACATTGATGAATACAATAACAAGAGTGACCAGAATCAAAACCGTGACCATCCTTCAAATCTACATTAACATTGATGAATACAATAATAAGAGTGACCAGAATTGAAATCACGACCATCCTTCCAATCTCTCTTTGTCTTTTGGCCATTTTTCTCTGTGTAATTGTGTTGGTCGTGAAATGAAGTGTCGAGATATTTTTTCTCTATTTATAGCACAATTGTGGCAATGGCAGAGAAAGTAACTGTAAGTTATTTTTTTAGTAAGTGGGGAAATTGCAGATATTCCTCGACTTCTAAGTTTGCAACATGACAGGATTCTTTTATGGTATGTAATGTGTACGTTGGGATTGTAGAGTTGTGAAAATGACAGAGAGAGTAATTGTAAAGTGTCTTGTTTTAGTGAGAAACATGAGGACATTCCCTGACTCTCCATCTCCAATATTATACAGATCCAAAAGTGGACATTGTGACAGTTGTTTACTTGAATCAACCATAGAAAATAAAAAGGTCTACTATGGTGAGTGGTGGAATGATTCAAAAGTAAACACCTTTGGTGTAATTATAAAAAAATTAGAATGCAAGATGAGATGATGGGTTCAATATTATTGGCTCAAATAAATCAAATCTTTCCACCCAAAAAGCGGGTGCTACACCCACTCCTACCATGTAAGTAGGGGATTTATAAAAAGGAAAAACTCATGGAGGTAGTTTTCAATAGTAGAGTATTGGGCCTATAGTACAAATTAGTTACTTTTCTTTCATTCTCTTTAATCTCAAAGTTATATGTTTTGTAGTTTTATTATTTTTAAAATTGAGTTGATATTATGTTTTATTATTAATATAAATTTGTATTTCTAAAGATTAGATCTTATTTTTTTTATTAGATTAATAGTAAGATGTATCTATGTTAATTGTTTACGTTTATACAATATATATATTTTTTCATTATTTAAATTTCATTTTTAAATGTATAAATGGATTTAATACTTTGAGAATACTCTTGAACACTTAGAGTGTGTACCCTACATATATTAAACTTGCAATTCCACTAAATTGGATTTTAAATCAAATTGACTAAAAACCTATCTTTTAAAAAGAATAATTTAATATAAAATGTTTACATTGAATTTTCTTTTTCAAAATTTTCTATATTAATATATACATAGTTTCTTTTAAGCCATATAATATATATAAGTTATATTGAAATATTTTATTTACAAATCACATTCTCTACATTATTTTTTTTTATTAATATATTAATATATGTTTAATTACACATTAATATTAATTAACCATATATTTTAAAATACTTTATTTACGACACATTGAATTTTTTTAATTATTCATATTTTTAAAATTCCATTACACTTTAATTTTATACTTAAAATTAAATCAATCCCTCTTATTATTGTGTATAAAATCTTTCGGTGAAAATCACATTCAAGCAGAAATCTGATCTAGGACTCATTTTAAATAGATAGGAAACTCCAAATAGTTGTTGTGGAATAACTACTAGTTTGACTGGAATAAGAAAATACAAAGACACAATAAATAATAGTTGAATTATTATTATTATATTTTTATTTAATAATTAAAAGATTTGAATATAATAAAATATTTATATATTCTTAATTAATAATAATCTAAGATTATATATATATAATAAAATAAAATATAAATTAATTAAAAATTAAAATATAAATAAATATAAATAATAATAATAAAATAAATATACAAGAGAGAATCGAAGGGAAGAAAACCAATAACTAAGAATGAAGGGCCATGTTAAGGTTTGTGTTTAAGGCAAACTCCATCCCAATATGGAAGATGTTATAATGTCTTGTCTTGTATGTTATGTTATCTAAAGAGTTTGACTTAAACAAATTATATAATAAATATTAAATTAAAATAAAAAAATAAAATTAATAAGTATTATTAAAAAATATTAATAATTAAATCAGATCCATCAAATCCCTTGAGGTGCAAACCTCCTCTATAGTGAAAAAGAAAACATTTGGTAGATCCAGAGTTAAGATAGATCTAGGTTGCTCTCTCTATATATATATTATTTTACATAAACATTCATATATTTTATTTATGGTTATGAGTGAGAGTAATATGAGCCCAATAAGACTGATATATATATATATATATATATATATATATATATATATATATATGGTGTTAATGACTAATTAAATTATAGACAAAAACAACTTGTTTTCATTTCATTTTTTTATGGATAATTTTAACAAAATTCCAGTAGAGATTTAGGGTGTTGAATCTATTTATTTTTTCAAAAAAGTATTTTAAAAAAACAAAAAATCACAATCTTGTTTGAAATTGTATTATAAAATTTCCGTGAAAAATATTACTATTCCCATATTAACTAGAGATTTAAAAAATTACACATTACATCATAAAAATGATCTATGTTAAAATTGAACTTAAGAAATTTTATTTTTATAATAATTTAATGAATAAGATTGGATATCAAAATGATATTCTTCATCTAATACATAATCTAGCAAATGATATAAAAAGTATTTAAATCAGTTTTAAGTTTCAAAAAATAACAAATTTAATTTGAATATTATTTATTTCACCACGTATTAAATAAATCGAAATAGAATCAATTAAGTTTCGTTCGGTTCACCATGATCGCTCATCTACATGAATAATTGCATGGAGAGCTGGTCACACCCATTCAAATATTGCTACTTATATTACACGTGTCTCTTCAAGAGTTTCGCATACCAATGAACTGTTGGGAACTAGAATACTGGACGATATTGTGAGTGCGCATCATGAGAAGACTGCCTATCAATCATGTCAGCCACTAAATTTGGTGGCCAGAGTTTGTGCACCATTAATTAGAGAGGCCACCAAATTGGAGGTTGAGAATGATTGGATGGATCGTCCAAATTTGAAGTATGATGTCCCTACTTATATTAATATGAATTATTGGTCAATACAATTATTGAAGATTTCCTAATACAAAGCCAATTCCTGCAATATTTGGAGGAGAAAGTGGAGCGTTAAAGATTCATGAGTTGTATGAGGGTGGAGCCGGACAAGTACCAGTACTTTGGGTGCAAGACGATATGTGCAATATCAATTCCGGTGCTTCTCATACACACCGAATCTATCTTTGTTAATTCTTTAATGGTATCGAATTCATGAAATTGATATTTTTTAATATTATTGAATTCACGAAGTTGAAGTTCACGTAGATGAACACCGACCATGCTTGTACAGGAAGTTCATATACGAAGAATACATTTTTCTTTAAGGATTCCGATTATTGGGAGAATGTTGATGCAGAAGCTGCGCATGTGTCTCGATATACTTTCTTGGGTATCAAAGCAGAGGCAGGAAACCCTTTTCATGGTAAAGTCAATGAAGATGATAATGTCGGTGGAGATGCTGGTACGTTGAAACGTTTTTCATGGTAAAGTCCATGAAGATGGTAATGTCGGTGGAAACGTCAGTGGAGTTGCTGCTACCTCTTTCTATATTTTCTGGAGTAGCAGAGTAGAGGTGTATTGGGAGAAATATCTTCCTCGTTAAGAAGTATATCTGAAGGAATTTTTTGCTCTCAGAGGGTTCCATGTTAAAGATCGCCATCAATCTTGGATTCCACTTACAGTGAGGAATTCAATAAGGGATGTCAAGTTATAAAAAAACCAGCAAACAGGTTATACATGAGGCAGATCTTTGTATGCCGCTGCGATTCTCAAAAGAAACAGGCAGCCAGTTTCGTAACTCCCAGTGCGAGAGCGTTGATGAAGGGCTTTGATCCATGCCTGCTTTTCAAATGGGAAGCCCAAGTTCTTCACTCTGAACAGTCCAGTATCTTGTGAGAGACCTGCTATGGTTTCTGCTAGGTAAGCTTTTAGCTGGAACCCATTCTGTACAATATTCTGTTGCTATTGGTGGCTATTGAAGAATATTTAAGTTGGAACCCATGGAGGACAAATCAATGTTGCTTTTGGTGGCTATCGATGAATATTTTTTATGCTGGTACCCAATGTGAACACGATATTGTGGCTGTTGGTGGCTAGGGCTGTTATAGTTCTTATATTAGTGAGGTCATGGTATCCAAGTACAGGGGACTGGATTACAGTGGTGAAGTTGGTTCAGAAGAGGTAAGATGATCGCATGTTTTGCCGAGCTGGAACCCATGAGAATATATGTTTGTTTTGATATTGGTGGCTGTTGATGCATGTTTTGATGCTGGTACCCATTGTCGACTATTTGTGCAAGTTTTTGGTGGTTAATGAAGGAGATCATTAGCTGGTACCGAATGTGAACATTTGTTGATCGCTTTTGGTGGCTATCGAAATTTGCATATGGCTGGTACCCAATGTGAACAAGTATATGTTGCTTATGGTGGCTGTGGGTGAACCCAGGGTGCTGCGTTTTATCTCGTTTATTCCGTGGAGGTGTCTGTTGTTGATTCCTAATTGGGATGGTCTCGGGGTTTCACATCTGTGGCATCGACTGTTGAAAACCTCTGAACATTAAGGTGATGCGAACCCGCGGGGAGAAGTAGAGATGATAAGCATTAGATTGGGTGTGGTATTAGGTTGCATGTGAGTCGGGGTAGTCGGTGCTCCCTCTGGTTTTAGATTTGGGGGTTTTCTTTCTCTCTGGTCGGTTTTTTGGTGCCCAGGATTGTGGAAGCGGTGGGCGTGGGGTGCTTATATTACGCCCTTCGGGACCTGCCTTTGCGGGTGATGGTGGATTTTCCCTGGATGCCATGTCTGAGTTTACTGCCAATGCTGAGGGGTCTCTGGTTTTCCGGTTAGCCGTTTGTTTTTCCGGCTAATTTGAATTGTTTTCAGGGGAATTGGCATTTCGAGTTTCCCACCCCAAAATCCGTCTGACATCAGCGGCGATTAGATTTATTGGCCCGTTGGTGGAGGGTTGTCTCATTTAATGACATCTTCGTTCACCAACTCAACAGTGACCGTTCACCCACTCAACAGTGACCGTTCACCAACCGTTTCACCAACTCAACAGTGTTCGGATTTTGTTTCTGGGATTGTATCTTAATTAGTTTTCGATCCGGGCGCCTCTATTTATGTGCTGCGGCTTGTCTCAACTGTTAATCCTAAATCGGAGATCTCCCATATCCAGAATCTGGGATCCTGACTTTCTTCCCCGACATTATCTGTACTGGCTTTGGGATAGTGGCTTTTTGCTCTTCGGGCATGTTGCATTATAGATCTCTGGATTTACAACTTGACTGCCACTAATTTCTTCTCCGATGTTCCTTGTATCCTCGATGGATCCCAGAGTTAATCAGTTTTCTGATTTTTCGAATTCTGCTGCATCAGGTATATGCAAGGACCGGGAGGCCGATGTGTTCACTATTCGTCAGGACATATCATATCCTTTCGATCCTGGATCTGAAGGGCATGCCTGTCTTGGTTGGATGCAGTAAGGTGTCGGATCTCCGGATCGAGTTGGGGAGCCGGATCTCCCCCAATCATGGGGACCAATCTCATCGTTGTTCGGGTGCTATTTTGTTTTCAGGATAGTTCATCTTTCATCAAGCGAGCTTGTTTTGGTGTGCAGGGTTTTTGGTTTTGTCCAGGACTGCTTTTTCTTCTTCAAGTGAACCTGGCATAATTATCAAGCGAGTCGGATTCCATATGTCATGCGTGCATGATGTATTACAAGCGAGCCTGATTTTGTGTTTGCCTAGCGAGACAGCCTTTTATCAGTCATGGAGACACTATGGAACTCACCTTTTTGTTTGCCTTCTTTCATTTCAGTTATCTTTTATTTCCTTATTATCATGAATATGATGCTACTGTATTTTCTCTGCTGGTTCTTTTCAATGTATACAGAGATGATCTCATGGGTATGTTTTATACTATCCGTAATGTTGTTGGCCATGAACATCGAATAACTTCTCTTCAGAAGTGTATTCTGGATGTATTTGGTATATGGGATTTTCTCGCTGTTTTAAATAACAGTTTGAGAATGTATTGATGATCATGTACTGTCATATATTTCATTTAATATATACAGCATTTTTTTCCTTCTGAAAAAAGGTTGCAGTTGTTATAAAATAAATAAATTAATTAATTAATTTCTAATTCTAATGAGACTTTTTTCTTTTTCTTTTTGAGATTATTGTAATATTTTGGTATATCTTTTATTTAAATGAAATATGTGGAAATTGTTTTGAATATTTTTTTTTATATTTTAAAACATTTCTTGTTCTCATGTTTCAAAGTTGTTTGTATATAATCATATTTATGGTTGTGCTAGTTGTATACACATTACAATATCTTTTTCACATTAATTAATAAATTTTAATTTTTATTATCATTATTATTAATTAAAAATATTATTCTTAATTAAAAACATTATTATTATTATTGTAAGTTTTGGAAGTGATAATTGAGGCTATGTGATTTATTTGGTTAGTTTCAATTTCACTTTTTCACCCCTATGAACCCTATACAATGAGTGCTAAGTGGACTATTAAACAATCATGAAAAATTAGTCAGTTACCACTACCTCTTATGGAAATGGTCATATATGATTGACTCACTTAAAGTAGTTAATCCCAAAAATAATATCTAATATAATGCACTAAGGAAACCCCTCATACTTAAATACAAAGAGTAAAGGGAACTCTACTTGAATGGTTAATGAGGCACACTACTTGCTAAGGTTTTGCAAATGAGATAGCAAGCTAAGTGGGCTTGATTCTGGGGAAAAACTCCATAGTTAAATGAGTGAGCTTGAGCCAAAGAAATTACGAAATAGATGACCTTTAAGAAAATCTTGATTATTGCACCCTGTGAGCATCACCCCATGCAATAATTGAATCCTAAAAATGATACATAACATTATTTTTTGTAAATCAATAAATAATATAATATAATTTAAACAAATATTTTAATTTTTTTAATATAATAAAATTGATATTTTAAATTAATAAATAAAATATTGTAACTTAAACTAATATTTTAACATTTTTAATATAATAATATTGATATTTTAAATTGACTTGAAAAGCTTAAATATGTTCCACACATGAATGAACTTATAAATTTTGCATGAAACAGGACGGTTTAGCGCACATTGGTTCTGCCATCAATAAATATAGATAAAGTGGTTCTTAAGTTCAAAATATACACTCTGGTATAAATTCCAAATAGAAATCTTCGTTTAGGCTCCAAATATAAACTCGCAGCAAAAGTGGGATGCGAAGATCATGGGTTCAATTATTGGTTCCGGAAAATCAAATCTCTCCACACAAAAAATCAAATCTCTCCACAAAAAAAAGCGGGTGTTACATTTATATAGGGGATTTTTTTTCCAAATGTTTGGGGGAGTTTAAGGGTATATATAATTTTGTTATCTCTCCAACCTTTCAAACTAACTAATTGATTAATTGGTAAGTAATGGATTTATTAAAAGGTAAATCTGATAGAGATAACTCTCAACAGTAGTATATTGGACATTGAGATAAAGCTCAGTAGCTTCTCTTCCATTCTCTCCAATCTCAAAATTATACAAACAACCCTCATAGAATATATGATAAAAATGTGTCATACCAATCTGTTCTGCTAAACTTTGGCCTGCATCCATCATCCATATAAACAAGATTAATTTGATGCAAGCATGTATATAGTATTATAGAATTTTGAAGTAATTGATAGTAGATTGTAAAATATTTTGGAAATCTGATTGCCCATTTTAATTATTTTATTTCAGATTTCCAAAATATTTTAGAATATGTAATTTTTATAAGAAAACTATTTATCATTTATATAAATAAGATTAATTAAGATTAAATTATTAGAAAATTTTGAAATAATTAGAATATAAATTATAAAATATTTTAAAATTTTAATTATTTAATTTTAAATTTCCAAAATATTTTAAAATCTACAATTTTCTTGAGATAAAAAATGAAAACTGAAAACTGAATTTGTAGATAATGGATAAAATAAGTAAACAAAAATCTTATGATTTACCTTTCATCAATTTGAAGAAATCATCGCTTGATAGGTCTATTTTCTCCAATGTTTTTCCTATGTATTTCTCCCAAATCTGTATCACCTCTTTCTGAGACAGAATGTTAGCAGGAGGGCGAATGTAGAGGGTCTTGTTCAGAGTGCGTGGATCGACCACGGTATTTATTGTATAAGTTGCTATATCATCTTCGTCCACCCAAATAACTGTAAAATAACATAATTAGGCTTATATCATCAATAGTCTAATAGCCTATTCTGTCATGTGTAATTGCTACATGATTACAGTTTTATTATTAATAAATTTTGAAATATTTGAAATATTAAATTTATTATTTATTAATAAAATAAATTTATCTTTTAATAAATTTTAAAATATTAAATAAATATATTTGATATTTAGTAGGTAAATTTACAATAAAATGACCCAAGAAAATAAAGGACAAGCTTTAACCACCATGTAGATTTAATGACACTTTTTAAAACAATAAAATGACATTAAAATAGGAAGGAAATAAATGGTCAGCATTAATCATTATGTATATTTTAGTGACCCTTGACATTTTTGTAACAATTGTGTAGAGATTTTAGATTATTTTTATAAAGACAACTACAAACTTTACATGATAATTGTGTAAGATTTTTTATTTAAATTTAATATAGATGGTTGATTTTTGTTTTTAATTGAGGATTTAAATTGATTATTAATTGTTGTAGTGTATTATAAAGTTTGTTAAGTTACATTGATTTATAATAAATTTAAAAGATTTGATTAGTGCCATGTGGCTCTCTACTCACCAATTATTCAAATCCTGATAGGTTTCTCATTATTATTTATAATATTCATTTATAGATAAACAAATTTTATTTAGCAAAATGGTCTATTACTTTTAACAATTTCCTAGGGATTAGAGATTATTTCAATTCTAATAAGTTCCTCATTATTATTTCTAACATTCATATATCTATAGGCAAATTTTATCTAGCAAAATGATTCATTTTACAATAAGATGTGTAATTCTTTATTTATTTTTTCTCCCAAAGTTAAAGTTGACCGATAACCTTTTTATACATGGTTAATTAGTTAAATATGTGCATTAGTAAGACATTTTTGGTGTTGCCATAGTTTTTTTGGTTATATTTATGAAGCTTTCACCTATATCAACCACATTTTTATTTTTGATGTAGTTGTAGTAGTTAATATTCATGGAAATATTAAGTCTAGATATTTTATTTTTTTTCGTTCAACACTATAGGAAAATAGTTAAATATTGCTAACCTTACAATTTTATAGGTGATGCTTAATTGTGCCATATTTTTGTATTTTTAATTAAAATTGTGTAATATAATTTTTAATGAAAATGTTATTTTTTATGAGTTGAAAATGTTATTTAAAAATATAAATAAATTCCAAATATATTTTAAAAACTCTTTAAAATATTATATTATTATTATTTTGTAAGTTTGGGAGGACTATATTTTCATCATGTCCAATATATCACTCCAATCAGAGCGAGGAATTGAACTAACTAGTGACTTCACATCAAAGAGGGGAATTGAACCAGTAATTTGACATCAAAAAGTGACTACATCTTCATCATGTCCAATATATCACTCCAATCACAGCGGGGTGACTTCACATCAAATAGGGGAATTGAACCAGTAACTTTCCATCAAAAAGTACTTTAAGAAAGCATATCTATCCAAAACCCCATAAACCTAAAATATTATATTATTGAAAATTAAAGACTCAATCTATTTATCCAATAATTTTGAATGTAATAAATTAAACCAATTATTTTAACATTTATCAAAACTATTTAAAATATTATATTTTTAAAAATTAAAAACTCAATCTATTTATCCAAAAATTTTGAATATAATAAATTAAACCAATTAGTGAAAAATATTTTATTATACAAAATTAACTACTCAAATCTACCAACCAACTTACTTTTCACGAAAACAACTTAAACCATTAGTAACATTTTCCCTAACTAAGCACTAACTACGAATGAAGACTACCTACTTACTTACCTTTAGTATTCCCGTCTCCATAGACGTAAACTCGATCTGCAGGGGGCGTTACACGACCAAGCTGTGCCAACCCCCCTACGAAATACCCTGCAAAGCAGTTTGCAGATACGTATGTATAAGGAATCCCCGCTGCTTCGATGGCGCGCCTGACCTCTCTTTTGTCACTAAAAGTCACATTTCCCGGTTCCATTGCATCTTCCATTCTGTCCGGATCTATGCCAAATTCAGATGGTACAAATCTCTGCACACGTTAATCACAAGTATATAATTATTAATATTGCAAAAAATCCCCACACATATATATTAAGATCTTAAATTACAAGCTGCATTTGCCTTGATGTTGGGAGTTTCTTTCATGGCTTCCACCAGCTTCAGCTGTTGAAGAATTGCGTGACTGCGAATGTGGTTTCCAGCCATGGCGCAAATCACAACGTCGACTTTCTTCAAAGCAGCCACAAGACTCTCATGATTATCAAACGACCCCTGCCATGCCGAATAAACCATATTACTAAATTAAATCTCCCTGAAAAATGTGATTTCTTTTTAGATTGATGAACTATAATGGAATGATAGGAATGCTTATCATCAGAATTGTGTGAGACTTGTTTGGTTTGGAGGCGTTTATTTTTGGAGGCGTTCAATTTTTTTAATCTAAAATTTGAACTGCACATAATTAACTAATTTACACCTTATCGAATTTTTATTATTCAATTTCTTCAATCTAAAATTTGAATATTTGAATAGTACACAATCAACTAATCTGCACTTCATGAAATATTTATCATTCAATTTTTCCAATCTAAAATTTCAACTGCACACAATCAACTAATCTACTCTTCATGGAATGTTTATCATTAAAATTTGTTGGAATTTTCAGAATTCCAAAACAATGAAACTGCTCCTCTTTAACACAGAGAATAATACAAAAAAAAATTCACTGACAGACAGAGTTTTCAACTCAGAAAAATTATATTTCATATAAAAAAAAAAAAAAAACTGCTGTTACAGACTTCCTCAAAAGAGGGATTTACTATTGTGACTGCTGCTGTCACAGTGCACAAATTAAAAACTCTGTTTTACTAAAAAAACATTCACTGTTGGAATACTCTGTTTTTAAAATAAAACTCTCTGTCTTTTACAAGCAATACACCCTGCTTTGTAAAAACTTTACAATATAAAAACTCTGCTCTGTGTTTTTCAAAATACGCTGCTGTGCATATATGAAAACATTACATTACAAAACAATGGCTCTGTCTCTACATATTACAAACAGAAATATCTTCAGCCATAAATTACTTCAACCACTAAGTTCACCGCTTGAATTCATTTATGGTTTCATTAAATTTCTGCAGGCACCGCTTTGAAGTAGCATTGATGTCCAATTGACTTTCTGGCACTTTGATTTTTTTTATCTTCCCGCACTGCTGTGCATTAAAAAAAATCCTGTGTAATAACAATTCTGCTGTGTAATTCCAAATTACATTTCTGTCTTTTTATCTTTTTACATCCACTGCTGTGTAAAAAAAAATAAAACATATGCTTCACGGCTTTTACAATGTGCTGGGCACATATCTACACCTTACAGGCCTTTTTAATATATACTTCACATATATTAAAATCAAACAAATAAAACATTAAAAACCAACTTTTGTTTTAAATCTGTGCGATGGGAAAATAACAATTAAACCCAAATCTTATACGTGCATTCATGTGGGCCCCTTTACTATTGACGTAAGCAATTCCGAGGGGGTAAGCTCCTCCCTCTGCCTTGCTTGATAGACCCCCGCGGACAGGCTTTGATGTGGGCCCGGCTGCTTATAACATCAGCCGTTCCGATGGGGTGTCTTGCTCTGCCGACTCTCACTCATCGACCCCATCGGAATTCACTTCCGCCTGCACTGTCCGCTGCCTTTTGTGGGCAGTTGGTAATTATTTCCAACACTCCCCCTTAATTTCAACTGCTGGGTTTTCCTGCATACCCAAACATCTTCTGAAATATTCAAAGCTTTTCTGCTGTAATGGCTTTGTGAGGATATCAGCAAATTGATCCTCCGTTCTGCAATGCTGCAAAACAATCTCGCCATTGCTAACCAATTCCCGTATGAAATGAAACTTGGTGTCAATGTGCTTTGTTCTTTTATGAAAAACAGAATTTTTAGACAATGCAATAGCTGAGATATTGTCACAAAATATCACTGTCCCTTTTAGCTGTTCTTGACATAAGCTTCTCAACATTTTTCTCATCCAAACTGCTTGACACGCTGCTGCTGTAGCTGCCACATATTCCGCTTATGCTGTAGACAATGCTACAACGGGCTGTTTCTTAGAAGCCCATGAAATGGCTCCTGAACCCATATGAAAAACATAACCGGAAGTGCTCTTCCGATCATCTACACTTCCAGCCCAATCACTGTCAGTGTATCCAACTAAATCTGAACATTCTGAAGCAGTATAAAGAATACCAAACCTTTTAGTACCTTTAACATACCTCAAAATCCTTTTTGCTGCTTGCCAATGTGCATCCTTTGGCTTTTCCATGAACCTGGAAATCAAACTAACAGCATGCATTATGTCTGGCCTAGTTGCAGTCAAGTACATAAGGCTACCAACTATGCTCTTGTACAAACTAGGATCAAAATCCTTACTGTTGTCCTCTCTGTTGAGTTTTAATCCCATCACTGTGGGAGTGATTGCTGCTTTGCATTTCTGCATGTTAAATCTTTCAAGTACCTCATTAACATACTTTGCTTGTGAGATAAAAATCCCATTTTTATCTTGTTCTACTTCTATTCCCAAGAAGTATCTCAGCAAACCCATATCAGTCATTTCAAATTCTTCTTTCATGACTGTTTTAAAATGTTCAATAAGGCGATCATCATTACCTGTAAAAATAACATCATCAACATACAAGACAACAATCAAGATTTTACCGTCTTGTTCTTTGATGTAGAGGGTGGGTTCTCCCTCACACTTCTCAAAACCATTTTCCAGTAGATATGAATCTATCCTACTGTACCACGCTCTTGGCGCTTGCTTCAGCCCATAAAGAGCTTTCTTCAACTTACACACTTTGTGCTCTTGGCCTTTCTTCTCATAGCTGAGAGGTTGCTCAATGTAAACCTCTTCCATTAACACTCCATTCAGGAATGCTGACTTTACGTCCATTTGGTAAACTTTCCACTTGTTTTGTGCTGCTATGGACAACACTGCTCTCACGGTTTCCATTCTTGCAACCGGTGCGAAAGTTTCCTCATAATCTATCCCATGCTTCTGCTTATAGCCTTTGACGACAAGCCTTGCCTTGTGTCTCTCTATCTTGCCTTCAACATTACTCTTGGTCTTGTAGACCCATTTAACACCAATGACATCTTTACCTTTTGGGAGTTCAACCAAATCCCAAGTTTTGTTCCTCTCTATGGCATTTATTTCCTCATCCATAGCTTCTATCCATTTCCTATCCTTGATAGCTTCTTAGAAATGAACAGGATCATCAACATGACAATATAAAGCAAACAAAGAATTGATACCTTCATTAGCTATATCTTGTTCATAAATATCTTTCAAACTTTTGAATTTCTTACCTCTTTCAGTAGGTGTACAAGTACTTGAAGAAGCACTTGAATTTCCTCCTTGTGGTGTGCTTGGAGAAGCACTTTCATTTCTTCTCAAAGGTGTACTTTGCTGCCCTCTTGTTGGTGTTGCTGTTTGGGGAAGTATTTCAGCCACCTCATCATCATTCTCATCATGAGATAAACAGTGTTTAACATTCACTGTTTTCTCTATGCTTCCATCCCAAGCTTCCTCTTCAATGAACTGTACGTCCCTGCTCACAAGAAACTTTTTGCTGGATGGGTTATATAACCTGTATGCCTTGGATTCCTCACTGTATCCAATGAAAATACATTTCTCCCCCTTGCTGTCCAAATTCTTCCTTAGCTGATCCGGAATGTGTGCATAAGCCACACATCCGAAAACCTTCATGTGTGTGACACTTTTCTTTGCGCCACTCCATGCCTCTTCTGGCACTTTGTTCATAACTGCTTTTGTAGGACACCTGTTCAAAATATACGCTGCACAGTGTACAGCTTCAGCCCAATAATCATTCGGCAAATGCTTTGCCTTTAACATACTCCTCGCCATGTCCATTATGGTTCGGTTCTTCCTTTCGGCCACTCCATTTTGCTGCGGAGTATATCTAGTTGTAAACTGTTTGTGAATACCATTTTCTCTACAAAACCGTAGAAAATCTTTAGATATATACTCACCTCCTCTATCAGTCCTTAAGACCTTGATATGCAGCCCACTTTGATTCTCAACAAGTGCTTTGAAATTGCGGAATTTTTCAAACACTTCACTTTTCTTTTTCAAAAAGTAAACCCAAGTTTTTCTTGTAAAATCATCTATGAATGTTAAGACATAGTGGCTACTTGCAAGCGATGGAGTTTGCATCGGTCCACATACATCTGAGTGGACAATCTCTAAGGGTGCTTTTGCCCTTATGCTTTTCCCGGAAGGAAAACTTTCTCTGTGTTGTTTCCCAAGAATACAACCTTCACAAAGGTTGTCTGGTTTCTCTATCAATGGTAAGCCACTTACCATTCCTTTTCTGTTCAACAAATTAAGACCTCCAAAGTTGAGATGTCCAAATCTCAAGTGCCATAACCAATTATCATCCTTTGGTTCGCTTTGGAAAGTCTCCTGTGCAACTGCTGCTTTCTCTTCGCCATTCTTCAAATCTGCTCTCATTATGAGAGGGAACATCCTGTTCCTTGTCATCTTCACTTCAGCAATACACTGTATGCTGGGTGGTTTATCCATGATGGTACAAACATCATTATCAAAGAAAACATTATACCCCTTATGGACAAGCTGTCCAACACTTAAGAGGTTACACTTCATTCCTGGAACATAATAAACATCTGCTATGGTCTTCCTTGCACCTAATCTTGTAAAAACATTTACATCTCCTTTTCCCATAACATAAACTTTGCTATGAGTTCCTAGTGTGACTTGTGACTGCACACTTTCATCTAACATAGAAAACATTGCAAAGTTTCCTGTCATATGGTTACTACAACCGGAGTCTAGAAACCATATATCCTCATTCTTTTCTTCAGCCATGTTACAAACTAAAAACAAATTACTTTGGCTGCTATTTTCTTTTGTGAAATTTGCACTAGTTTCACTTCTCATGTCTTGTTTCTTCTTTCTACATTCATTAGCATAATGACCATATTTCTTACAATTGTAACATTGGACATTGGACTTATCATACCTTTGTCCTTGTGCATTCTGCTGGCTGCTGCCTTGGCCTTGATGCTGATTTGGATTGCTGCCCCTTCCTTGAGCATTTGCTGGACTGTTCCTTCCACCTCTGTTTTGGCTTCTGCCTCTTCCTCTTCTGCCTTGCCCTCTTCCTCTTCCGAAAGACATCTGGGTCTTAAAGGCTTGCTCAAGAGATGAGTTTTCACTCCTACCCAATCTCTGTTCATGGGTAATCAGTGATGCATGTAATTAATCCACTGAAAACTTTGTGAGATCCCTTGTCTCTTCTATGGTGGTGACAATCACATCGAATCTTGAGGGTAAACTTCTCAAGAGTTTTTCCACAATCCTCTTGTCCTCAAGAGTCTCTCCATGAGATCTTATTTGCGTGACCATTCCAATCACATGAGTGAATAATGAGTCAATAGTGTCTGACTCTTTCATACAGAGAGTCTCAAAGTCTCTCCTCAGCAACTGAAGTTTTGTTGTCTTCACTTTCTCCATTCCCTGATAAGCTGTCTTGAGAGTTTCCCATGCTTCTTGGGATTTCTTAGCTGCTGCTATCCTTGGAAACACACTCTCATGCACTGCTTGATACAAGAAGAAAAGAGCCTTGGCATCTTTCTTCTTATTGTTCTTCAACTGTTCTCTTCCTGCTTGATTTAACATAAAAAACTCTGCTTCATCTTTTGGCTCTTCAAAGCCATCCTCAACTAATTCCCATAATTCTTGTGAGGTAAATAAAGCTTTCATAGTTATTGACCAGTAGTCATAATTCTTTCCATTGAATTGTGGGAGATGGACACTTCCCAAACTCATACCAGTGCTGGCTCCTGCCATTCTGCACTTCTAACTATGATAAAAACACTTGACTGTGTATGTAAATAACTGGCTGTACTGCGACAGTTACACAACAAATTATATAGAGAAATAACTTAAATTCTTCTTGTCTGAACCTTCACACTGCTGGAGAGGCGGCTGCAACAAAGAATTCGTTTCCTTCAGCTTATTTGACCTTCAAATAGCCTGGATTGGCTCTGATACCATGTTGGAATTTTCAGAATTCCAAAACAATGAAACTGCCCCTCTTTAACACAGAGAATAATACAAAAAAAAATTCACTGACAGACAGAGTTTTCAACTCAGAAAAATTATATTTCATATAAAAAAAAAAAAAAACTGCTGTTACATCTTATAGAATCTCACACAATCAACTAGGTCTTGACCTTCATTGAGAAAGTTTTGAATCTCACACAATCAACTAATCTACATCTTATAGAATGCTTATCATCAAAGTTCTTGACCTCCATTGAAAAAGTTCAATTTCTCCAATCTAAAATTTGAAACTAACTAAAATAAACCCCACACAAACAACTAATCTACAACTCATAAATAAAAACCAATCACATTAATATTACCCGTAAAAGTTGTGCTCCACTGTATTTGAAGGAATTGAGGATTTGGAGCTTTTCAATATCAATGCCAATGGCTTCAGGGCGAAAAAGAACGTAAGTGGGATGAGCAAGGGCCAAGCTGGCCTTTACAAGCCTTCTGCCCAAGTATCCAGTCCCTCCCACGATCAGAATCCTGGCCTTGCCCTCCGCCATCAATGACAACTGTAACAACCAAATTAGCTCTCGAATCGAGTCCACCGTTTCCATTTGAGCGTTAATCATCAATAAATAGTAAATACATAATATGAGGACCACCTAAGCTGCTCCACCATCACAGGTTTCGGTAAAGCGGTTGAGTGTAGGGAGAACATCCATGCCTTGAAGCACGGTGCGCACTACCTTGACTTGACTTAACAATTACAGTAGAATAGGAGTACAGCTGGAGAGGAGTCCTCTCAAAGTTAGTTCAGGGTTGAATATACGTTTTGTAGGTTGTTCAGATACTTGAAAGGGGAAGCACAGGCTTCCACCAAACATAAATGGCGTTGTATTGTGTAGGGAGGTTATAATTTGGTAAAAAATATACTAGCAATTGCACCTGTGGTGCAAAGGAACGCCGAAAGGAGGCGCTATGTGAATGAGCGTTTAAGAAACACTGCTTGAGAATGACTTTATTGAATAATTTGATTTGAAGTTTAGATATTAAGATGAATCTTATAGTCTTGACTAATTTTACAAATGCAATTTTTGCAAACACGTCCTTGACAATGAGTAGTTTAAAGGCTTTCCCTATGGAACATATATTTTGGAATAGGGCATGTTGAATTATTTCCTTGGTAAAGAAGGCATAGGCACAAAATAGGTTAGGAGAGGATGTTGGTTTGTAGGTATAAAAGGAAAGGAAATAGTAATGTGAAATAACCATATTTGTAAATTAGTTTTTGAAGTATGCTACTTGCAATTGTATATCTTGAATATTCCAAGCTTTTTTTTCAACTCATTGCTAATGATGTTTGACATGACACATGCACATGATAGTTTGAAGAGTTTTTTTTTTTTTTTTGAAATTATTGTTAATCATATTTGAAATGATATATGCACATCACAATTTGAAAAGTAAGCGTGTACAGAAAAAGAAAAACATTGATTGAAGTTGTAAATAGTACTAAGTAAATACTGAATAGTAGAGAGAGTAAGATTGAAATGGCTAGTTTGACTCAAACAATTAGAAAGTAATTTATTTTATTTTAGAAAGAGTGAAGCAAATGTACTAAATGTCTTTGCGAAAATCACATTAGAATAGATTAGGTTGACACGTGTTTATTTATTTATTTATTTATCTTTATTTTATTTGATTTCTATTTATTTATTTATTTTATTTTTTTTATATCATAGCATGTAATCATTAAAAATAAAATAAATATATAAATTCAAACTTTAAATATTGTTTAATTACTTTTAATATTTAATTTATTCGACAATAATAAAAACAAATGAATATCCTTTGAATAATGCACCGAGGCTATCTCCCTCTTTTATAAAGCGCTCGAATATTAATAGAAATCCTCCCCTTGTAAACTGTATTAAAAGGCAATATCCTCTCATTATATTTTGATGTTCGAACTTCTTAGACCATAACCCCAAGCAATAACAAGTATACACCCTCTCGAAAGGCTCACGACGGACTTTAGTTTAATAAGCATTGACCAAACCTTAGAGTTGAAAGGAGACCTCCCAATCATATAAGGGGGGCAAAAGATGTAGATTTTGAGTTAATTCTTGAGTTAATTCCTTGAGTGTGGAAAATAGATTGGGGACGACACGACAGCAGCACGGACGCGGAGGAGTTGACGCGCGCAGGAAGGAGCTGAAACCATAACAAGAATGGTACAAGTCATCAGACCATATCTCAAAACATATTTTTCAAATAGTTAATTTGAATTTTAAATATTTATATTTATTTTAATAAAAATATTAATTTTTAATTTAATATTATTAAGTTGTAATTTGTGTAATTTGATTTTTATTTCATTTTATTTATATATTTATTAATCTTTGTTTTATTTTGTGTCTATTTATGTATTTATCTATTTTATTCTTATTTTTGTAATTAAGAATTTTTTTTATCTATTTTATTTTTAATTTTAATTTTATCTTTATTTTATTTTATTTCTATTTATTTATTATTATTATTATTATTTTCTTTCTTTTTTTTTTCTTTTTTTTTTTGTTGGTTTTGAAATATTTTCTTATCATAACATGTAATTATTAAAAATAAAATAAATATATAAACTTAGATTTTATATATTATTTAATGATTTTTAACAATGCTTAGACAATTTCTTAGGGTGAACCTATCTTTAGTGAGACAATTTCTTGGGGTGAACCTGTCTTTAGTACACCTCCTCTAGTCATGGGCTTAGTGTCTAACCTCTTCCAGGATTACCAGAATTGAATTGCTTTGTAGCCAATGGAAAAACTGGAAGCAGATTGTATTGGATTGGAGAAATCACTCTGCAACAATTACAAAGCATAGAGCAACAAACATAACACACAAGAAGATTCTCAGATTCATAAGAGCAGAGCATAAAATGATGAGAAAGTTGAGGCTACAGGTTGATGAAAAAACCCTAGTGATAGAAAGGGTGATCAAAGCACTCAAGGATTAACCCTAACCACTCATTTCAGTGAATTACATGATTTCTACACACAGAATAGGTTAGTTATTTTCCACCTTACTGTATCACAAAATTGATTTGTGCTAACATAATAACAAGTTCAAGAGGAGCTGAGAAAGCTCCAGCTGCAATTTCAATAAAGAAAGGAGCCCAATAAGATTATTTCGGTAAGGTTTGCTTGGCAACAACATCAATCTGGTCATTTAGGGCCAAAAGGAATCACAAGGACCCCTACAAAAGCTAATCTCAGTCTATACTACATTGTTGTTTCCGGAAGATTGTTTTGAATTCAGAATGGATCATAAGGCACCCATGCTCGAGGAAACTGCGGATGCACTACTATGAATTTTCCGAGATCATACAGGTGGTCACTAGGACATAGTATACTCGTACCATGACCTCCTACAAGTTTTCTTTACTTGGGTGTTTTCATGGAAGCTTTGATTCCTAGAATTTTTTCTCAAAACTAGAGGATTTTTCCAACGAAGAAATTCTTAAATTTTGCCTTAGTATTCCTCTCTTCTGACCCTAAAGCTTAACCATAATGTACCCAAAACACTGCCATTCTTCCAGGTATGGATATAAATTGGGCATGGGAACAAGCTGTTTAAAGGGGAGATAGAGAGAAGAAAAGAAATGCTCGATTATGTTTCTTATGCTATAAATATGTGAAGCATACTGATACTTATGTTTTTATTATAATTGACATTTGAATTTTGGACATTGTACGTATGCTATGTAAAGCTTTGCGTTAATGAATAGCTTTGTTTTATTCTTACTTGACTGTTTGTGCTTCATTGATGCTATGGTAGTTCAGTACATATCTGCCTTTTCTTGCTGTTATTAAGTTATTATGATAAATAGTCATTTAATTTGAGGCAAGGTTGTTTTTGGGATCTTGGATGTGCATTTACTGAGGTGTTTCTTAATTTGTAAAGCTTGACAGTGCATTCCCTAGATGAACCAGCATATGTAATGTGCATATGTGCTTGTTTAATGATCTGACCTGTGCTATCTACATGATACAGCAATATCCTCCAGCTAGAAGTGTTTACCCTGGCAACTTTGAAATTGATCTGATGGTAAGCTATTTAAAACCTTCATTTCATTAAAACTGACTATACTTTATTTGTATTAAAAACTAAGAGATAGATTTAATTCAGATATGACTACATTCCACTAGAGCTGTAAATCTTTGGGGTAGTGACTTCTGAGGTTTACATGTTTAGATTTCCATGTCAGAGGAAAATTCAAAGTACTCCATTAGATGGACTCATGAAAGATCCATTTCTTTGTACATTTCATTTGCAGGCTTCTCCTAAATCTGTTGATGAGGTCAATGGCATTAGAGATTCAAATAAGATTGACATCGAGGAGGAACAAGAGGTTTGTCTTATGAAATTTAATCTATCCACTAAACAGGAGATCTGTTTTTTTATGCATTTTGTTGGTATTTCTGTTGCTAAAAAACAATGAAGTGTAAATTATTTTTTCTTTGACATTTCATTAAGGTTTTGTAGTTATTGTTACCAGCCTGTGAGTTGTATTAAGCCTAAATAGATCATCTCATTTAGACATTTCGATTCCAATTCAGTTTGTTTCTTTTTCTCTAGAGTTTTCATGATGAGTAATTGGTCCCTATGCCTCAACTTCAGTTTTTCTATTGCTTTCTTGATTACTTCGAAGCCTCCCTCCTTGCGCATGGACTTGGTGTTGTTCAAAGAGCGCGGTGCATTAGAGGTTTCCTCCAATGGAAACACATGCAAACGTAAATCTATTCCAACGTTGATTCGTTTATTGGTAAATGTTGTACATAGCGGAATAATTACTGCCAAATTTTTTTTGCTCAAATGCTTTCCTCTTTTTGAGTCACCAATGCTCCTCACTTACCTACCCTTTCGTAGATTCTTTTCATGTGCTTTTTTACATAGATTCGTAGATTGTAAAACAATGTTTACCTGTAATTTGTGTGGCATCCAGCACCATTCCAGTCCCCCTGAAACAAATAACAGGCAGTCCAGTTATTCATTATATGAATAAAAGAGAATCAACAAATTTTGCCAGAACCACATACTTTCCCATAATTTTACCTCAATTGGCTTGGGATCAAAGGACAGAACGACACCCGCATTTTCTGCAATCCTCTGCACTTGAAAATTAGGTAAGTCAATTAACCAAAATTTCCATAACATGATTGGCTACCAAACTCTATACATGCATTTTAAGAGGTCAATAAAGGGGAGATTATCTTATATGTAGATCATAATATCATTACGATTACCTGCAAAATTCTCCTCTCTGTTAGCAGAATTGTTGCATAAAAATCGAAGATTGAAATGACTTGTAAATGGAAATAATTGAGATCACCCATTAAAAATATATTTGCAATTAAGAAAACATTAACAATATCTTTGCAATTAAGAAAACATAATATTGCAAGAATTTTCCCAAGGCAGAGATCAGAATTAGATTTGGTAATTCTTAATGCCGTTGCATTAAAGAGTCCAAGATTTGGTTCAAAATTAGGTTACTGTGACAAACACATTAATCATATACGGGGAACAATTTTGGGTCGAAAAAAACTCATATATGTATTGAATTAATTTGTTTAAACAGATTATTCATTTCCCCAACTAAATTATAATAGATTTTCTTACTATATTAAAAATTCCTAAAATAAGCCCAAAAATAAATCAAATTTACTGTACTGTTATCAAGTACCTAAAACAAAACCAAATAAAATTTACTGGATTCTTATCCAGCGCCACTTGCAATACACTTTATTTGGTTTCATCTAATTTGGACAGAGATCAAGTTACTCAAGTGGAGAGGCCGATAGGAGTATCGTTTGCTAATTATTAATTTGAAGTAATTTTAGTTTTTGAGATGAAGGGTATATCTATTCATATTGTTGAATTTTTCCCATATGATCCATTGTGATCTCATTGCCTCTGCTTAGTTTATCTCATCAATTTCCTCTTTCCATTATATTTGGCATCCTAGAGCAACAACCACCATTAAGAGCCTGTGAGACACCTAATAAAACAGAATCCAATGATAAAACCATAGAACATACTCAACACACTAACACAGTATATCGATACGAAGAACCCACATTCTTTAAAGTTAATATAACAACAAAAGAACTGGCATCACAAATCTGTCAGGCAGACTGCTACCAATGGCCATTAATTTAAATATTCAAGACCTGAGGCTAAAAGTGATTCAAAACCTAAAAATAATGCTGCTATGAAACCCTGAAATAAATAATTGTTTACAGTAAAAATGTAAGCTGGAAGCCAAAGAATATATGCCAAAAACAATTTGTCAATGCTTGCAAACGCAATTTTACAAAAATGTTGTTTTACAAATTTTTATCTAAATTTCATAAATGAGTCATGATATATAAGACGAGAAAAAACATATATTAGCACATAATATAAATTGAATAAATGTTGAAAAATATGTTATGAATTTACACAAACATCTCAAGTTGTAAATTTGGATGCTATTGTCGATAATGATTCTATGGCAAAAGCAACTTCATAAGTTTGGCACAGCCCTATTTTGGTACAAAAACACCTGTTTCTGTTTTTTTGTTTTTCCATATGGGTTGTTTTTCCAACTAGTAATATTAGATGCTAATGTCCATGGTGATGCACCCGTTACAAAAAGACTATGGGCATAATTTAATTGTTAACAATCAGTTACAAGAAAAAGATGCTTCAGCATTGGCATAAGAATTTCATGGTGCGGAATGACACAGATTATCATAGGCTTCAAAGCTTTCCAAATCATCAAGTTCAGCAGCAAATTGGCACTTATTCCAAAACCTGTCTACTTCACTTCAATGTATAAATGATGACATGACAATTATAAAATATTATACAGAGAATTAAAACACCATTAAAATCGGAGTGAAATTTTGAAAAGATGGCCCAGAGATTATAATACCAAATAAGAAAATACGAAACCTTATTTTTCGGTTGAAAAATCTGGTTATAGCGGATGCTGCCAAAAAATTCAACTCGCGGTCTGGAGACAATTCTCATTTAGATCACTTCAAATGTTGCTAAAACATGATTTACTCACGTTTTAAAGTCCATGTGCACGAAAAATGACTTTCGATGGGAATTGAACCGTGATAAACCAACTAAATGAGATTGGTTTTACACAGGCAGAATTCTATGGCCGATTTTTATCGGCAAACCCCAGACATGGGTTTTTTCAGGTAGAACCACGGACGGGGACATGTATTGTATAAAGTCTAAAGTCCAGCCAGACGCACATGAAAAACCAGCGAGGACTCCATCGTTGGAGCTGCTTAATATTACACCAAACACAGAATTACCATCAAAATGTAAGCCTGCAAATTAGTGACACACAAAGAATTTGGTTTGGCAAGAAAAATAGCCACTACCTAATCTGTAAGGAAATTAATCAAAGAACATGCTAAATTTTTTCTGGAAACATTCAGTGTTTGAACAATTTTCAACCTGCTGAAGATGTTGTTTCTTGTCAAAGTCCTCTCGATGTAACAAATAGTGGTCTACCTACCAAAGCAACCATTGAGGACTTACCAAACCATATCAAGAATGCGCATAAGCACAAAGTTAGATTTGATGCCTTTGTCTTGAGCCTCAACAACTGGAAAGGGAGATAAATAATATATCCTCATCTGTGTTTGTAATAATAAAATTACTTGAATATAAATTACAGAGATTTGTATCCAAATGTGATCACTACCCTTGGAGAACGTAAAAGCGCTTCATGGCTAAATGGAGCAGACCTCTCACAATGATCATAATGGTTAGCATTATTTCCCTCGAGAGGAAGGAAGGTAAGTTTGGGTCCTTACATGAGCAGAGCTAGTTTCCTCAGTTAAGATCAGGACCTAATCTGAGCCGAGATAAGCCCTTTTCGGACCTTTTCTGAGAAGATGTCAAGACCAAGATGCCCACCCTTGGAGAACGTAAAAGCCCTTCATGGCTAAATGGAGAAGACCTCCTCTCACAATGATCATAATGGTTTTCATTATTCCTCTCAACAGAAAGGAAGATAAGTTTGAGACCTTAAATGAGCAGAGCTAGTTTTCTCAGTTAAGACCCGGACATAATCTGAGCCCAGATAAGCCCTTTTGGGACCTTGTTTGAGAAGATGTCAAGACCAAGACCTTATCTTGAGAATAATCATTTAGTCATTTATACTCAGTGAAAATACAATAAGCTAATAAAGGGTGCTATGAATAAGGATGTATCTGATTTGAGTTTTGAGTCATGATGGCAAAGGAGAGCTGTCATTCTATTTAAGTACCGCATCAATATTTGTAATTTGTTTCTGCTGTTGTAAAACATTGAGAAAACCCATAAGAAACAGAGAAGCAGAGCAAGATATCTCCACATTATCAAATTTATTGAAACTGCTAAAACAAATAATAAGTAGAACAAGAGATATCTACAAATTTGTTTTATCAAATTGTAGTTAGTATTGTGTATTTATTTATTGCTTGGCACTGCTGAATAGCAGCAACTTAGCTCCCACAACCTGAAATCGGTGGACAGCTTTTTATTATTCTTTACAACTACAGATTTTTATTGAAATTTACAAGTAATTTTTGAGATGAAGAGAAGTTACTTATTGAGATAGGGATTCTCAGTGAACAGTAGTCCTCCAATACTCCAAAACATCAAAGGTAAACTATGGCTATTATGCTTGCTGAGGACATATCCGTCCACTTGTCCTGTGTAATTTTACCCTTGCATGGCAATGAGATGTTGGAATTTTTCAACCCAGCTTGTACATAACCTTCATGTGATATAACTTATCAGAAATTAGAAATTGTTGTCTCTATATAAATAACAAGTTCCTGACTCTTATCATCCTCACAACAAATCAAATTGGCATCAAGAATTCTTACACTGGCGTATCAGTGACACGAAGAGGAAATGCAAGGCTGAAAAGTACTCTGCTGAACTTCTGAAAATATTGTAGTGGATCTGGACAAATTGTTGAGCAAGGGAAATTGGTAACAACATCCCTGGTCCAGCTCATTGATGATTAGAATGGTTGCCTAAATTATACCCATTTGGACAATTTATGGAAGCACCAAATTCAAAGGCAGGATCAAATTACTCTGATATCAACTGATATTTCATTCACAAGCTTCTTGAATGTATAGAAACAAGAGATAAATCATAGAGAATCCTGTAACAGTTGAGCTAACTGCCTATGTTCAAACTTCTGAGGCCTAGAATGAATTCATTTCCAGAAGATATGTCCTCCACTTTGAAAGCAGGCTAGCTGCAGTCTTGAATGGTCCTTCAAAAGCTCCAGCCAGAAATCCATCAATTTCCTTGCATATTGGGTACTCACAAGGGCGAATTGAGACCAGGGTTGCCCCCTTCAACACCATTCCACATGGGAGATCTAGGCATGGGGCATACCAAAGATTCATGTTTAGTGCAGGAACTTGGGTTCTGTTAGATGAAGCAGAGGCTGCAAGAGGTTTATCACAAAATTCTTGCAATTGACTTTTGTTCATGCATAAAACTCCTTGCTGATCTCAATCAGTAAGAATAAGATTTTCCAAGGTGGGATGCTCGGATATGATATTTTGAAGAAGATAATGCCTTGCATAGGCTGCAATAAGGGAGCTGATGGTCCAAACCACTCTCAGTTTCAGGCCTCCATTGGTGTAAAATGATTCAGGAATGTTCCCAGTGTCTTCATGTTCTGAAGCCCCATTTTCTGCATTGGAATCAATTGCTTTTTTTCAGTTTGAGTTGAATATATTTTATAAAGCTAAGACATGTTGTTAACGATTAAAAGCACAAATTCCTGAGAGATAAACCCAAACATAATGATGTAAATTCTTTAACGAAGCATTTTTATGAAAGGTAACAACAAATAACAGAGATCCCATGACAGACTCAAACAACAAGAATTTTTAGATGCAGAATACAACATTCCACCCTCTCTTATCTAAACCTAATAGAAAATATTACAAAAACCAAAATGCAGTCCATCTCAAAACGCCTATCAGGATTCCTTGTTCTCAATATTTCTAGTAAGGAAAATCAGTGACTTCCAATAAACCAAAACAATCTCCAAAAGCTGAACAAGGAAATCAGTTACTTCCAATAAACCAAAACAATCTCCAAAAGCTGAACAAGGACTATCTAACGTAAGAAACGTAATAGAAACTACGGCCGAAGTGGAACATCAATGTACCAAGCGAGCAGGTATTCCAACTACACGAGAGGCAGTGCAAACACCGAAAAACTTGGAATCAAACCTGGGCCGATGGAGGTAAAACTCCGACTGGTTTCCCACTGAACCACTACTCTAGCAACGCAAAAATGCAGGCTATAAAGTAGAACATGTGATAAAAAATCATTTTATGAGAAAATAGATTTTCCCATGAGCCTAGAAAATTTACTACTAAACAGAAACCAATGGTAAGACTGGGGAAAGGAGGTTTCACAGCTAATAAAATCGATTGCACTAGTCAAGAACAAAGCTACCTCCAAACTTGCTCATAGTCTGTTAAAGAGCTAAAATACGCATCCACATCAACCAAGGATCATCATTTTCACTAAACGTGACAAAAATGATCACTGCAGAAGAAGAAGCTAGTATTTCCCAAATCCGATCATATAAAACTTACTAACCTGATCCCACTGAAACACCCAAACCAGGTTTTCCCAAAATCAGTCACAAACTATCAGTTTAACCAAAAACTGGTTCAAGAACAATGCTTTTGGGGTAAATCCTCACATAATAGCACTAAGAACCAAAAACAAAAAACAAACATTATTGATTTCAAGAGCCCGGAGCAGCCCTTACATTGAAGAAGCCATGACTTCTCGGAATCATAGTTGCCATCTCTCTTATCCTTAGCGAGATTCAAGACCGAAGAGGCCCCAGGATAACACAACTCGCCAAAGTACTGCCAAACACGGCTTTCCACTTCAACAGCACACCATCCTCAATGCCCAAGGTCAAGAACTCCTTCAAACTTTCGGTGGAGCTGAAGAAGCGTGTGAAGCCCAAGGAGGACAAGCCTGTAAAACCTAAAGCCCCGGCCATGAAGCTCGCAGCTTAGACCAAGACTGTTGCTGTTGACCTTGCCCAGAACCAGTTGGTCTGCGGGGATCTCCATTTCCACCAAGTGGATGTCGAGCCGACACTGTTTTGCGCCCTTCTTGAAGACGCTCCCAGGACTTCCGCCGTGGAGTTTTCAGACTGCGAGCTAGTCAAAATGTGCGTGTGCTGGTAAGAGGAGGAGATGCGAAATGTCAGTTTTTTACTAGCTGGAAGGACGATGAGAAAGCCCTCTCATTGGCTCCAGCGAACAGTACATTCAGCCAAAGCCAACAAAGGGAACGCCTTTCGGCGTAATTAAGAAATTTAATACTAAAAATATTTAAGAGTGTTAGAATAGTAGAAATAGATTTAATATTATAAAAAATGAAAATATTGAAACGTGAAAACTTGCATTTTTAAAATCTTACCAAAATTTTCACTATTTTCCAAACTAAATAAAAAATAAATTTGTAATAAATGCTTTCAACTAAAATCCACTAAAATCCAAAATGGATAAATGGTGTATATCAAGGATTAGAAATGAAAGGTCTCCCAACCATAGGATCACATGTGTATTCGTCATAAATAAACAAATGTATGATTAAACATAACACATCACAAGGAAAACATTAATCAGCAGAGATTTATGTGGATCTCCTTTCCTTTTCCGTTTTTAGCAAAGGAAAACATTAATCAGCAGAGATTTAAGTGGATCTCCTTTTCAATTTTTGTCTTAACCAAAGGTAGGCAAGTTTTAGGAGATGTTGTTTTTTGTGTGATTCAACCGTTTTTGTTATGCTATGTCACTTTATCATTAATCACAATGATGTGTACATTTATGCATCATGATGTATTAAAGTGTAAAAAAGTTTTTATCTTTTCAATAATTTTCTGCCTACTCTATATTTATATCTATATCTATATCTATATATATATGTATGTTAATATTTTGAATTAAAAAAAATTATGTCAAAGGAAAAAAAATTAAATTCTAGTTAGTATGATATATAGTTTTTATTGAATTAATACATACTTATATTGGTAGGTTTATATACATGCATCATGTCAATATTTTGATTTAAAAATATCATGTTATTCTACCATGTAGATAATTTTAATTAGAGGGAAAAAAAAATCTAATAGTTTGAATTCTAGTTAGTATAATATATAGTTTTCGTTGAATTAATGTATAGCTTTACCCCCCCCCCCCCACACATATATATATATTTGATACACCACATAGATTTAATAGATTTAATAGCAGGGAAACATACCATATCATCCACACAATGCTAATAATATTATTTTTCATTATTATAAATTGTATTAGTGTACTAAATATATTTCATCACATTGTTATATAACTTGATCACTTGTAACATAATAAGTTAACATATTTAATTTTTAAAAAATAAACTTGTCATTTTTAATAAAAATTTCTAATTAGCATGATACATATATTTAGCCACATTAATGTGTAATCCCACTATGTAAATTGCAATAGGTTAAATATTTAAGAAAATATCTATACTTAGAAAATTTCAATACTTTAAAAAACATAGTGCATTAAATATACAAGTATGTAACACGACCATGTGTATGTAAGTTAATTTATTTTATTTTTTAAATAAAAAATGTGGTGTATACATATAAACACACTTGTGCATCATAATAGAGGGTGCACTGTGATACGATAAAATAAAAATAAAATATTAAAGAAAAGTTTTATTTTTTCTCTCACCAAATGCATTCCATCCATCCAAAGATAGAAGCTAACTATCCCCTACAATCATCCACTACCATCAAAACTCCCAGATTGTTCGCGTATTCTCATACGAGTTAAACACTCAATTGGCTTACAAACTCTGCAACCATCACAACTGAAAACTGACATTGCAGACTCGATGGAAGACAAATACAGACTCAATACCTAAGAGCCCCGTCACTTTAGCTTCACACATGCACTCTCATTCACATGCATAGGCTTGTCAAACTTTGAACTAAGTCTTGTCTTTGAATTTACTCAAGATGCATGTACATGATCGCACTAAGCGCAATTGCAGGGCAAGAGAAAACTCAAGTCTGACTCTGAATGAGGAGAAGAGGCTTCTCTTCTCTTATGTATAATTCCTCGAGGGAGCATAAGGCATATCCTCAGGCTTTGACAGTTTGACAGAGTACATGAGAATTATCCTGAAAGTAGATATTACAGGTCATGCTTTTCCGTAGATTCTCTGAGATGTGGGTCAATCTGCACCAAAATTTGGAGAAGTCCTCAGAGTCTCAGAGGTTCTTCTAGTAAGATATTACACAGTGGAGATTTTTAGGAATCCCATGAAACCTTTAAATAACTACAACTGACAAATAAAATCTTACACAGTGGATATTTTACGAATCTCAAGAAACCTTTAAATAACTACAAATGATAACAAAAATCCTACACAGTGGAGATTTTAAGAATCCCACAGAACTTTAAATAGGACACAGTGGATGCTTTTGTTGAAAGCCCACGAGAACATACCGACTACACATGAGTTGGCCAATGCGACAAGGTACAAATTTACTAGTCATCAGTGAAACATATGCACATGGGTTCTCCACATGATCACCCTATTGGTCTATCATAATCATGAGAATACTTCTACAAAATTAACTTGAGTACTTGGTCCTCGAGGGTCTGCACTTGCTAGTTCTATGTTTCTATCTCAAATTGGGTGAAGATTCTCTGAAAAACATTATTCAACATCGGATCCCTTCATGAGGGGACAAGGGTCACAAAAAAATTCCCCTTTGAATAGGGATTCCACTTGGAGGTTTAGCTCTTCTACTTTTGTTACAGTCCTGACCACTTTTCCTTCAGGATTTATGACATGATTTTTATATTGGATATATTTTAAAGGCTCCAATGGTGTGATTTTCTCGCCAAGATGCTTGCGTTTGAATTTAAACCATAATTATTTTTTGGAAACTACCTTCATATCTTCCTACAAGTGTAGGATGGAATTGTTGCGTCTTTGTACCCAATATTTTTTCAAACATAATTTATCAAGAAAAAATTCAGTCCAACTAGTCCATGGATGCCTTACCATATTATCATGGTCTGTGCAAATTATGAACTTTTATTTTTCCTTGACCATTTGAAGGATTAGAGAATGAATGGTACAAATCATTGTGCCAAAACCTAGATCACAATAACACTGGTTATCTTCTTCATCAACCCAAACTCCATGGTTTTCTCTGACCTGTCGACTGTAAGCATTGTTGATTTGTCAAAATTTCCTTTATTTCTCATTTCTTATAAGTGATCCAGGTGGAAATTGGTGGCCACCCACCTATTCCACCTATACCTCCAGTCGGTTTCATCAATTTACTTGTTTATAGCAGCATTTACTATTTTTAGCAGTTTTTCAAGTCCTGAACTTCCAGAGCAGTTTGATCCCCTAAGCGGCATTTTTTTGAGGTATGCAATAGACCTATAGTCAAAGGCAGGGATCTGCGAAAAATCTTGTAGTACTTGAAGAGATATTTACCATGAGGTATCATACGCCCCCAACATAGATAATATGACCAAGTTACGACCTCAGGAAGTTGGTTGCCAAACTAACCCCAACAAGGCCCACAAACTCTTGGCGTTCCAACTCCTAGGGTTAGGTTTTTGGTTGTTTATGGTTTTCTATTTTTTTTCAATAATAAAAAGTCCCTTGAGCTTCATTGTAACACAATTCAGAGGCATGTATCTACCACATCTCTTCTCAGAGATAAGCTACAATCGCCCAAGCTAGTTTATTTCCATTATGGTTGTAAGCATATTTCAGTTATTTGATATTCATAAAATGAAGTGTTATTTCTACTGTATCTATGTATGTATGGTTGTATATGTATTTTTTTGTATTCTTGTTTAATTTTAGATCACTAATATATTTATCTTTAAGGGACTAGAAATAATTTCATGGATAAGCTTATAGTCCATGTATTCTTTTTCTGCAAATTTAGGAGAAAAAAAAAACAATCTGTTTCCTGTGTTTAAAATATTCTTCTTTTACCTTTTTCATTTCTGCACTTGATAACATGAACAGTGATATGTCAGTTTTATTATGACCTTCCCTCTAAAAAACATATCTTCTATATAATTTAAATACCTTGGTTTATGTACAATATCAAAATCAAAATTTTCTAACCAAATAACCCATTTTTGTACACAGGTATGGTTGTTTGTCAACAAGTTATTATTTTTTAACATTCCCACCAAAATATTTAAAATTTTCCTTATTATGAATTTAACACGCTTTAGATACAACTTGAAATGTAAAATGGTCTTCTTGACAACTAGCAATTATTTGTGGGTAGAAGGATAATTTAATTCTGCTCCTCTAAAAGTTCTGAAGGCATATCCACATATTTCTTCTTTTCCTTCAAGTTCTTCCAGTAATACTCCTCCCCATGCTTCTTGTTATGCATCAATATCTATTATATATTTACCCTTTTCAGTTGATAGAGAAAGAGGGGGTAAGGATTGAAATTTTTTCTTAATATTTTTTATTGTTGTTGTCATTTCATTTGACCATGCTAGAGGATTTTTCTTAAGTCGTTGCCGCAAAATATGTATGTCAGAGGCCTTCCTTTTATAAAATGGTCTGATATAAATCATGATTCCTAAAAGCCTCTATAATTGTGTTTTATCTATGATCTTATCTGGATAGTTCTTGAAGATTTTCAGGACATATTCTTGGAGAAGAATCCCCCCTTTATGAAGAATATTAAAAAAAATTCATATAATTTACCAGAGACAGGGAAGTGGCAGAAAAGGCCTCAACCTTAATGTATTCCTCTCATAATGTAATTTAATGTACAAAATAATGAAAATTATAAAAATATAAATACATGATGAAACTGTCTCAAGATAGTGCATCTATCTTGGACACTTTGGTTGAGAAAATATCTCAACCACACACTAATCTAGGAGCCTAACTATTTGGAGAGAATCTCTCAACCATCTAGACCTAAAATGACTCCTAATTTTTAGGAACAAACCCAATCTAGAAAGTTAGGAATTAAATCTAGCTTTCATGATAATATTTAATATAATCATTTTGTACTTAGAATTGTTTTCATCACATGAGAGTGAGGCTAACATTCCCCCCTCAATCATAAGTCCAAAATAAGAACCAAGAATCATATTCCAAGTTATCATGCTGAAACTGTTGATCCTCAATGAAAAACACTACCTGAAAAAGCTGCCAACGTTGGATGCCAAAAAAAATCCAATCTGAAGAGAACCTTAATCAAATGCATGTTTGATTCATCCTTTATTGACATATCCATCAAGTGCTGAGCTACAAAATGATCCATCTATCCTTTGATTTTAATCACCATCCTAATTACTTGTCCACTGACAAAATTTTGATGACGCCCACTGACGAATTTTAAGATTTCCAATTTCTTTCCCACTAGAATATTTGATGATGCCCACTAGCTATGTTGATGATGCCCACTGGATACATTGATGATGCCCACTGGTTGATTTGATTATTCCCACCAACTACTTTGTTGATGATTCCCACTGGTTGCTTTGTTGATGATTCCCACTGGTTGATTTGATGATGAACACCCACTAACTGCTTTGATGATCACCCTACTGGCTGATAATGTTGATGCTCTTGAAAACTGCTCACTAATGCTTGTTGATGTTGTTGAAACTTTCAGTCTGACAACCTTCATCTGAAAGGAGAGACAAATGAAATTTGATTTCAAAACTCTAGGAGAGTTTCACCATCTTCATTAGACTGTAAAATTTGTCTTCATGTGAGAATGAACCCTTCGGTAACATATATAAAATTGTTTGGCTGTAGATGACCACTTCCAAGGATAAATTCACATATAGTTGATCTTCACTCTGGGATGTTTATTTCGCTTGCAACATCTTTCTGATGAATGTTTTTTCTTGCCACAATGGTGACAAGGATGGAGGTCAAAGAATTTACTCTCCATATGGCCATTTCGCTTACAATGGTTACATTTAACCATATTTTGATCACTTTCTAGAAAACCCGCACTTACAAACTACATTGGTTTTGAGAAATCTGGAACATACAAACTATTGTCTTTGTTGTAACCTAGGCCATGTCGATCTTTGTTGAAGGATATTTCTTCCCAAGGTCTGATCACTTTCTTGGAAATATCACTTTGTTCTTCACACTTGCTGTCGCTGCTGATATGCTAAGCTAGATTCATTAAATCATTTGTATTACACTTAGCATCAACCATTTATACTAACGATTCATATTTTTCACATTCTGCATCAATTTGTTCACTTAGATCTTCAGTACTACAAGTTGCATTATGGAGTAGTACAATCGGTTGGATAAGATCACTTATGTCGCAATTTGCATCAATTTGGTTGATTAGATATTTTGTGTCACAACCTTCATCAATATGCTGAATAAGGCCACTTGTATCAAAACTTTCATTTGTTGTTTGGATGAGGTCTTAGGTATCACAAATTTTATCTACCTTCTCTGTAAACCGTGCATCAAGTAGATCTTGTTTTTCACTTAATTTTATTTGGAGTTCGCTAATGAGTTTTTCTTTGATTTCAACCTCAATATGAAAGTCTTTCGTTGCTTCTAATGTGCTGGTCATGTGATCAATTAAGTTTTTATTCTGCTTCAACTTCCATTCCAGTCTTTTAATTGCGTTATGTAACTCATAATTGTGCTCTTTCAACTCTTTAATTTCCAACTCTGCACTTTGAAGACATTTTCCTCCTTTTCCCATTTTGATCTTTGACACACTTGCTTGTATTAGCTCGCTTTATTGAGATTTGAATTTTCTTCATTTTGTGAACTCACTCGCTTGATGTTCGTTTGATTACTGCTTGTTTTAGAGTTGAATTCACTCACTTGATGTTTGCTTGTTTGCTACTTGAATGTTACGCTCGCTTGAACTTCAATTGATCACACTCAATTGATTATTGCTTCAATCATTTTCATGCTTGCTTGAACTTTCTGTTAACAATTGATTACTTGAACTAATGCTCACTTGAATGTTGGAACTCACGCTTGCCTATTGTATATTTGAACTTGATCACTTGTACGTTGAACTTGCTTGATCTTGCTCTCTCAATTTAGCTTCTTTTCAAAAGAAGGGTGTCGAATACCATTGAAAATGCACCCAATAGAATTATCACAATGATTTAATAACAACTTCAAGTGAATTTGATGACTCAATTGAAAATAATCAACTCAGTTTCACCCTTTGGGTATCGGGTTCAACCGAGAATGCACCTTACAATTCAACTCAATTTTATTTGAATTTGAGTACAAGTTAACTTACAAAACATAAGTTTATTTGCAAGTTACACAAAGACCCATTGTTGTTGATGTCGTTGAATGTTGATGTAGACTTGTCTTGGAATGCTTGAGTTTGTTCTTAACTTGATTGCCTTGAGTGAATGATGTTGAATTGCTTGTTGATGTAGAATTGTTTTTGAATGCTGATGTTGACAACTTGATATCTTTGATTATGTGTTGAAACTTCTTGATTGATTGTACTTTGATTATATATGCTTTGATTTGAAGAGAATTTATTATGTGCATGCATTTGTTTAATTTGTTGTGTACTCCATGTGTACCATTTTACAAAGGATAGTGTCAAAACTAGACAAAAAAGATACACAATAATTCACCACACCAGGTGTACCTAAGATCCCCTTATTCAATTTCAAGCGGATCTAGGACACTTCAACACCCGAAATAAATATGTCTTTATTAAGTATTGAGTACATCAACCTTTCATCTTTACAACATCGTCATTGAAATTGATCAAGCACAAAGTTTGAGAACTCCTTGAAAGAAAATTATATTCAAAAACTAGATGGACACTGACTCAATATCTCTCAAAGTAAAACATTACTTTGGATTACAAAAATGTCTTTCTCTAAATAAAATTCACTTATCACTCCAAATACACCTTATCTCTCTAAAATTTACAAGAAATAAAAGCTCCTTATTACTTCAGATATCACAAAATGTACCTTATTTCTCCCAAAGGAAAATTTTAATGCACCTTATGTACTAATCCTATTTCTTATTCCATTCCTTATATCTCCCAAAATTATCGACCACTTATTACTAGAATTTTTTTTTACAAATTAAAAAGTATATCGTCCCTCCATTAAAATAAAATATCACTTTACACTTTTAACATAAAGGTTTTTGTTTTTTAATCATAAAAAGTGTCCACCATAAACTTTTAAATTAAAATTTTAAACCCTTAAAAAAAGTGTTTTTCATTCTAAACTTCACTTATTAAAAAAAAAAACTTATGACCTATTATTCATTTAATTGTTTTCTTTGACCTGGATGTAATCCACTTCCGTGCAAGCCTTCAAAAAATGAGTATTTCTTCTCTACAAATAGGTCTTCAATGCATTCAAATTACTCCACCTCTATCATCACCAATTTACGCAGTGAAATGGGAACCTTGACCATTTGCTAGACGTTGTTCATTTTGTTTATGACCTCCACGAAAATATTTAGAGCGACTATGGTCTCTGAATATGTGATGTTGCTTCCATTGATTAACTGTGATGTGAGCTTTGCTGGTGTTTTTAGAGTACTTAAATATTATTTCTCCATAATATTCATGCCCACACCTACCTTTGCAGTAGTGTCCACTTTTGCCTTTGCACTCAACGCTTTAGCCTCTCTATGGTCGTAAAATATTATTCCACCATTTGCACTCGATGCTATGCCATTTCTTTATAGTTAAGAAAAAAATTGGTCCATTTATCCATTTAAAAAGGAATGGACATTGCATGAGCTGGTTTGTTTCATCTATCGATTGACCCAGAAATGCACTTGCTTTAGAAATTTTACCTCTAATCGTAGATCAACTGTTGATTCACCCCTACTGCACCATCACACCAATCACGAATTCTCTGTAAGTATTGGAAGATTCTAAACAGATCTTGATTCGCTTTAGATTGTTGTACGCATGGCTCCTCCTCTGCACAATCAACTCACACAACACCACACAACTCTACAGCTTCTCTATGCAATCTGACATTGTAGGAATCTCACACAACACCACACAGTTCTACAACTCCTCCTCTGCACAGGAACCTTGAAGTTGGAGCTTGCTAGATCCTTGTCCAATCTAGATGCAATCTTGACTCTACCCATGCAGGTCAATTTCGATCCATAATCAGCTTTCAACATCATTACATAATAGCTCTTTTGATGGATCCAGTGGCTGATATAACTTTTTTTCAATCCAATCTTTCAATTCATCAAAGAGACAGTTGGTTGAGCGACGAAGTATGGGAGTGGGATCAAAAATCAGTCTCGATCTGCAGGAGATTTGTGCACAAGGAAATACAGGTGGATCACTTGATCTCTAAGATATGCAAATGAGAAAGATATCCATGATTAATCTCCACCATAGACTAGATGATCTATGTTTGGTCCGCAATCAAATAATTTGGAGCTAGCACTTCTCCCCTTCCTCCTTCACGACTGCAAATCAAGAAATCAAATTCACCCTTCGCATTTTCCTAAGCAATTTCATCAGGTAGGGTTTAGATGACCCCAACAGTGGAGTGAGGTCATTTGCAGGGGATAGACTAATTTCATTGTTCCATAACCCATGCAACTCTTCCTCGAACAACTTGCACCCGCTCCACACAAAAAAATTTCGCACAAAATTCAATTCATTCTTTAATTAAAAAAAAAAAAAAACTAGTATGCATCTAGAATCGCCATAAAGCTCTGATACCATATTAAGGATATTAAACAAACTAACATAGTTTAGCAGAGACAGAGAAGTGGTGTAAAAGGCCTCAATCTTAATGTATTCCTCTCATAATTTAATGTAATGTACAAAATAATGAAAATGATACAAATATAAATACATGAGGAAATTTATCTCAAGTTAGTGCGTCTATCTTGGACAGTTTGATTCAATAAATATCTCAACCACACACTAATCTAGGAGCCTAACTAGTTGGATAGAATCTCTCATCCAAATAGACCTAAACTGACTCCTAACTTTAAGGAACAAAACCAATCTAGAAAGTTAGGAATTAAATCCAACTTTCATGATAATAATTAATTTAATTATTTTGAACTTAGAATTTTTTTCATCACATGAGAGTGAGGCTAACACTTTAACTATTATATATCCCAAAAATTCAATCTTTGTTTTTCATATCTCCATTTTAGTTGCAGAAAGTACCTATCCATGCTAATATATAATATCATAAAAATTTTGTAAATGCTTGAAATGTTCTCAAATATTTTTTGAGCAGACCAGAATGTCATCAATATAGACTATTACCCATGCAAAGTCTCTAAAAATATCTTCCATCATCTTTTGAAATTCTCCTAGGGAATTTTTTAAACCGAATGGCATTATTTTCCATTGGTATTTTCCATGGGGTACAACAAAAGATGTTTTATGTCGATCTTCTAGTGTAATGCCAATTTTATGAAACCCAGACTTTAAATCAAACTTACTGAATATTATCTTCCCTTTTCGTTTTTGCAGCAATGAATCCTTATTAGGTAGTGGATACCTAATTGGATGGAGAACCTTATTTAGTGGCTTATAATTCACCACTAATCTTGGATTTTTTTATTTTTTTGTCTGAGTGATTATTAACATAAAATCCTCTACAAGCCCAAGCACTCTTGGATGACTAAATAATACTTTTTGTTAGAAGATATTTTATTTCCTCTTGGAATATCTTAATTTTTTAAGGACTCATTAAGGCTACATAATCCTTCTGGGGAATAATTTTTTCCAAAGGATCATATGGAAGATTTACAAAATATTTCTCCCTATGCCAGAAAGAATTAGGGGATTCAAAAGTGTAGTCTTCTCTTATATTTCTTGAGATATCTTTAAGAACATTTTTTGAGTGTGTTTCTTCATATAATATGTTGCATCCCATTTTATCTTGTTCTACCAAAGGTGTTAGAGAGTACAAAGAATTGTTTTGTTCTACCCTTTCTTCATCAATTTTTCTCTTACAGACATCGTCTCTATACACTGGTGTCTGGACTAGATGATTATCTATATGGAATTTCAACTCATGTCTTTTTACATCAAAATTAAATGGGATAACTATATTAATAAAATCAGATCCTAAGACGTCGTCATGTGAAATTTCATGTACACCATAAAATACAACTTGTAACTTTTTCCCTTTAATTTTTATTAACAATGGATCAATTTCACCAAAAATAATTACTTCAGTCTTATTCATAGTAGTTCCTCTGAATCTTGTTTCTTTCCACATATATGCAAGGATGGTAGGTTTCCTCATTAGATTTAGTTGTGCCCTTGTGTCTACCAGAAAATCTATCTGGTGTGGCTTTCTATTATTTGGATGAATCCAATTTTTTATGAAAAAATTAACTCCTACAGGAAAATAATGCAAGATGTGCTTGTTCTAGGACCATTATGTTGTCTTCATCAGTTCTAAGTCATTCTTCTTTAAGTTCAATTCCTTTGTTATTTCTTATGTATCCTGCTTTATAGGTTGGATCCGTCTCAATTTCATCATAGGACCTAGACATTTCTTCATTTGAGGAAACAATTTCTTCTAGCATGATGAATTCTAATAGGATTTTAAGCTCTTTGACCTTTTCTATAGCTTCTTTATCTATTTCATTTTGCTCTTCAATCTGGACTAGCAAAAGATCTTCTTTGTCTCTTCTAAATTTTCGCCTATCATAATGTTTGTAGGGGCCAGAATAGAGATCAACAGGATTGTAAATAACTAGGTTTTCCTTGTAGGTAGAGCAACTGGAACATTCAAGCTAATTAGAGGTAGGCCTAGCCATTTGTTGTAAGAGCATATCTCTCGCAGCTCTTAATGCAATCCTTTCTTCTACTTTCCAAATAGGAAGAGTACCTAGCTTTAGACGAATTTCTTCTAATATTTCTTCAATACCTTTTTGTTTAGTAGTAGTGAACATGAACATATCATATTGTGGCCTTGGAATTTGCAGATTTTGGCAGCATTCTTCGAATATTGGATATTGGGGATTTTCAGAAGGGATTTTTGAGGTCTTATCTCCCTCCTAATTTTGTGGATCTAGAAGAAAAAAATGATCAACAAGTTATTCAATATTGGAATTAGAAGAAGTGGTGGAAGAAGAATCATTATCTTCATCAGTGGGAAGAAGGATGATATCTTTTACACAATAATTTGTCATCTTGTTCACTTCCCATCCTTGATCCTAAAGTGCCCTAAGATGACAACTGTGTATTATATCCATCATGGAAAATACATTAAGATATCCCTTGAAGATTAACAGAAATTTGGCTTGAATAATTTCTGGAGAAGCTCAACTCAAAACCTAAATTTATGGGTCAATGCTCTTTGCCAGTTACCTGCTCGTGCTGATGGTGGGTTGCAACACTTTGACTTCACGCTTCCAGTGTGATTTTGATGAGAAAAATCATGTTGATCCATTTCTAGCAATGTTTCCTCAAATGGAGAAGAAGCTTCATTCACTAGAAGCTTCCAAAACGGCTAGCTAGATATGGTTCAGTGGAGATATGGTCGAGATCTCTCATTTGGAGCTCTTGATCCCATCATTAGAGAATTTTCCCTTGAGAAGTGGCCCTTCCTCCTTCCTTTATGGATCCCTAACTCCTTCTCCCTACCTATAAATTGAATCTCATATTTTAACTACTGATTGGTCTTACCTAAGATCATGAAATCCACATAGATAGGGAGGTGTCTTGATCTAGATTGCATCTCTCCTACACCAGCACTCTGGTTAGTAACCATATATTGGTCGAACATCTAGGAAATTTGAATTGATTTGAATTGGATACCTAGAATTGTAGTTAGAATTAAGAACTGTAACCTTACCTGAGCCAGACAAGATTTACCTCTCACCCCCCCTTATTGAAAGATCAACATCCTCACACCCCGAATGATCACCCTCCTCTCTACCCACTGTTGATTCAGATGGGGTTTGGTCATCTTCACTTTAGTTCGAGCGAATCCTCTTCCCCAACCTCTCACAACAAGCCTACCCACTTCGTGGAAATGAAAAGAAATACAAGTAAGTAAGTAAGTATAATCCTTTTCATCCCTATGATTTGATTATATCTAATTTTCCACTTGGGAGAATGATTTCTTGAATAGCCTCAGTTTGGACTTGGACATCACCAAAGGGAGGTCTCCAACATCAAGGCCATGGTTATATGCTTCCTCTTTCTATAATTGATAATACAACTTGTGTTTCACTTTCCATAGTGTCTAAATATCTATGAAAGTAGCCTAATATTCCTTGATCTTTTAGGTAGTTTGTATTCGATGTATGTAATTTATATTGTCACATTTCTTGTTGTTTTCTCTTGATCTCTTACAAGGAGCGAGGAGCGAGCTTGAAGGATCATGGAATCAAGGTTTACACTAAAGGACTGGACAATAACATCAGGAAGAGGTGGGTTCTTCTTATTCTTCTTTCTCTTTGAATATAAGTTAGGAAATGGTTCATTAGTTAGTCTCGTGCATTGCTAGACGCACTCTAGGGCTAGAGATATCGACTCCACTGGGGAGCTATAGCCTCCTTGTGTCTCCATTTCCGATTTTATTTTTTGATCAATTTGACCGATCGTCAAGATCATAATATGTTTGGGCCTCTATAGGTCTACATAGTGCTTGGATTTTGCTTTATACTTTTAGGTCTAGGTTTCTTCTTAAGCTTTGATTTCTTTTCCTAATCTTTCCTCGATCAACGCATATTTTTTCAGACATAGTTACGATGCCAACACAAATATTTATAAGTATAGTTGCGCTGAAAACCATGTATTCCATTGTCTCCTCATGCTGGTGTAGTTTCGTAGACCAGCACGGGTTTTGAAATGCAAAGTAGCACTTCCAACACAGTTTTGGGGGTCTAAAGTAGCGCTGAAGACCTTGTCAGCACGACTTTTGTTGTGTAAAGTAGCACTGGTCCTTAAATTTGAGATTTTTTTAGGTTTTTTCTAAAAGGCATAGTGTGTCCTGATCTCTAAGATCATCCTCTTGCTAGGTGTGCATCAAATTTTGTTTTTTTGGTGTTAGTTTCTTTGTGGTGTGCAAAATTCTATCCCATACTTGAAGTCGTAAAAGTGAAATTTTGGGTGAGTCTTTGATTCTTTGAGTACATTAAGTTGTTGTTTGTTTCCTGTATGTTTCGAAACATTATTAGTTTGCTAATCATTAAGCATCATTAATTCTTTTCATTCCATTAAAGAAATTGAGTTTTTGCATTCATTTCATTTTTGCCATTTAGGCCAAGTGGCAATGTAAAGCCTTCAAGTGGTGGCAATGATAGTGTGGTAGACTGGGGAGAGCATGGGAAAATGCACAAAGGATGCACGTACTTGGTTTGGCTTAGAGAAGGTAGATATAAACTAAACCTTAGCTACAAACATAACAGTCTTAGGAAATTGGCCATGTGGAAAAACTTGGAGTGTGCCATACTAGAGGACCTTGTCAATTTACCGTTGGCGGTTTTTGGGCTCAAGGTTTTGACAACCCATGGTATTGCCAATGACATTCTTAGGTAAGACAATATGTGTGTGTGTGTGTGTGTGTAATCAACCTAGAGTCATCTTAACATTGAATCTATCAAGTGTCAGTGCTTGATAGATCTAGAGTTAAGAGATGGATCTAGATTGGTTTATCATTTTATTGATTAAAAATTTTAAAATATTATTATGAAGTGGTGGTTGAGAGAGAAAATCTAAGTTGGAAAGAGAAAAAAACACAAAAAAAGACAATAAAAACTAAAAATTGAAATAGAAGAAAGTGGTAGTTGAGTGATGAAAACTAAATTGAAAATAGGAAAAAAAACTAAAAGTCTAAAAAAAATGTCGCCCCAATAAGACATTCAATTAACCAACAAATTGTTAAGGTAGCTTGGGTAAAATTGACTATGTCATAGGGCTCTAGGCCATCGTATTCTAACATAATGTTGTCTATTTTAAGGCATGAAGACTCAATTATATTTTTCCTTTGGGAAAGGACACTAGATCTACATAGTTTCGAGGATAAAATAGCTTGTCCATGTGATGTTAATTACTTATATGTTATTTTTGGGTTATTCTCTCTTATGTATTATTATGGATTTATTTCTCTCTCAATAGCTTGTCCATGTGATGTTAATTTCTTATGTGTTATTATTGGTTTAGTTCTCTCTTATGTATTATTATGGATTTATTTCTCTCTTCATATCTTGTCCATGTGATAATTTCTTATGTGTTATTATTGGTTTATTTCTCTCTTATGTATTATTATGGATTTATTTCTCTCTCGATTTTACTAGCAATAGGTGGCACATGATGAAAAGGCATTAGAAAAATAAACATGGCCATAAGAAAAATGCTAGGATGGTTGTGCTAGTATTAAGGAAGGATGAAGATCAAGCAACCAACTCAAGGTGTGATGAAAGAGCCAAAGGCTTTATTTGGCCTAGTGGGTTCCAACAAAAGATCCAAAACTTGAGTGTGTGAGATCTCTTATGAGATTATGACCATGAAGCCAAATATCTGAGGGCGTGAAGCATAAATAAAATATATGCGTGGAAATTTTTTGTGATTAAAATAAATAAAATAAAGTAAATAAAAATAAAAAAGAAGGTCGTGGAAGTGTTTTCAAGTTGAGCACAGTGAAGGATTCACCCTTTATTGATCAAATCCACTAAAGATCCACAATAGGAGAGCCATATCAATTTGAAGAAAAACAACAACTGTGCAACCCCTATTGGACAAGCGACAATTGTGGATTGATACTAAGGGATACAATCTATATAAAGGAAGCCCGACCACATTTGATAAAGAGATTTAAGCATTCTTGTCCAATGTCTCTATGAAAAAATTACTTGAATAATTAGATTTGAATTAATGAGCCTACATAGAGGTTGGCGGTCAATGATTGTAAGGAGAAGCCAATCCCACATTGGAGGTTTAGCTAGTTGTATGAGAGTTGGGTTGATTTTTTGTAGAAACCACAAGTAGAGCCAAGGTATGTGCATATGATAGTCTAATCCAAAAGTAACAACAACATCAACAACCATTGTGACCTTTAATTGCACTATATTAGGTGGTCAATGTTTTATTTATTTATTTATTTGTGCTATACGCTTTTCTATTATGTCATGTGCTTTGAAGGAGTGGTTCAAATTTTTCCCTATGTGCAGTGAGGAAAATGAAAGAGGGTTTGATATGCCAACATTCACACTAATGATGTTGAAGACAAGAAGTTGGGGCCATGAGAAACACGTCAATTGTGGAGGCCAAGTGGCAGCGTAAATCCTTCAAGTGGTGGCAATGACAGTGTGGTAAACTAGGGATAGCATGGGACAATACACAAAGGATGCACATGCTTGGTTCGAGTTAGGGAAGGTAGCAATAAAGTCAACCTTAGCTATAGGCATATCAGTCTTAGGAAATTTTCCATGTGGAAAAACCCAGAGTGTACCATACGAGTACCCTACAAATAATGATTCCCTATTGTGGAGCTTCTAAAAGTGAGAGGAATGACGAGGCCATGTGGTTGAGAAAGGCCTTATTGAGAGTCCTAAAGTGAACCACTATGCAGATCTAATTAATTGGAGAGAATGATAAACCAAGGGGTTCTGGAAATAGAGTAAAATTAAAATTCAAAGTGAGATTAGAATTATGGATCATTACTCAGAGGAGGAACAATATGAAGGCGCTCTAAAGTATGGGTATATAGTGAGAAAAAATTCACATAGATGAATGGAAGAGATAACATAGATGGATTCATTGGTGCTCAGGTTTGGTGAAGGAGCCATCAAGTTATGGAGAGTCGTAGTAATACATGAACACCGTAGATGTTTTTGGTCCAAGTTGTAAATCTTAACCTAAGTAGGTTGTACTGCCTAAGGTTGTTGTAAGATCTGTTGTTTAGGTACACGTGTAGCATGGTAGCACAAGAAGTTTCAAGTGGTGGAATGTACCACTTGAATAAGTACAAAGGCGTAAGGTGTATTCATATGTTGGTTAGAGGTTAGATTGTTGAAAGATTCAGACATACATGTTGTAGTGTGGTGGTGTGTGGAGTTATGGATGATCAAGTCGTGGAGTGGGCCAGTTAAATAGGTACCAAGGTGGTAGGTATACTTGTATACTAGCTTGGGGGAGGGGGGGATGTGAAATATTAGGACATGAGATGGTTGATGAACCATGTAAGAGAAAAATTATCATAGAAAACTAGCAGATGTAGCTAGCAGCCCATGTATTTTGTTGGACTGTTTTATATGGACTTCAACAAAGTTAGGGTAGTTAGGGTAAATTGGCTCTATCATAGAACTAATTTATTTTTAGTTTATATGGACTTCAACAAAGTTAGGGTAGTTAGGCTAAATTGGCTCTATCATAAAACCAATTTATTGGTAGTTGTTTTAGGTCTAATGGTTTTGATAACCCCTAGTTTTTCCCATAATATTTTAACGTAATGTAGCCTATTTAAAGACATGGAGACTCCATTGAAATTTTTTTTGGGCAAAGGATAGTACATATATTAATCATAACTAGTTTTTTTTGCAAGATTTTATGGGGTAAAATATGGTGTCCATGTGTTGTTAAGTGTTGTTAATTGTTTGTGTTATTATTAATTTATTTTTCTCTCATTTATTTCTAAATACAAATCATAAATTAAAATAATAAACTATAAAATAAAATAAATAAAAATAAATTTATTAATATAAATTTTAAAATGTGTGAAAACTTAAATTAATATGAAATTAGAAACATATATAACAAGTGCTACATAGTAGCTTTTGCATGTCTCATAGTAAAAAAGATACACATGTGACCTTGAGCATTATCTATAAAGCTATGAACGTTACATAAAAAGTAAATATTATATATTAGACAATTGACATCTCTACACAATAAGAAGCACCAAAAAAACGTTTCAGATTAGATCAGTAAAACATATAACTAGTTAACATAGTTTGTTTGCAAAATACACACAATACTAATGACATATGATTTACATTACGATGCTACAAATTCATTTTGTTTTTAAAAAATGTTATTTTAGCTTTCAAATATAGGTTTCCTATAAGTTGAGAAAGATTACCATGTATATTTCTATGTTAAAAATATATATAATTATAATTATATTGGAATTAATATAAAATTTAATTTAAATTAATTTATTATATATTAAAAAAATAGATAAATATCTTGATATTTAATAAATATAAACGTTTACTTATTCATAAATTGTGCATTGATTGCAAATAGCAAAATTACATATTTTGATTTATTCATTAAAATTAATTACGTATGTTATTTTGGTGTTGACAAATATTTAACAAAGTTGACAAATGACAAATATAATACTTTCACTATTAAATAATTTATAATAATTTATATTTATTTATTTATTTATTTATTTTTTCTTATATATTTTAACATTTTGTTTTTAATAACTAAACTTTAAATTCCATTTTAATAACAAAATATTTTTCTGATTATTTATTTTCATAACAAATTATTAGTTATAGTAAACATATTACCTTCATAAATTTAGTTTTATTTAAAAACGTCTTATCATACTCAATTATAATAATATCTCGAGAATTGTTCCATTTTCTTAAATACATCATCAGGTTTATGAGTGAACATCCTTTTTAACATTTAATTTTAAAAAATACATAAGCGTTCACGTTTCAATAACCTAACTTTCCTTCTAGAAAATTCGGATCAAAGTTTTGTAACCACATAATTCATGTATAATTTAATATTACGATCGACTTCGAATTTGATAAATGGTATAACCTTAACTTAAGTTTCCTAGATTTTATTTTAAACGACTAACGTGATGTCAGTGACATTTAGTTTGAGTTATCTGTCTGCAGGGATTGCTTCTGTATTACGAGTTATTTCAGCTAACTCCATTTAACCGAATACCATATTTAAATGATTAATGTTGAATGATATGAACATTTCTGTTAAGTTAAAAGTTTGGATTTGGTCTAATTTACAATAAGTCAACTCCAAAGTTTCTTAGAAGTCTAAAATTCTAAATTGATTTAGAATCCAAGCCAATAAAAATTAAAAAATATTTTACAAAATTATATTTTATAAAATTTAAAATATTTTATTTCACTCAATTAATATATAGTCAATTTAATATTTACTGCATAATACATGTTGAGGCAGATATAATAATATACAAATTCAGTTTAATACAAATATAAGTAAATAATGATATAAAATTGTAATTCAATTTTGATGTTTTAAATTGATGTAGAGATTTTAATTAAAATAATAGTAAAAAATTGTAATTCAATTTTGATATTTTAAATTGATATAGAGATTTTAATTAAAATAATAGTAAAAAATTGTAATTCAATTTTGATGTTTTAAATTGATGTTGGGTTGTTAATAATATTTTAAAAAATATAATTTTTATTATTTATTTATTTTTTACAAATAATATTATATTTTTATTTAAAAAAATATTTAAAAAAAATAAAAATAAAATTTATATTAAAATCTAGAACTTTGAATCTTAAGAAACTCTGAAATTTTAAAATTGATTTCGAATCCAAGTCAATAAAAATTAAAAAATATTTTACAAAATTATATTTTATAAAATTGTAAAATATTTTATTTCACTCAATTAATATATAGTCAATTTAATATTTACTGCATAATACATGTTGAGGCAGGTATAATAATATACAAAATTCAGTTTAACATAAACATAAGTAGATAATGATATAAAATTGTAATTCAATTTTGATGTTTTAAATTGATGTAGAGATTTTAATTAAAATGATAGTAAAAAATTGTAATTCAATTTTGATATTTTAAATTGATGTTGAGATGTTAATAATATTTTAAAAAATATAATTTTTATTATTTATTTATTTTTCACAAATAATATTATAATTTTTATTAGAATAAATATTTAAAAAAATAAAAATAAAATTTATATTAAAATCTAGAATTTTGAATTTTAAAAAACTCTGAAATTCTAAATTGATTTCGAATCCAAGCCAATAAAAATTAAAAAATATTTTACAAAAATATATTTTATAAAATTGTAAAATATTTTATTTCACTCAATTAATATATAGTCAATTTAATACTTATTGCATAATACATGTTGAGGCAGGTACAATAATATACAAAATCCAGTTTAACATAAACATAAGTAAATAATGATATAAAATTGTAGTTCAATTTTGATGTTTTACATTGATGTAGAGATTTTAATTAAAATGATAGTAAAAAAATTGTAATTCAATTTTGATATTTTAAATTGATGTTGAGATGTTAATAATATTATAAAAAATATAATTTTTATTATTTATTTATTTTTTACAAATAATATTAGAATTTTTATTAGAATAAATATTAAAAAAAAAAATTATTTTAAAATCTAGAACTTTGAATTTTAATTATAAAATTGTTCAAAATAATTCCAAAACATTTATGTACAAAGAAAGTAGTGTTGTTAACATGTAGTTTTAAGGAAAAATGTATGGAAGATAAAAGATCTAATTTTGAGCATGTGATTCAATGATTAGGTGAGGAGGTTTGTTGTTAATATATAGTTTTAGTGATAAATGTATTGAAGATAAAAGATCTAATTTTGAGAATGCGGTTTTATGGTTAGGTAGAGAAATTTGTTGTTAACATATTGGTTAGGTAAAATAATTTGTTGTTAATCTGTAGTTTTAACCACAAATGTATTTAAAAAAAAAAAATCTAATTATCTTGAAAATATGATCTAATGATTAAGTAGAGAAATTTAATTTTACTGATTTGGTAGTCCAAACCGATAAGACTGTGTATCCCATGAAAACATTCTTCAAGAAAAAAATGAAAAATAAACAATCTTCGAATAAAAACTTATAAATGAATTCCAACCATAAAATCTTGGTGTAAATTCCAATTGGTGTTTGAAGATGATTGCTTCAATTATTGGTACAACGAAATAAACGGGATTTATAGAAAACGGTTGAGGTACGTTTCGACAGTAATGTATTGGACATCTCGGTAAAGCTCAGTCGCTTCTCTTCCACAGTCCCCAATCTCAAAATTACAGAGGCAACCCTCGTAGAATATGTGGTAAAAAAGAGTCATACCAATCTGCTCTGCCAAACTTCTCCCTGCATCCAGTATTCATATTGACTTTAATATGCTTGCGTGGATAGTGTATATATAGAGAGTGAAATCATAATATTTATTAAAATGGGGAAACAAATATATTATAAATTACCTTTCATAAGTTTGAAGAAGTCGTCGCTTGACAGGTGTGTTTTCTCCAAAGCTTTTCCTGTGTATTTCTCCCATATTTGTACCACCTCTTTCTGAGACAGGACGTTAGCAGGAGGGCGAATGTAGAGGGTTTTGTTCAAAGTGCGTGGATCGTCCACGGTCCTTATTGTATAAGTTGCTACATCATCTTCATCCACCCAAATAGCTGTAAAATAACACGTCATAAACATTAAATATATGTCATATGTCATATATGTTACCTTTAGTATTCCCGTCTCCATAGATGCAAACTCGATCTGCAGGGGGCGTTACACGACCAAGCTGTGCCAATCCCCCTGCGAAATATCCAGCAAAGCAGTTTGCAGATATGTATGTATATGGGATCCCCGCTGCTTCGATGGCGCGCCTGACCTCTCTTTTGTCAATAAAAGTGACATTTCCTGGTTCCATTGCATCTTCCATTCTGTCCGGATCCATGCCAAATTCGGATGAGAGAAATCTCTGCACACATTAATCACAAGTAAATAATTATTAATATTGCAAATAATCCCTATATATATATATATATATATATATATATATTAAGAACTTGAATTACAAATTGCTTTTGCCTTGATGTTGGGAGCTTCTTTAATGGCTTCCACCAGCTTCAGCTGCTGAAGAATCGCGTGACTGCGAATGTGGTTTCCAGCCATGGCGCAAATCACAACATCAACTTTCTTCAAAGCGGCCACAAGGCTCTCATGATTATCAAACGACCCCTGTCATGTCAAATATTTGTATATATGGAAAAATGACTAACACCGTAGAAGGAAAAATGATTAACACTATAGAAAAATGACATAAAATAATATTGTTTATATGACTCTGGTTCGACGGTGCAGAAGATAGCATTGTTAAGACACTCGATAAGTCACTGGTTCCAATTCCCTAAAAATACAAACTTGAAAAATAACCTGTAAAAAGATGGGCTCCGGTATTTTTGAAGGACAGGAGCATTTGGAGCTTTTCAATGTCAAGGCCAATGGCCTCAGGGCGAGAAAGAACAAAAGTGGAATGACCAAGAGCCAAGCTAGCCCTTACAAACCTTCTGCCAATGTATCCCGTCCCTCCCACTATCAAAATCCTGGCCTTCCCCTCCGCCATCGATGATAAACAATAAATGTACACCGTTTGCAATTCAGCGTTCATCCCTAAATACATAATCGCATGACCGGTCAATTCCATCAACTTCATTGTGGGTTGGAGGTGGGGTGTAAGATGTCTACTTTTCTTTTGAGTTTCGAACGTCCAACAAACCACGGCCAGGAACTGCAGTTCCATGCTCTGACTTGAGCCTCACTCTGTGTGGCAGTTGTCCTGTGAACATCAGCGATGGTGAGTAGCACATAATTCGTTGAATTTTAGTTTTTTTTTAAGGCTTTGTATACCAAGCCATATTTTAGTTACTAAGGAGAATTTACTTGGGATTATTTTCAATTGGTTCATGATTAAGCGTTTTTGGATTTTCTCAATTTGCTTTCATTTTAAGACATGGTTGTTGCTAGTCCATAATTCACACCCATATAGTATCACTGGATGAACTAGGAGTCCAAAAGTCACTTTAATTGTTTTCCAATCTAATAACTCTGCGTCTCTACATCTGTTTTGAAGAGCATATAATGTTTTCCACCCTCCTAAGATTCACTTCTTTCTGCAGTCCTCCCAATTAAGTTGGTTGTTGAAATCAATCTCTAGGTATTTGTACTCATTTACTTCTTCAAGAATGTTTCTTTCAAAGAGGAACGTATGCTGACTATGCTTCATTTTATTAGAGAAAATCATTATTTTGGTCTTGCTAATATTGACTTGCATCCCCATCCCCACTGCTCTACAAAAATAAAGGGCATATAGGTGCATCCTCAATTCATGGGCCAATTTAGAAATCAATACAAGATCATCAGTATATAAAATAAGCTTTATCACAAACTCCCTCAACCAAACACCATCTCCACCTTGCAAATTTAGCGGCTCTTCCAGTTTATCAATATATAAACCAAAAAGAGTAGGGGATAGAGGGAAACCTTGCTTGACTCCAATGTCACTTCTAAAGCTTTTTGAAATACCCGTTGAGTTTCTAATTTTGAATTTCACCTCTTCATAAAATCTATGGACAATAGCTCTATAACGCAAAGGAATTTCAAGTTCTTCCATTCTACGGCACAAATTTTCTCTAGGGACTATGTCAAATGCCTTTTTGAACTCAACAAAACAATATAATACTTCTTCTTTATCCCCCCAAACCTTTTCAATAATGTGTCTCAAAGTGATGCCATGATCCATTGTAGAATGCTTGGGCCTAAACCCTACTTGTCCTTTTTCCCTCTTTTCTTTTACTTCTGCCTACTTATAGATTCTATTTTCTACCATGCTGCCGAAAAGCTTTGCAAACAAAGGATTGATCATAATGGTTCTATAATTGGAAGAATTATTAATGTCACCACTTTTAAAAATGGGTATTGCTAGGCTAGTTGTCCAGTCTCTTGGGAATCATTGTTAAATGTTGTTGTTGAATATTTCCATGATGTGCAGTGGAAGAGTGTTCTTTCCCCATTTTAGATATTATGCTTGAAGTTCAACCAAGTCTTTTGCCTTTCCTATTTTCAGCTTCTTAAATTCAATCTCCACCTCTTGTAACGTGAAGAGCTTTGTATTTGTGCTAAGCCCCAGGGGAGGCTCAGCCTCTCATTCTTTCTCATAGAGTTGCCTTGCATATTAAAACCATTGATTGGTTGTAATAATATTTTGGATTTGCTCCTTCGTTGGTTGAATTTCTTGCCAGAAAAGCTTTGGGTTATTCTTGTCTAGATATATTAACTCTTCTCACCTTGTTTGCATGAACTCATCTTTTTTCCTTTTTAGTATCTGCTTATATAACTTTTCATTCATCTTCTCCTTGCCTATATTTTTCAAGGTTCTCCTTTCCATTTTTCATTCCTCATCAAACCAAGCATTTACAGGAAAACAATTTGATTCTGATTTCTTGTTTTTTGCTCTTTTGCACTTCTCAAGTTGCCTTGGAATTATATTTGTTAACTCATGACTGTTGAAGCTTTGGAAACCTGTTTTCTCCTTTTGAATTAGTCTCTCCACCATTTTCTTGAAGATAGTACAATTTTCTTGTCTTAGAAGAATTTTGCCCCTTGGTAGTGATTGTAGGACTTAATTTATTTAAGAAAGATGATTTGACTTTTCGCTCATTTTAGTTTAGAATTTACTCCATATATTTGGTAATATTTAAATGTAAAATGGAATCCATCGTATTGAAAAAGACTCCAAAGTTAAAAAGTATATATTCAACTATTTAAAATTATATATATATAACTTCAGATTTTTTTAAAATATAGGTTTTACAAAATATATATATTTGAGAATATAGTTTTGTTTTTATATTTATTTATGATATTTTTTTCATTATAAAAAAATATTTAATATAGGTTGGTTATGTATTTTCCTTTTATAGAATTGAGAAAAATGTAGAAATAGAGGGCAGGGTGGTAAACACTATTAGGCATATGGAAAACATGAATGTTAACACATGAGCGATTTAGGTGGTTGAGGGACTCAAACAATGTGGATTTTTTAAACCATCACATGTATTGTAACTACAATACAACCTCACCCCTTGTCTTGAGAAACTGAGAGAGATCCACTAACAATTTGTGTGATGGAAAAAACTAACTCAATTTGTGTTGTGGGAAGTAGCATGGGCTCAAAGGATCCCTGATCAATTATTATTATGACTTTGGCTTCATGAAAGTACACTAGTCATGAATATGCCATCATTTTGAAGGTGGATGTAGTCTTTAGGGCTCTTTTTTGGGGGCTAGTTGGCCTATTTCAAGGCCTGGCTATGTATCTCTATTCTCTAAATGATCTTTTGAATTTTTTGTTTTTTTGGTTCATCTCATTATGGACACATCACCTTATTCTTAGAGGTTCCAAGGGTTGGGACTCAAGTATTAGGAGCTTAAGAGTAGTGGTGGACTAGAAATTTGATTGTCTTCTTACTAAGGGTTCTTCTCTAAATGATATTTTGATTTTTTCTTTTCTTTTGGTTCATCTCGTTTTGGACACATCACCTTATTCTTAGAGGTTCCAAGGGTTGGGACTCAATTATTAAGAGCTTAGCAGTAGTGGTGGACTAGAAATTTGATTGTCTTCTTACTAGGGGTTCAGATTTAATGGCACCCACATGTGGACATAATGGAAAAGGAGAAAGGTCGATCCCTAAATCTTGCGGCACAAATCAAACTTTGGGTTATGGGCAACATTATATGACCCAACAGAACAAGACATGGCTCATGCATGAAGCCATTTGGTGTACTGATGCCTAGTGGATGGCAAGCTTACCATTGAGGATGTAGATATGGAGGTCCAATGGTTGTGGGAATGCACCTATGCGGCTAGGATTCTAATAGAGGCTTAATGTTAGGTCCAAGACCTAGGCAACTTCAGGACAAACAAAGTATTTAAGAATGGATGAAATATATTGAACTATGAAAGGTATGCTAGCTCAGGGCATCCCCCATAGTTCTCTCAAATTATGGGTCTATGACAACAAATCTCAATTTTCGAGGGGAAATTTTAGGCTTTTATCAAAGAGGCCATTTGTATTCAAATTTTGATTAAACAAGCTACAAAAAGTGTTGGAATACAAATGAGCACAAAAAATTAAAGAAGTTGAAGGGTCCCCAAAATAATCTAAATATGATTCCAAAAGATTTACTCCCACTTTATTGAGTCTACCTTGTACTCATATTTTGAAGAAACCTAGTCAATACAAAGAAGAGGTAAAGTTTTACATTATTAAACTTTACAAAATATTTGTCGTAATAAGCTTAACCTAAATTTATCTGGTGATCTAATACCAATTTTTTCTTCTATTTATTTTTTTATTAGGTTTAAACTCCATAAAAAAAAAAAAATTTCCCAATAAGTTTTTCAAATTCTCAAAAGAGATTGATGTACCAATAACAAACCCTCCATGTATATTTTGTACATATAATATGTGAAATTAAAAATTTAATTTAATATAACTAACTTGATTCTCAAATCAAATAAAATACCTTGCATAAAAAAACATCATTGCGTTAATAATACGTTTGCGTTTGTATGTTGGGAACGAATGTCCCATATTTTCCTCGTTTTTATGGTCCTCTACTTTGTCATAGAGCACATGATAGCATGACCAAGATTATCTCCATCGACATTTAAACATTGAAGTGGGAAAAAATGCCATACATTAGGGAGTAAAAAAATGAGTTATCTTAGAAAATAAAATCCATAATCTCTTAAATGGGTATAAAGATGCCGAGAGTAAAAAATAAATTATATTAGAAAACGAAATCCATAATCTCTTAAATGGGTATATTTAAGAGATTAAAATAAATCCACAATCTATTAAATCGGTGTATATGAGATTAAAATAAAATCCACAATCTCTTAAATGGTTATATTAGATATTAAAATGTTAAAAAGAAACTATTATATTGTTAAGGTAATGTCAATAATAGTATTATAGTATTTTTTTTAAATGTGGATATAGTATTTTTTAATATTATAAATTTATTAATGTTTTTATTTAGTTATAAGAATAGACGTTATGATCATAGTTTTTCTCAATATTTATTTATTCGAGAGTTTAAAATTATTGGTTTGACATTTATTTCAGTATATATTTATTTTAATTTTAAATTTATCAAGTATCAAAAGAGATCAAATTTCTTCAAATGTAATTTTTTTTTTGAGTGAGAAATTTAAGGAAATGTTTGTACCTCAAGAGATTTGATTCGTCTTGGCTATTAGTAGATATGGAGTTAAGATATGTCCCTATGACCATTCAACAATTCACATAGCTCCGAAGGTAAAAATACTCGCACTCTGCAGTCGCGGCCACCCTCTGTTGCATGTTCTCTTGCTTCCAGCAACGCGCATGGCCCCTCTGGAGTCCATCCCGAAGGTGGCCTCTCCTCCTGATCAGGCCCAAGCCTTCTCGGCTCTGATCAGCTCCTTAGATCCACCCCGCCCTAGGCCGTCGATCTCGAAATTTGTCAAGAAGCTCGACGACATTCAGGAGGTTTCTCTTCTTCCTACCATCCCGCACATGGTTGCCCTTTCTCTAGCTGAGAAGGGTCTCATAGGCCAATTTAATGGGTTATCGCCTTCTTCGAAGACTGTTCAAAAATGGGTTGAGCGTAATTTGGCAGAAAAGATCAATGGCAAAATCTCTATCCGATTTTGTGGCAGAGGATACTTCACCTTCCACTTTGAAATGAAAGAGGACAAGGATCTAATATTCAAGAACGACCCTTACTTCATGGACACTAGAGGACTCTATCTCAATAAATGGACGTCGGACTTTGACCCAAAACTTGATGTGCCAAACGTTGTCCCAGTTTGGGTGCGCCTTCCTCACCTCCCTCTGCACTGCTGGGGGGACGACTCTGTTCGTGTGATCGGAAATGTTGTTGGCGAGTTCATTGATTGGAGCGAACCAAAAGACAACATGCAAGCTTGTGCCAGGATTTGAGTCGAAGTGGATCTGGGTAAAGGGCTCCCTGAGGCGATCAAGCTAAAAGTTGATGAATGGACTCACATTCAATAGCTCGATTACGGGAAAATCTCATTTAAATGTAAGGTATGTCACGAATATGGCCATTTTGCTAACAAATACTCTATATTTATTGATATTGAAAGCACGAATCCAAACACACAATGGGAAACCATAAAAAAAAGACCTCTTCGAACCTTAAAAGTACCGGCAATTCTTTGGCCCACTTTGCGCCCCCTCCCAAAGCCCACCCCCCCCCCCCCCTCTCCCCTCCCCCCGCCTCCTTCCCCTCCTCTTCCTCTCCTCATCCCTCTGACCCCTCCCAACATTCAGTTGATCCTCCCATCCCTCCCTCCAATGCCTCCCTAGCCTTCTCCAACCCCTTCTCCTCCCTTGCCCCCTTAGAAGATGACCCTCCCCAACCTTCTATCCCTACCTAGACTGCCTCCCATCTTCCCTCTCCCATCAATATTGATCCCCCCTCCTCTTCTTCAAACCCCTCTTCAACTCGGATTACTAGGAAATCAGCAAAAGAACATGGAGTCACCTTGGAAATCCTAGAGAAAACTGACCCTGGAAGGAAGTCATCTAAGCAACACAGAGACAAAACTACCCAAAAGGATATAGCCCTTGGAACTCAGAACCCTATTGAAACATATATTTTAGGGAAAAATAACAAAGACGTGGGACAAAAGGAGCAAGGAGGGAAGACAGGCTCACGCTCTGCATTCCTAAAATGATGAAAGTCCTCTCTTGGAACTACAGGAGTTTAGGGCACCCCTCCAAAAATTCAGCCCTAAAAGATCTAATGAATCAAGAAAAGTCGGATATCATTCTCCTTTATGAAACTAAACAAGGAGATCTTTACATGGAAACTATCATAAGCACAATAAAGAATCATGCGGGCACCCACTCATAATCCAGAGGTGCCTTAGGTGGACTTGCTAATATTTGGAATCAAAGTGTCCAGAAGAAAAAAATTTCAGCAAAAACACAAAACTGGATCAAAGTGACTTTACAGAATATTAAAGAAAGCATTGAGATCACCATTTATAATATTTATGGACCCAACCATTACAAGGATAAAGATATATGTTGGAATGCTCTAAAAACTGAGATTGATAATGAAGACAACAACAATATCATCATAGGAGGAGACTACAACTTAATCTCGCACGCAAATGAGAAAAGGGGTGGATGTTTCAACCTGGGTACCTCTAGAGATCTGCTTGAAACCATCATTAAAGATCTTTATTTAGTTGATATCACTCCAAAAAACCACAAATACACTTGGAGTAATCACAGGATCGGAGGGGGAAACATCATGGAGCATCTTGACAGATTTCTTGTGGATGTCCCTCTCGTCTCATTTTCTCTATAGCCTCTACCAACATCCTCTCCTCCACCACCTCTGATCACTACCCCATCACCCTCTCCCTTGGTGAACAACCTTCTCTCGGCCCCCCCCCTTTTAAATATAACCCTCTTTGGAACGATATTATGGAAGCAAGGTAGTTAGTGCACAATATTTGGCTGCAGCATGTAGAGGGATCTCCCATGTATATTTGGGAAACCAAACTAAAGAAGGTAAAAATGGCCTTAAAATAATGGGTGAAATTGCATTACAAAGAACCAAATAAGATCAAAACAGAAATAAAAGAAAAGTTGGAGGTTGTCCACAACACCATTGATTCGCATGGGATGAATCAAGAGAATTCCAATCATGAAAAAGATCTCTACTGGAAATTATATAAAATCAACAGAAAAGAAGAGGAGAAGTGGAGGATAAAATCCAGAAACTTGTGGCTTCAGGAAGGTGATAAAAACACCTCCTTCTTCCACAAGCAAGCTATAGTTCGCAAGACAAGAAACGACAGTTCCTCTATCATAGATAATGAAATAAGAATACAAACAGATCAAGAACATATAAAAGCTATTGCCACCATCTACTACAGAGATTTGCTCATCGAAACAAATGAGCCTGAAGATTACTCTGACCTCTTAAGGAATCTTCCAAATCTGATCTCTGAGGAGATAAACAGCACTCTGAAAAAGATATAGAAGAGGCTGAAATTCAAAGCGCCATATGGTCCTTGCATCCTGACAAAGCTCTGGGTCCTGATGGCTTCTCCATCAGTTTCTACAGGACACACTGGGACTTAATAAAAAAAGATCTGATCAAAATGATATAGTGGGCTCAAAGAAAGAAGAAAATAGGGGGCTTTGCCAACTCGACCTACCTTGCTCTTGTTCCCAAAGAAAACCGCCCTTCCTCCTTCTCAAGGTTTAGACCTATCTCCCTCTGCAACTCCTCTTACAAAATTATATCCAAAATCCTTGCCATGCGCCTTAAGCCCTTCCTCCCCAATCTCATCTCGGAAAATCAAGGAGGCTTCATCTCCCAAAGGAAAATCTCGGACTCAATCCTCCTTGTTCAAGAAGCTATCCATTCAAGTATGTCTCGCAAAGAGAAAGGCTTCATTCTCAAACTTGATCTACTAACAATGTTACCGATGAAATAGGTAACCTGACCTCAAAACGGGAACTCTAGCCCAAAAAGACTCAAAAAACATGAAAAAACACCCCAAAAACAAAAAAAAGTGTATTCCAGAACGCACTTTGTTTTTTTTGAAGGTCAAATTTCAACATTTTATAAAATTACGCTAAAAGCAAAATTGTTTCTTGAAAAAAGGATTGAGAAAACACCCTCAAAACAAAACCAGTTGATGTTGGAATAACAAAAAAAAAAAAATTGTGTCATATTTTTGACATTTTTAAAAATAGAAATAACATTTTTTAATTTTTAAAATTCAAACATTAAAAAAAAACCTAAAATTTAAGAAAAAAATAAATTTAAAAAAGAAAAACATTTTAAAGCTTAAAATTTAAAAATATATAGGAATAAAAAAATAAAAAAAAAAACAAAATAAAAATTTTAATTCAAACATTAAAAAAAACCTAAAATTTAAGAAAAAAAATAAAATAAAAAAATTTAAAGATTAAAATTTCAAAATATATAGAAATAAAAACAAAATAAAAATATTAAATTAAAAAAAAAAAAAAAAAAAAAATTATAAAAAATAAAATATAGAAATTAAATTTAAAAAAAGAAAAAGAAAATGTTTATTAAATTTAAAAATAAATAAATAAATAAATAAAAAATAAATTAATTAATTAATTAAATTTAAAGAAATATATTAAATTTTAATAAATTTAAAACTTAAAAAAAAAAATTAAAAAAAAAAAACATTATTGAAATTAAAAGTAAAAAAATGAAAAATTGATTAAAAATAAAAAATGAAAAATAAAATACAATAAAAATATTAAATTTAAAAAAATATATATTAAAAAAACAAATAGATTTTAAAAAATAAATTAAATTTAAATTATATAAAATAATATATATATATATATATATATATATATATATATATATATATATATATATATATGAACTTAAAATAAAACATTGTTTAATTAAAAAGTTAAAAAACTTTAATAATCAATTAAAATTGAAAAAAAAAAAATGAAAATATTAAGTTTAATTAAAAGAAAAATCTAATTTTAAATACACAATTTTAATTGAAATAAAAATATATATAAATTTTTTTATGTAATTAAAAAAAAAATAATAAAAAAATAAAAGATTTAAAAAAAAAATATTAAATTCAAATAAATTTAAAAAAATACAAAATTTACTATATTTTAAAAAATTAAATGAAAAAACTAAACATAAAATTTAATAATTTAAAAAAAAAAATGAAATTAAAAAAAAACAAAAAAACAAAAAACAAAATTTAGTAAAAATTATTAACAAAATTTAGAAAAAAAAAAAAAAAAAAAGAAGAAGAAGAAGAAGAAGAAGAATAAAGTTGAATTTTTTTTTTTTTAAAAAAACACAAAAAAATTAAAAAAAATTAAATTTCAAATACAAAAATTAAATTAAAAAAAAAAAAATTTGAAATATTTTCAATTAAAAAAAAATAAAAATAAATAAATATTTAAAAAAAAAAGAAGATTTTTTTGATCGTGGTGGCGCCGCCAATCGGCCTCCCGCCCAGGTGGCGGCGGAGGCCAGCTGCTAGGTAGGAGGTCGATTCTGAGAATCGGCCTCCCGCGGCGGGAGGCCGATTCTGGGAATTGGCCTCCCGCGGCGAGAGGGCGATTCCAAGAATCGGCCTTTCGCCGCGAGAGGGCGATTCCTGGAATCAGCCTCCTGCCGCGAGAGGGCGATTCCTGGAATCGGCCTCCCCGCCGCGGGAGGGCGATTCCCGGAATCGGCCTTCCGCCATGAGAGGGCTATTCCCGGAATCGGCCTCCTGCTGCGGGAGGGCGATTCTCGGAATCGGCCTCAGGGCAATTCCCAGAATCAGCCTCCCCGCCGCGGGAAGGCGATTCCCGGAATCGGCCTCCCGCCGCGGGAGGGCGATTCTCGGAATCGGCCTCCTACCGCGCGAGGCCGATTCACGGAATCGCCCGCTCGCCCAGTGGCCGGCCTTCGCCGCCACCTGGGCAGGAGGCATATTGGCGGCGCCACCACGATCAAAAAATTCTTTTTTTTTATTTTTTTTTTAATTTCATTTTTTTTTTAATTTTTTTTTTTTCCAATTCAAAAAATTTACAATTATTTTTTTTTTTAATTCAAATTTTTTATTTTAAATTTAATTTGTTTTTGTTTTTTTTTTAATTTAATATTTTAGATTAATTAGTTTTTAAAATTTAAAATTTATTTATTAAATTTATTAAATTTTAATTTAATTTAATTTTTTTTTTAATATTTTAGTTTATTTAGTTTTTCATTTTTAAAATTTATAAATTGTTTCATTTAAAAAAAAAACAGTAAATTTCTGGATATTTTCTTTTTAATTATTTGCACGTGGTTTTTTTCATTTTTTTTGTTTTTTAATGATAGTTTTTTTTATTTTAATTCTTTTTTCAATTTTAAATTTTGTTTTTTTTTAAATTTGTTTTTTTTGTTAATTTTAAAATTTGTATTTTTTTTCTTCTTCTTATTATTTTTTTAATTTAAATTTTTAAATTTAATTTTTTCTTTTTTGTATTTTATTTTTTTTATCTAAATTTTAATTTTGTAATTTAAATTATTTTTAAATTTTTTTTTTAATTTTTTTTTTAATTATATGGTTTTTTTTAATAACTTAGAAAAAAATGTTTTTGATGTTTTTTTATTTTTATTTTTTTGGTTAATTTTTGTTTTTTTCTTTAAATTATTTGTTTTTTTTTTTTTCAAATTTTGTCATTTCTTTTGAGATAAATTTCGAATATTTTTGTTTTTATTTATTTATTTTTGTTTGAATTTTTTATTGTTACAAGTTAATTTTGTTTTTTTTTACATTTTTGTTGGTTTTTTTATTGTTTATATATATATATATATATATATATATATATATATATATATATATATATATATTTTTTATCTAAGTTTTGTGTTTTATTACCAACATGAAATCACCACTCTAAAAAAAAAGGTTGATGCTGCATTAATACGTTTCAAAATTAACATGAAAATCACTGCTCTAAAAAAAAAAAAGTTGATGCTGCATCAATACGTTTCAAAATTAGCATGAAAATCACTAACATTTTAAAACAACTATTCATACTTCTTAAATAAAAATATTAGAGTGTCAAAAATGTGCTCAAAAAAAAGAAAGGTGATTCTGCATCACCACTTTTCAAAATCGGGTGCTTTTTATGCTACCAAAAAAAAGTAGGTAACAATGCGGTTACCTATTTCATCGGTAACAATGTATGCCTTTGATAGGGTTAGACACTCCTTCCTCTTATCAGTCCTTCAGAAAATGGGCTTTGACAATGATTTCATCTCCCTCATCAAATATTGCATTTCTAGCCCTTGGATCTCCGCCCCTCATAAATGGCAGGCCTTCTTTCAGTCCTCCCATGATCTTAGACAGGGATGTCGCCTCTCTCCCTTCCTCTTCATCCTCATGGCTGAATCCTCCAGCAGGGCCTTGGATCACATGCGAAGAGTTGGTCTGGAATTAAATTTGGCAACAGTGTCAAAAATATGAACCATTCTCAATTTGTAGATGACACTATCTTGATGGGCAATGCAACTTGCATAATTTCTCATAGATTCAAATCTCTCCTTGACAAATTCATGCTTTACTCCAGAGGTCTGATAAATTACCAAAAAAATTGCATTTATGGGTGGAACGTAACAAATCAAACCATCCATAACATTGCACAAATTTTTGGAGTTTCTTACAAACTGAATTGGGATCACTTCAACAATTTAGGAATGTCAGTCAGCACCAGGCCTCTAAAGTCTAAAGTTTGGAACATTACAATAGACAAAATTAAAAGAAGAGTTCAACAGTGTGGTTCTTTTTCATTAAACCTTGTTAGGCGAATCATCTTGCTCAAACCTGCCCTCTCATCTCTGCCCTTGTATCATTTCACTCTGCTTCATGCCCCTGCCAGCGTACACCACAAATTTGAAGCAATCTTAAGGCATTTTATTTGGCAGGGTGGAAAAATGAGAAGAAGAAATATAATCTTGTTAAGTGGAGACAAGTCACACAAGATTATGAAAACGGAGGGCTTGGAATCCTTACTCCTAAGCTCCTGAATAACACCTTTGGGGGAAAGATTGTGTGGAGATTAATTAGTGGACAACAAACATGGTGGAAAAGAGTTATTGAATCCAAATCTCTTAGCTCTCCTAGACAACAACTCCTTGATCATGACATTCCTAACAGACCCTACTCCTGAATCTGGGTCTTATGCAAGAAAGTCATTCCCTTCTTAATTGGTAACCTCTCCAAAGTCCCTCAAGGGGGGTGAAACATTAAAGTTGGGAAAAATAGGATCATGGGACAAACTCCTCTCTTGTAAAGGCCAGGCACTCAATGAATACGCTCTTATCTTCAGAATCTTGATTTAAATTTTTTAAATCAAATCTCCAAGTGGGATGAGCATACTAATAATTAGATCGGATGGCACTTCCCCCCTGTTCCTCCTCATCTGGAAGCTGATCTCTCAAACCTCCAAGTCTTGCTCCACGATGCTGCACCCTTGCGGAAATACAGAATGGACAACTTTCATTGGGATCCTACAGGTTCTGCATACACTATCAAAGCTGCTCACTGCCAACTCAATAAGGATCACTATCCCTCCCCACCTTGGCCAATTTGGAAACTTGTTTGGAAATCAGAAGCTATTCCAAAGATAAAGATCTTTATCTGGACCCTCCTCAAAGGTAAGATCCTCACCTATGAAAATCTTAAAAAAAGAGGAGTGAATGGTCCTTCTAGATGCCCCAAATGTCTATGTGCAGAAGAGATTGTGCATCATCTTTTCGTTAAGTGTCTCTTCGCAGCGCAATGTTGGGAAGATCTCACTCCATCCTCCCAGCTTCACCTAGACTCCATTAACACTACTTCCGATCTGATTAAAACCTGGAGGAAAAATTACCCATGGGGGAAAAGAAAAATAACTTGGCCAAAATGGTTTGGGATACCCTTCGATATGTGTTCCTATGGAACATATGGCTTGCCAGAAACAACATGATTTTCAACAACAAAAAGCTTTCTCTCAAAAAGGTCTGCAACAAGACTTGGAGTCTCACCCTTGAAACAATTGTCTCCAAAATCACAAGAAACATCAACGTCAGTGACCTCCAAGTGGAAGAAAGGAATTTTTTGGGCAAGTTGTTGGACTGTTCTAGCTTCTTCAAGCCTCTTGCCACTCAACCTCATCATATTGAAACATGGAAGATTTGTTTAAATCCTTGAGAAAAGGGCCCCTCAATATTTTTAATTTAGCTTAGGGGTGACAACTACAAGAGAGCACTAGCTCCAATTTATCTATGGTTGGGTGGAGAGTTATACTCCAAAACTTAATTTCCCATTCATTTTTTAGATATGTATCTCTCATGTTCTTCAATTTCTCTCATGTGTTGTATATCTTTTGGATCTTTTGGAAGGAAAAGGGATAGCATTATCCTATAGTGGCATGATAAACTTGTTTTGTTGCTAAATTCGAACCATTCCACCATTTTGTGGGCGCACACTTGTGGCATATGGAATTCTTTGAAGGTGCGTTCCATGGGTTGTTGTTTTCAATCATATCACTTTGCGTATGCATTCATAGAATCATGCGTGAACCTCACATGTATATATATGTGTGTAGGTGTAATATAGATATAACTCAACACATCCATGGTGTTAATCTTATACCTACAACCACAATAAGACTCTAACCTTACAGACGGAGGTGAAGGCAAAAGCATTAGATCCAAGGGCCTTTAATCCATGAAACCGTGTCTCATAACCGCATTTATGACCATAGTCAGAGGTTGGGGCCGACCTTACAACCATGAGAAATGGACGAAGGTTAGGTTGACCTTATAGTTGTGAAAAATAGTTAGAAGGTCGGGGTCGGGCCTCATCACGTATGCACCTCGATATGGTGTGTGACTTGGATTACACATGGTGGTTGATAGTAAGAGGTGTGGGCCCCTATTGGACTATCTGTTCTTGGGTAAGTGATAAACATTGTTACCGATGAAATAGGTAACCGCACTGTTACCTAATTTTTTTTGGTAGCATAAAAAGCACCCGAGTTTTAAAAGTGGTGATGCAGAATCACATTTTTTTTTTTAGCACATTTTTGACACTCTAATATTTTTATTTATGAAGTATGAATATTTGTTTTAAAATGTTAGTGATTTTCATGCTAATTTTGAAACGTATTGATGCAGCATCAACTTTTTTTTTTTTTAGAGCGGTGATTTTCATGCTAATTTTGAAACGTATTGATGCAGCATCAACCTTTTTTTTTTAGAGTGGTGATTTTCATGTTGGTAATAAAACACAAAACTTAGATAAAATATATATATATATATATAAAAACAATAAAAAAAACCAATAAAAATGTAAAAAAAAAACAAAATTAACTCGTAAAAATAAAAAATTTAAACAAAAATAAATAAATAAAAACAAAAATATTCGAAAATTATATCAAAAGAAATGACAAAATTTGAAAAAAAAACACATAATTTAAAGAAAAAAAACAAAAATTAACCAAAAAAATTAAAAACAAAAACATCAAAAACATTTTTTTCTAAGTTATTAAAAAAAACCATATAATTAAAAAAAAAATTTAAAATAGAAAATTTAAAAATAATTTAAATTACAAAATTAAAATTTAGATAAAAAAATAAAATACAAAAAAGAAAAAATTAAATTTAAAAATTTAAATTAAAAAAATAATAATAATAAGAAAACAAAAATACAAATTTCAAAATTAACAAAAAAACAAATTAAAAAAAAAACAAAATTGAAAATTGAAAAAGAAAATTAAAATAAAAGAATTATAATAAAAAAAAATATCATTAAAAAACAAAAAAAATGAAAAAAACCAGTGCAAATAATTAAAAAGCAAACATCCATAAATTTGTTGTTTTTTTTAAATGAAACGATTTATAAATTTTAAAAATGAAAAACCAAATAAACTGAAAGATTAAAAAAAAAAAAATTAATTAAATTAAAATTTAATAAATTTAATGAATAAATTTTAAATTTTAAAAAATAATTAATCTAAAATATTAAATTTAAAAAAAAAATTAAAATATATATATATATATATATATATATATATATATATATATATATATAAAAAAAAAAAGTTAAATTTAAAATAAAAAATTTGAATTAAAAATAAATAAATAAATAAATAAATTTTTGAATTTAATATATATATATATATATATATATATATATATATATATATATATATATATATATATATATATATTATAAAATATTTAAAAACAAAAAAAAATTGATCGTGGTGGCGCCGCTAGTCGGCCTCCCGCCCAGGTGGCGGCGGAGGCCGGACGCTGGGCGGGCGGGAGGCTGCATGCTCCGCCGCCACCTGGGCAGGAGGTCGATTTCGGGAATCGCCCTCCCGCGACGAGAGGCCAATTTCGGGAATCGCCCTCCTGCCGCGGGTGGCTGATTCCGGGAATCGCCCTCCCACGGCGAGAGGCTGATTCTGGGAATCGTCCTCAGGCCGATTCCGGGAATTGCCCTCCCGCAGCGAATCTCCCTCCCGTAGCGAGAGGCCGATTCTGGGAATCGCCCTCAGGCTGATTCCGGGAATTTCCCTGAGGTCAATTCCGGGAACCGCACTCCCGCCGCGGGAGGGCGATTCCCGGAATTGGGCTCCTGCCTAGCAGCCGGCCTCCGCCGTCGCTGCGGGAGGGCGATTCCCGGAATCGACCTCCCGCCTAGCAGTCAGCCTCCGCTGTCACCTGGGCGGGAGGCCGATTGGCTGCGCCACCACGATCAAAAAAATTCATTTTTTTTGTTTTTTGTTTTTTTAAAATTTTTAATATATATATATATATATATATATATATATATATTTTAATTCAAAAAATTTAATTTAATTTTTTTTTTTTTTAATATTATATTTGAAATTTAATTTGTTTTAATTTTTTAATTTTATTCATTTTTTTGTTTTTAATTTTTTGTTTTCTAAATTTTGTTAATAATTTTTATTAAATTTTGTATTTTTTTTTATTTAATTGATTTTTATTTTATTTTTAATTTTTTTTTTAAAAAATTATTATTAAATTTTATGTTTAGTTTTTTCATTTAATTTTTTAAAATTTAGTAAATTTTGTTTTTTTTTTTTGTTTTTTTGTTTTTTTTTTTTTAATTTATTTGAATTTAACACTTTTTTTTTTAATTTTTAATTTTATTATTATTATTTTTTTAATTACATAAAATTTTTATATTTTTTTTATTTCAATTAAATTTGTGTATTTAAAATTAGATTTTTTTAAGTTAAATTTAATATTTTCAAATTAATTTGTTTTTTATTTTATTTTTTATTTAATATATATTTTATTTAATTTTTTTTTTTTTTTCAATTTTAATTGATTTTTAAAGTTATTTAACTTTTTATTTCAACAATGTTTTTTTTTTGTTTTTTCTTTATATTTAAAATTTAATTTTTATTTCAAAATTTATTTGTTTATTCATTTATTTATTAAAATTTAATATTTTTTTATTAATTTAATTTGTTATTTTAATATTAACATTTTTTTTTTAATTTAATAAAATCTAATATAAATTAGTAGAAGTTCTTTCGGTAATAATCACATGCAAAAGAACGTGGTCGATGCGTTTCGAACCAACCAGTGTGGTTCATCATCAAGACTATGTGAGAGATCAGATCCAAACATTAAGTATAAATAGATGTAGAAATGGCTCAACTAGCCATTAGGATAATGGCTAGTTGACTTTGAAAAAGTAAATATTCCATTATTTATTTAGTTAATTAATTTTTATTTATTTATTTATTATTATTATTTTATTTATTTATAAAACCTTTAATATATTTATACAACTAATTAACCAATTAATTAATATAATGGTAAGTAATTTAACAAATCGTGGTGTATATATGTAAATTTTTTATTAAATTATATAATAATCAATTATTATTATTAATTAATAAATATAATTAATTCTTATTCATATAATTTAATTATAACAAACCATCTATCAAATAGTCAAACATAGAGTCAAAAAAATAAAAATAAATAAATAAATAAACAAATAAAATAAAATAAAATAAAAATAAAAATAAAAAATAAAAATAAAAAAATAAAATAAAATATAAAAATAAATAAATAAAAATAAAACATAAAAAAATTATAAAAATAAACAAATAAATAAAAAAAAATAAAAAAAATATTTTAATACTATTTTAATTAATTAATTAATTATTATTATTATTATTACTATTATTATTATTATTTTAAATAAATAAATAAATAAATAAAAATATAAAATATAAAATATAAAAAATAAAAATAAATAAATAAATAAGTAAATAATGTCAAGAATATAAGGCAGGAATCCAACACCTGCTGATATTCCAACCGTCATCTCTATTGAGATTAACGGGCCTTTTTTCAATTTCAATGGCCTCTCTCAACTTACGATGATGGAAATGGTCGATTCTAGCAATTACCTTAGCATCTTCTATGTAAACATGATGGTTAGTCTTTTCTGCATGCTCAGCTAAGGCGGACGAGCAAGATCTTCTATGCTTGATATCAGTAGCATGCTCACAGATCCTTTGATTAATAGACCGACCCGTCTCACCAATGTAAGGAGTCCCACAGGAACAAGGAATGATGTAGACACCTTTTCCATCCCTGGGGTCAATCGGATCTTTAACCGATTTTAGAGAACTATGAATTGTATTAAGAGGCTTGAAATAAGAGGATACCTTATGCTTTTTAAGGATTTTAGAAATCTTATCAGTGGTACCCTGGATGAACGGAAGGCTGACACTGCCATACCATTCACTAGGTTCTTTTTTATTTTTATTTTTAACAGAAGGACCTTTCTCCGCTTTGAGGAAAGCTTTGAGGCCCTGCGACATACTATAACCATTATTACAAAAGAGATTCAACAGATGGGTCTTTTCCCCCTCAAGGTGAGACTCATCAGAGATTCTCAGCGCCCTCGTGGCTAAGGTGCTAAGGACGCCTAATTTTTGAGCAGGGAAAAGGTGGGAGCTAGCATGAAGATATTGCTCAGTATGTGTTTTCTTTCAAAAAACATGATGGGAGAAAGAACCATCATCATTTCTAGAGATAAGGACATCAAGGAAAGGAAGGCTACCATCCACCTCATGTTCCATGGTGAATTTTATGGAACTAGATTGGCTGTTGAGATGAAGGAAAAATTGATCTAACTTATCTTTGCCATGAGGCCAGACAACACAAGTATCATCAACAAACCTTTTCCATAACTTTGGCTGGAAAAGAGCTGAGGAAAGAGCCCTAGATTCAAAGTCCTCCATAAACAGATTCACAACAATCAGGGAAAGGGGAGAACCCATGGCAACACCACAAGTTTGCTCATAGAATTCACCTTCAAAACTAAAGAAAGTGGAGGTTAAACAAAGTTTTACTAAATGGGCTGTGTCTGGATCAGTAATGCGATTAATAATGTCAATAGCCTCATTGATGGGGATATTGGTGTAAAGCGAAACAACATCAAAACTAACAAATCTATCACCAATATCCAACATAACTTCCTTCAAATCCTTAACAAAAGAGTAGGAATCCTTAACAAAGGATTATGTACGACCTACGAGGGGCTTAAGTTTAAGGGCTAAAAACTTGGTGAGAAGGTAAGTCGGACCCCCAATATGTGTTTTTCGAAAGAAAACACATACTGAGCAATATCTTCATGCTAGCTCCCACCTTTCCCTGCTCAAAAATTAGGCGTCCTTAACACCTTAGCCACGAGGGCGCTGAAAATCTCTGATGAGTCTCACCTTGAGGGGGAAAAGACCCATCTATTGAATGTCTTTTGTAATAATGGTTATAGTATGTCGCAGGGCCTCAAAGCTTTCCTCAAAGCGGAGAAAGGTCCTTTTGTTAAAAATAAAAATAAAAAAGAACCTAGTGAATGGTATGGCAGTGTCAGCCTTCCGTTCATCCAGGGTACCACTGATAAGATTGCTAAAATCCTTAAAAAGCACAAGGTATCCTCTTATTTCAAGCCCCTTAATACAATTCGTAGTTCTCTAAAATCGGTTAAAGATCCGATTGACCCCAGGGAGGGAAAAGGTGTCTACATCATTCCCTGTTCCTGTGGGACTCCTTACATTGGTGAGACGGGTCGGTCTATTAATCAAAGGATCTGTGAGCATGCTGCTGATATCAAGCATAGAAGATCTCGCTCGTCCGCCTTAGCTAAGCATGCAGAAAAGACTAACCATCATGTTTGCATAGAATATGCTAAGGTCATTGCTAGAATCGACCATTTCCATTATCGTAAGTTGAGAGAGGCCATTGAAATTGAAAAAAGGCCCGTTAATCTCAATAGAGATGACGGTTGGAATATTAGCAGGTGCTGGATTCCTGCCTTATATTCTTGACTTTATTTACTTATTTATTTATTTTTATTTTTATTTTTATTTATTTATTTTTATTTATTTTTAATTTGTTTATTTAATTTTTATTTAAAAATAATAATAATAATAATAATAATAATAGTAATAATAATAATAATTAATTAATTAATTAAAATAAAATAAAATATTTTATTTATTTATTTATTTATTATTTATTAATTTATATTTATATTTTATTTTTGTTTTTATTTTTATTTACTTATTTATTTTATTTTATTTTATTTTTTTAATTTATTTTTATTTTCTATATTTTCAATATTTTATTTGTTTTTATTTATTTTTATTTTTTATTTTTTTGATTCTATGTTTGACTATTTGATAGATGGTTTGTTATAATTAAATTATACGAATAAGAATTAATTATATTTATTAATTAATAATAATAATTGATTATTATATAATTTAATTTGATTATTATATAATTTAATTATATTATATAATAATTTGATTATTATATAATAATTTGATTGTTATATCAGCTGAGGGAATATCGGTAGATCCCGAGAAGATCAAAACTATTATGGAATGGCGGGTACCTCAGAATGTGGCAGATATTAGATCATTTGTGGGTCTAGCTGGATATTATAGAAGGTTTATAGAAGGGTTTTCTAAGATTGCTTTTCCCATTACATATTTGCAGAAGAAAGGTAAGCCTTTTAAATGGACAGAAGAATGTCATAACAGCTTTGAAAAGCTGAAAAAACTCCTAACCACAGCACCAGTATTGAAGGTAGCTGACCCCGGAAAAGACTATGAGGTTTGCACTGATGCCAGAAAAGAAGGAGTTGGTGCGATATTAAATCAGGAGGGAAAAGTGGTAGCCTACGAGTCTAGGAAGTTGAAAGAACATGAATAGAAATATTCTTCCTATGACTTGGAACTCACAGCAGTGGTGCATGCTCTCAGAGTATGGAGGCATTATCTGCTGGGTAAAAGATTTATACTTAAAACAGACCATAGCAGTTTGACAAATTATTTCAAGCAGGCAGATTTAAATTCTAGATAGGAAGGATGGAACGCCTTTTTGAGTGAGTTTGATATGGAAATCCAGCATGTTAAGGGGAAGGAAAACCGAGTTGCAGATGCGTTGAGCATAAAACTGCATGGTATTTATGCCTTATATTACAGTCAGCCGGCAAGCCAACTGTTGGAACGGTTAAAAGAAGAAGTTCAGAAAGACCCAGAATAACAATATTTGTGTCAGCAAATGGAGGATTATAAGCAGCAAGGCAAGTCATCAGAGTTTGGAAAGAACAAAGATTAGGTTTTGACCTTTTGCGGAAGAATCTATGTGCCTAATCGTATCGGTCTTAAAGAGTTAATCTTGAATGAATACCACCGCAGTAATTATGCTGGCCATCCAGGCTATCAAAAAAAATTCTCACTGCAATACGAAAGGTGTATTATTGGCCAGGTATGCGAAAGAACATTGCAGAGTATCTAAGCAAATGTTTGGAATGTCAGCAGGTTAAAGTGGAGCATCAGCATCATGTAGGACTACTGCAGCCCATACCCATTCCTGAGTGGAAGTGGGAGGTTATCTCCTTGGATTTTATCATAGGGCTACCACGAACAAGAAAGAAAAATGATTCCATCATGGTGGTAGTAGACAGATTAAGCAAATCTGCCCATTTCATACCGGTACAATCTACATACAAGACGGTACAGATTGCGGATATATTTATGAAGGAAATTTTTAGGTTGCATGGCATACCTAAGATTGTAATTTCCGATCGGGATGTTAAGTTTACATCCACATTCTGGAAAACCTTGTTTTCTAGTCTGGGAACTCAAATACACTTTAGTACTGCCTATCATCCTCAGACTGATGGGCAGACGGAGCAGGTAAACCAAGTTCTGGAAGACATGCTGCACATGTATGTGATGCAGCAACCAGTTAAGTGGGAGGATTACTTGCATCTGGTGGAATTTTCTTACAACAACGGGTATCAGGAATCTTTAAAAATGAGTCCCTTTGAGCCATTGTATGGGAGGCAATGTCGTACACCCATAAACTGGAGTAGTCTAGAAACAAAATTACTGTTGGGACCTGAAATGTTAGCGGATATGGAAGCTGAAGTCAAACGAATAAGGAAGAATCTAAAGGCTGCGCAGGATAGAAAAAATATGTACGTAGACAAGAAAAGATCCTACCGTGAATTCGGTGTAGGCAAGCACGTATACGTAAGAGTTAAGCCCAAACGGAGTACCCTGAGATGGACCTCCTGTGCCAAATTGGCTCCCCGATATTGTGGACCTTTCCAAATACTAGAAAGGGTGGGACCAGTAGCTTATAAATTAGCCTTACCCAGTCATATTCAAGTACACAATGTATTCCATGTGTCCTTATTGAAGCGATATGTACATGATGAAAGACATGTGATTCATTGGAAAAGTATTCAGGTAGGAAAAAGGGATAAGAATCCTAACTTAAGGTTTTGAATAATTGTTGTATGTTGACTTGAAAATACTTGTTTTTTAGGTAGAACCGGATGGCGAGTTTCTGGTTGAGCCACAACGCATACTTGACATAAGAGAAATTGAGCTCCGCAAATGAGCAATCATCCAGGTAAAAGTGCAGTGGAAGCACTTCGGACCAGATGAAGCTACTTGGGAGGATGAGAACTTTATGCGGGAAGCTTACCCGGAGCTCTTCACAAGGCTGGGCTGAGACACCGAGGACAGTGTTACTTCCAGGGGGGGAGGATGTAATAGTCTCATTAGAGTTAACTAGTATTAACTAGTTAGAGACTTTTACTATTTTGAATTTCTAGCTAAGGAAAAAGACTTGAAGCTTTATTGTAGATTAAAAAAAAAACAACAAATTATTTTATTGAGAATAATTAAAGTAGGAGGACTAGTTAATGAAAAGTAAATCTTTTAAGTTTTTGGTAAAAGTTTCCAAGAATAGGAGGTGGTTGGGAACAGTTGGAGAAACAGTTACCTACCCTCCAAGGATAAAAGGAAAACCCAGGAGAGGGGCAGGGGTTCTATAATTTTTGGCAACAAGGGTGAAGTATTTTCTAGAGCTGGAGGAGGTCCAGTTGAAGATAGCTTCTGCAACCCTTGAGAGCCAGATTATCTGAATGTGACTGGATTGGCCATCCAGAGGTCACAACAGAAATTTTCCACTGTTGCTCGTGGCACCGTCCAGATTCTGGGCTAGGGGGCAAGCGGAGGACGTAATAGCCTCCCTTGATGGTTGGGAGGACAACAGCTTAAACTTCTGTGAATACAGATAAGTATCTCTGTGCATTTGAGTATTTATTTAATTATGAACTTGTATGGAAGTCTATCGTTGAAGAGGATGTTGGCAGTATAGCCTATTAGTTTATAATGATTTTATACAAATTATGTGATGCTTGAACAGAAGGTAGTGGGAGCTGTAGAGAAATTACCTATTGTTTTCCTATTGGAATAATTAGGAATCGGTGATTGTAAAACATATTCTGCTACTTTTCGTTTCCTTCAGTATTTAATGGAAAAATAGAGCTATATGTTATTAGAATATAGATATCGCTATATTTTGTGATCTGCAGTGCCTATAAAAAGAAAGAAATAATTCCGTTAATGTAAATAAGAACAAAACACTATTCATCTAAACACAGTGTCTATTTCATTACCGGTGATAATCAGTAAAATAAATAAGCAAGCATAATGTTTACATTACATTTTTGTAGCATAATAGCACCACAGGTAGGGTGCAGCCTACCGAACACATAAACATTGCAATATTACTTGTAGTTATGATGGTAAGCAAAATGTATGCGCGGAAAATATAAACCCTGACATGTAAAATCCCGAAAGGTTGAGCACTGTCGAAAGGTGGTGTGCTACACACAACCCTTCCTCTTCGGAGTGACAGCTCGAAGTAAAAATAAAGCAACAACAAATAATGTTATGTGCATGCGAAATAAAAATCTGAACATAGCTTATTTATAAGAAAAGCATACACAGCAACATCCTGTACAAAAATGCAGGTAGGTGGAACTTAAAGACTAAAGGCTATAATGCCGAAAACAACGAAACGACAATGCTTGCAACAGTTACACATATGAACTAGAATCATTTAAGCATGAACAGTAAACAATGTAATTCGGTCCTCAAGATCATAATCACTGGCCGAACATATCACCAGAACCTCGGAGTACAACTTGCATCAAATGGCGAGTTAGGGTTTGAGTTGGTAAACTGTCCAGGGGTAAACCCCCCCCCCCCCTTTTATCCAAGAAAAAGAAATTATTACATAAATAACGAAAACACAGTCGCCTATGGAGCTGGGCTCCTCAAGGGCCTGAGAAATCACTTAAACCGGTGGGTAAACCCACATCAAAACAAAGAACGAAGATTTCTCGGAACCGAAAATCAGGCCTCGACAAGGAGAGGGCTCAACCCATCGGAAAACGAACTCAAATACCTGTGCTATGGAGCGAAATTTCTTCAATCGAGACAGCCGCGGAGTTTCCAGTTAAAGGTCAGAAGCGAGGGTTCGACTCTTCATACTTGAAAGAAAGATGAGGAGCGACTAGTTAGCGAAAAGACAAACTGTATGGGTTTTGGCTAGAAAATGAGTATGATAAACTAAACCATATAAATTAATTCATAGCAAAGAAGATATATGTACCTGTAGGAATTGATAGCTGGGGCCATCTGTGTTTAACAAAAAAAACATGAGCCATGGGGTTAGTCCTATGATTGGGGAGAAAGGGAACTAAATCATGCAATGGGCTTGAAATGGGGTTTGGAAGTGTATTCTTACCCTCAGCGCTGCAGAAGAGACTGTAGCTCTCCCTGGTGGTCCTGCTTTGGGGTTGTCATAGTGTAGTCGAACATTGCACAACTAAAATAAAACCTGTAAGAGGTAGTTTGCGGGAGATCAACAAATTACGTGCTAGGAAGCCAAAAGAACACGAAAATAGCAAATGGGAAACCAAGATGAAAACTGTAGATGATTCAGCCAGAGATTCAAACCTGGATGTATATAAGGAAACCGACGGAGAAATCAAGCTGAAGGAACGCCAACTGAAAAACCCTAGACAACGAACAATGCGTGGAGCGCACTGTGAAATTGTTTGAGAACGCCGAGTTTGTAACCCACCTGCTCATCGACAACAGTCGAGCCAGAAAACCCTCCTAGCTCACTGTGAGACTGGCAAAGAACGCCGAAGCAACTCTTCTCTCCTTTGGAAGGAAATGAAGAATCCCGAGGGAAATCAGACACATGTAAGCACAGTACCATCGGAAAATCGCACATAAATGACAGGCTATTGCTTAGAGGCCGGTTACAATGCCAAGTGGAGTGACATTTTCCAAGGATCACTAATGAGTATCAGAACAATTAATATGACAGTTGGCTCATTCACCATAGGCTCAAATCACAGGCGAATAATGATATAGTGCTGAATAATGTATTAAACATACTTGTAAATAGAGCCAGATTCTTATTACTCACAACTTTGTTAACCAAGCTCATCCGAACCAAATATGTATATATGAAGAACGAATCATTTGTGTGGAAAACGAATATAATCATGCGCTCATGAAATCTGTCCGAATGTACAAGTAAAGTGATATAGATTGGCTGACGGATAGAAGTACAAAAGTTAATTTTTTTTTTTTTATGATGGTAATATTTTAATGTTGATAGAAGTGACATAGAATATGTGGTAAAAATGAGTCATACCAATCTTCTCTGCCAAACTTCTCTCTGCATACAGTATTCATATTGACTTTAATATGCTTGCATGGATAGTATATATATATATATATATATATATATATATATATATATATATATATATATATATAAAGTGAAATCATAATATTTATTAAAATGGGAAAACAAATATATTATAAATTACCTTTCATAAGTTCGAAGAAGTCGTCGCTTGACAGGTACGTCTTCTCCAAAGCTTTTCCTGTGTATTTCTCCCATATTTGTACCACCTCTTTCTGAGACAGGACGTTAGTAGGAGGGCGAATGTAGAGGGTTTTGTTCAAAGTGCGTGGATCGTCCACGGTCCTTATTGTATAAGTTGCTACATCATCTTCATCCACCCAAATAGCTGTAAAATAACATATAAACATTAAATATATGTCATATAAACATTAAATATATGTCATATGTCATATATGTTACCTTTAGTATTCCCGTCTCCATAGATGCAAACTCGATCTGCAGGGGGCGTTACACGACCAAGCTGTGCCAATCCCCCTGCGAAATATCCTGCAAAGCAATTTGCAGATATGTATGTATATGGGATCCCCGCTGCTTCGATGGTGCGCCTGACCTCTCTTTCGTCAATAAAATTCACATTTCTTGGTTCCATTGCATCTTCCATTCTATCCGGATCTATGCCAAATTCAGATGGGAGAAATCTCTGCACACATTAATCACAAGTAAATAATTATTAATATTGCAAATAATCCCCCCCCCCCCCCCCACACACACACACACATATATATATTAAGAACTTGAATTACAAATTGCTTTTGCCTTGATGTTGGGAGCTTCTTTAATGGCTTCCACCAGCTTCAACTGCTGAAGAATCGCGTGACTGCGAATGTGGTTCCAGCCATGGCGCAAATCACAACATCAACTTTCTTCAAAGCGGCCACAAGGCTCTCATGATTATCAAATGACCCCTGTCATGTCAAATATTTGTATATATGGAAAAATGACTAACACCGTAGAAGGAAAAATGATTAACACTATAGAAAAATGACATAAAATAATATTGTTTATATGACTCTGGTTCGACGGTGAAGAAGATAGCATTGTTAAGACACTCGATAAGTCACTGGTTCCAATTCCCTAAAAATACAAACTTGAAAAATAACCTGTAAAAGATGGGCTCCGGAATTTTTGAAGGACAGGAGCATTTGGAGCTTTTCAATGTCAAGGCCAATGGCCTTGGGGCGAGAAAGAACAAAAGTGGAATGACCAAGAGCCAAGCTAGCCCTTACAAACCTTCTGCCAATGTATCTCGTCCCTCCCACTATCAAAATCCTGGCCTTCCCCTCCGCCATCGATGATAAACAATAAATGTACACCGTTTTCAATTCAGCGTTCATCCCTAAATACATAATCGCATGACCGGTCAATTCCATCAACTTCATTGTGGGTTGGAGGTGGGGTGTAAGATGTCTCCTTTTCTTTTAAGTTTCGAACGTCCAACAACCCATGGCCAGGAACTGCAGTTCCATGCTTTGACTTGAGCCTCACTCTGTGTGGCAGTTGTCCTGTCAACATCAGCGATGGTGAGTAGCACATAATTCGTTGAAATTTAGTTTTTTTTAAGGCTTTGTATATCAAGCCATATTTTAGTTACCAAGGAGAATTTACTTGGGATTATTTTGAATTGGTTTATGATTAAGCGTTTTTGGATTTTCTCAATTTGCTTTAATTTTAAGACATCGATGTTGCTAGCCCATAATTCACACCCATATAGTATCACTAGATGAACTAGGAGTCCAAAAATCACTTTAATTGTTTTCCAATCTAATAACTCTGCGTCTCTACATCTATTTTGAAGAGCATATAATGTTTTCCAGCCTCCTAAGATTCACTTATTTCTGCAGTCCTCCCAATTAAGTTTGTTGTTGAAATCAATCTTGAGGTATTTTTACTCATTTACTTCTTCAAAAATGTTTCCTTCAAAGAGGAACGTATGCTGACTATGCTTCATTTTATTAGAGAAAATCATTATTTTGATCTTGCTAATATTGACTTGCATCCCCATCCCCACTGCTCTATAAAAATGAAGGGAATATGGGTGCATCCGCAATCCATGGGCCAATTTAGAAATCAATACAAGATCATCAGTATATAAAATAAGCTTTATCACAAACTCCCCCAACCAAACACCATCTCCACCTTGCAAATTTAGCGGCTCTTCCGGTTTATCAATATATAAACCAAAAAGAGTAGGGGATAGAGGGAAACCTTGCTTGACTCCAATGTCACTTCTAAAACTTTTTGAAATACCCGTTGAGTTTCTAATTTTGAATTTCACCTCTTCATAAAATATATGGACAACAGCTCTATAACGCAAAGGAATTTCAAGTTCTTCCATTCTACGGCACAAATTTTCTCTAGGGACTGTGTCAAATGCCTTTTTGAAGTCAACAAAACAATATAATACTTCTTCTTTATCCCCCCAAACCTTTTCAATAATGTGTCTCAACATGATGCCATGATCCATTGTAGAATGCTTGGGCCTAAACCCTACTTGTCCTTTTTCCCTCTTTTCTTTTACTTCTGCCTACTTATATATTCTATTTTCTACCATGTTGCCGAAAATCTTTGCAAACAAAGGATTGATCATAATGGTTCTATAATTGGAAGAATTATTAATGTCACCACTTTTAAAAATGGGTATTGCTAGGCTAGTTGTCCAGTCTCTTGGGAATCATTATTGAATGTTGTTGTTGAATATTTCCATGATGTGCAATGGAAGAGTGTTCTTTCCCCATTTTAGATACTATGCTTGAAGTTCAACCAAGTCTTTTGCCTTTCCTATTTTCAGCTTCTTAAATTCAATCTCCACCTCTTGTAACGTGAAGAGCTTTGTATTTGTGTTGAGCCCTGGGGGAGGCTCAACCTCTCATTCTTTCTCATAGAGTTTCCTTGCATATTAAAACCATTGATTGGCTATAATAATATTTTGGATTTGCTTCTTCGTTGGTTGAATTTCTTGCCAGAAAATCTTTGGGTTATTCTTGTCTAGATATATTAACTCTTCTCACCTTATTTGCATGAACTCATATTTTTTCCTTTTTAGTATCTGCTTATATAAATTTTCATTCATCTTCTCCTTGCCTATATTTTTCAAGGTTCTCCTTTCCATTTTTCAGTCCTCATCAAACCAAGCATTTACAGGAAAACAATTTGATTCTAATTTCTTGTTTTTTGCTCTTTTGCACTTCTCAAGTTGCATTGGAATTATATTTGTTAACTCATCACTGTTGAAGCTTTGGAAACCTGTTTTCTCCTTTTGAATTAGTCTCTCCACCATTTTCTTGAAGATAGTACAATTTTCTTGTCTTAGAAGAATTTTGCCCCTTGGTAGTGATTGTAGGGCTTAATTTATTTAAGAAGGATGACTTGACTTTTCGCTCATTTTAGTTTAGAATTTACTCCATATATTTGGTAATATTTAAATGTAAAATGGAATCCATCGTATTGAAAAATACTCCAAAGTTTAAAAGTATATATTCAACTATTTAAAATTATATATATATATAACTTCAGATTTTTTTAAAATATAGGTTTTACAAAATATATATATTTGAGAATATAGTTTTGTTTTTATATTTATTTATGATATTTTTTTCATTATAAAAAAATATTTAATATAGGTTGGTTATGTATTTTCCTTTTATAGAATTGAGAAAAATGTAGAAATAGAGGGCAGGGTGGTAAACACTATTAGGCATATGGAAAACATGAATGTTAACGCATGAGCGATTTAGGTGGTTGAGGGACTCAAACAATGTGGATTTTCTTAAACCATCACATGTGTTGCAACTACAATACAACCACACCCCTCGTCTTGAGCAACTAAGAGAGAGCCATTAACAATTTGTGTGATGGAAAAAACTAAATCAATTTGTGTTGTGGGAAGTAGCATGGGCTCAAAGGATCCCTGATCAATTAGTATTATGACTTTGGCTTCATGAAAGAACACTAGTCATGAATATGCCATCATTTTGAAGGTGGATGTAGTCTTTAGGGCTCTTTTTTGGGGGCTAGTTGGCCTATTTCAAGGCCTGGCTATGTATCTCTATTCTCTAAATGATCTTTTGAATTTTCATTTTTTTTGGTTCATCTCATTATGGACACATCACCTTATTCTTAGAGGTTCCAAGGGTTGGGACTCAAGTATTAGGAGCTTAAGAGTAGTGGTGGACTAGAAATTTGATTGTCTTCTTACTAGGGGTTCTTCTCTAAATGATCTTTTGAATTTTTTTTTTCTTTTGGTTCATCTCATTTTGGACACATCACCTTATTCTTAGAGGTTCCAAGGGTTGGGACTCAATTATTAAGAGCTTAGCAGTAGTGGTGGACTAGAAATTGTTGGAAATGTTGTCATTGATGGCAAAGGAGATGGAAAAGGAGGAACAGTTGAAACAACAACAAAGCAAAGAAGTAGCAGAGGCAACAAAGAAACATACAAGAAGCAGAGGCAGCAAAGAGAGTAGCAGAGATAGAAAAGAAGCATAGAGAAGCAAGAAGCACAAAGGAGACAAGCAGAAGAAGACTGTTGAAATGTAACAGTCAAATAACAGGGTTGCAGCAGAGCGGAAGCAATGGCAAAGACAGAGAGAGGAGCACAAAGAAACTAAGGCAGCCGATATAGCAGAAAGGAAGAGACAAAGAAGTAGCAGAGGCAGCAAAGAAGCGAACAAAGGAAGCAAAGGAGCAGCATCAGACAAGAAAAGGAGGTAGCCTAGGCAGCAGATGAAACAATTGCCGTGGGCCCGGGACATCTCTTTTAACCTATGGACATTTTAAATTGTGGAACGCTTGAATATTGTGGGCCGTGAAATTTAATTTCAAAGATGATTGAATATGATGGTGAAATACAGTTATAATGATACACTCAAGACATAGTATACATTAATACAACATGGACGAAGGTGGGCCCAAAGACTCCGTTATAATGATTCTTAACGTTTGTTGAAATCGGCTATAATGTATATATATATATATATAAAGCCGAACCGATAATGTATTGATATATATAATCGATTAATCGCATCGGATCGATCACAAAGGTATCAATCGCATCAGAGTAAGGGAAGAACATCGGAGCATAATATGGAAAGCTGCGATTGCGATTAATCGCATCACAACCATTACAAAGGATCCAATCGCAATCAGAAGAATTCAATTGCGATTCATCGCATCGGCATATCAAAGTGGACAGTGACTGATCGCAATCGGAAATAGTGATCGCATCGCATCGAATCGGAGTGATCGCATGGCATCGGAGGATAATGCAAGGTCGGCAAGTGGGCCCGAAAGGGAATTTTTTATGTATTAAAATGATTCTTTATTGTTATATTGAATGCGGCAGTTTATATGTTAAAAAAAATTCTTATCATGCTGAGAGTTAAACCTGCGTTATATATAAAAAGCGCTTGGGATATAATTCTAAAGTCGAAGATTTGTTGTAGTGTATCATAGCAAGAGAGTTGAGGACACAATAGGTGTTAAAGCCTCATGCCCGATGTGTGAAAGCCATGAACACATATTGAACAATTCAATGATCGATTAACCATTGGGTTATGGTTTCTAAGGTTCGAATATCAAAATAATAATGCCGAGAATGAACATTAATTGCTTGAAATAATAGAAGGAGAGAACCTTGCATAGAGGGCATATATTGGGTTAACCATGGTGATATTAAAGCCTTCGAATTCAGTTATTTAAACTTCCAGCAGTCATATATATTGTAACGCAGCTATATGTATACAGCAGACACACAATCATGGTGAACAGGAATTTGCACAGGAATGAACTTGACAGGTGTACATGCGCAGGTGCACAAAGTAGCAGTAAATAGAGTATGCAGAACAGTCTCTTAACAACAGCAGAAAAAGACAAAACCAGCAAAGCCAAAGGCCAGAAAATGGGCTGAGTGAGATTAATTTTATGTAACCGAAAAGCTGAAATGTAAATGTTTTAATTGATTTATATTGTTGTGATGCATTGGCAAGTCTCCGGAAGAGAACAAATATCCCACTGTAATGTTAAATTGGTACCTACAGTTATATTTTCTGAATGAGAGGATAAAAGAGATGAGAAGGCATAAGGAAAAGAGACATGGCTGTCCATTTCGAATTCCCAGTAGAATACAAACAACCATGAAGCTATTTTGTATAAAACAGGGTAATATCCGAGGGGAGAAAGTTACAAAAACAAAGTGAGAGAAGAAGAGAGTGTGCAACAGAATTGAAGAGAGTTAAAGAAAATAAGAAAGCTACAAGAGGTGAGAGAGAGTGAGCATAGAGAATGCTGAGTATGGAATTGAGGCAGAGAAGAGAAGAAGAAGGAGGAGCAGAACAAGATGTTGTGAAAATTTAGAGAATGCAGAAATGAAGCAGTGAGGCAGAGAAGAAGGAGGAGCTGATAGTGAATCTGAGAAGATGCAGAAATGATATAAGGCAGATATGAAGACTAATGCACAACAGTGAAGATGATATAGAATAGATCTGATATCCAAGGTAAATCAACAAGTGTTTTCCTTTTGAAAGAGTAAGGAAGTTGGAGCGTCCCTATCAAGTTGTAGCTTGATAGATGCCAGTTGTAGCTGACTGAGGTTGAAGCCTCCTGTAGGTTGGTGCCTGCAGAAAATAGATGGGATTTGGTGCTTCCACATCAAGTTGTAGCTTGATAAAATGTTAGTTGTAGCTGACTGAGGTTGGAGCCTCCTGTAGGTTGGTGCCTGCAGAAAATTGATGGGAGTTGGAGCTTCCTTGCAAGTTGTAGCTTGCAAAATTGAGGTAGGAGCCTCCTGTAGGTTGGTGCCTATAGAAAATCAGTGGTGAGAGGGAGTTGGAGCTTGCCTTTGCATCACAACAATAATAAGATATGGTTTTCTCCCTTTATGGGTTTCCACTTATATTTGGTGTCTCTGTGCATGATGTTTATGTGTTGATATGGTTTATCTCATATGCTCAATACTTGTTGCTCTCATATTAAATCTACTGTTACATTATATTAATACTTTCTGCTCACATTCTAAGACTACTTACATATTAAGCTGAACATGAAATGAAGGTGTAAATAAGTTTTAATGAAAAAGTTTTAAAATTCCATGAATGTGTTAAACTGATTCACCCCCCCGCCCCCCTCTCAGTTTAACTAAGGGTTCAACAATTGGTATTAGAGCTACAATTGAAGAGAGTTAAAGGAAATAAGAAAGCTGCAAGAGGTGAGAGAGAGTGAGCATAGAGAATGCTGAGTATGGAATTGAGGCAGAGAAGAGAAGAAGAAGGAGGAGCAGAACAAGATGTTGTGAAAAGTCAGAGAATGCAGAAATGAAGCAGTGAGGCAGAGAAGAAGGAGGAGCTGAGAAGAGAAGGAGGAGGAGCTGATAGTGAATCAGAGAAGATGCAGAAATGATATAAGGTAGATATGAAGACTGATGCACAACAGTGAAGATGATACATAATAGAGCTGATATCCAAGGTAAATCAGCAAGTGTTTTCCTTTTGAAAGAGTAAGAAAGTTGGAGTGTCCCTATCAAGTTGTAGCTTGATAGATGTCAGTTGTAGCTGACTAAGGTTGGAGCCTCCTATAGGTTGGTGCCTGCAGAAAATAGATGGGAGTTGGTGCTTCCACATCAAGTTGTAGCTTGATAAAATGTCAGTTGTAGCTAACTGAGGTTGGAGCCTCCTGTAGGTTGGTGCCTGCAGAAAATTGATGGGAGTTGGAGCTTCCTTGCAAGTTGTAGCTTGCAGAATTGAGGTAGGAGCCTCCTGTAGTTTGGTGCCTACAGAAAATCAGTGGTGAGAGGGAGTTGGAGCTTGCCTTTGCATCACAACAATATTAAGATGTGGTTTTCTCCCTTTATGGGTTTCCACTTATATCTGGTGTCTCTGTGCATGATGTTTATGTGTTGATATGGTTTATCTCATCTGCTCAATACTTGCTGCTCTCATATTAAATCTATTGTTACATTATATTAATACTTGTTGCTCACATTCTAAGACTACTCACATATTAAGTTGAACATGAAATGAAGGTGTAAATAAGTTTTAATGAAAAAGTTTTAAAAGTCCATGAATGTGTTAAACTGATTCATGCCCCCCCCCCTCTCAGTTTAACTAAGGGTTCAACAATTGGTATCAGAGCCGGTTCCTTTGGTGTAAGCTTAATAGCTTGAAGGAGATCTGGTTGAGTCATCGACTATCAAAATGCACCTGTGTTAAATACAATAAACTTTCCTGAATGGAGAGATAAGGTTAAAACAGGATTATTGGCTTATGAACCTGAAGTATGGAAGCTTGTATGTGATGGTTACTGCACAGAATCCCCCACGGTGAAAGAACAACAGAGGAATGCCAAGGCAAAATGTGTGATATATAACAATCTTCATAACAAGGATCTTGAGTTAATAATGGATTTAACTTCAACAAAAGAAATCTGGGACAGACTGCATTTCATGCATGGAGTAGACACTGAGGAATGCAGATATGAAGACTGATGCACAGCAGTGAAGATTATACAAGGTAGATATGAAGACTGATGCACAACAGTGAAGATGATACAGAACAGAGTTGATATCCAAGGTAAATCAGCAAGTGTTTTCCTTTTGAAAGAGTAAGGAAGTTGGAGCATCCCTATCAAGTTGTAGCTTGATAGATGTCAGTTGTAGCTGACTGAGGTTGGAGCCTCTTGAAGGTTGGTGCCTGCAGAAAATAGATGGGAGTTGGTGCTTCCACATCAAGTTGTAGCTTGATAAAATGTCAGTTGTAGCTGACTGAGGTTGGAGCCTCTTGTAGGTTGGTGCCTGCAGAAAATTGATGGGATTTGGAGCTTCCTTGCAAGTTGTAGCTTGCAGAATTGAGGTAGGAGCCTCCTGTAGGTTGGTGCCTACAGAAAATCAGTGGTGAGAGGGAGTTGGAGCTTGCCTTTGCATCACAACAATAATAAGATGTGGTTTTCTCCCTTTATGGGTTTTCACTTATATCTGGTGTCTCTGTGCATGATGTTTATGTGTTGATATGGTTTATCTCATCTGCTCAATACTTGCTTCTCTCATATTAAATCTACTGTTACATTATATTAATACTTGCTGCTCACATTCTAAGACTACTCACATATTAAGTTGAACATGAAATGAAGGTGTAAATAAGTTTTAATGAAAAAGTTTTAAAAGTCCATGAATGTGTTAAACTGATTCACCCCCCCCCCCAGTTTAACTAAGGGTTCAACAGAAATTTGATTGTCTTCTTACTAGGGGTTCATATTTAATGGCACCTACATGTGGACATAATGGAAAAGGAGAAAGGTCGATCCCTAAATCTTGGGGCACAAATCAAACTTTAGGTTATGGGCAACGTTATATGACCCGACAGAACAATACATGGCTCGTGCATGAAGCCAGTTGGTGTACTGATGCCTAGTGGATGGAAAGCCTACCATTGAGGATGTAGATATGGAGGTCCAATGGTTGTGGGAATGCACCTGTGCGGCTAGGATTCTAATAGAGGCTTAATGTTAGGTCCAAGACCTAGGCAACTTCAGGACAAACAAAGTATTTAAGAATGGATGAAATATATTGAACTATGAAAGGTATGCTAGCTCAGGGCATCCCCCATAGTTCTCTCAGATTATGGGTCTATGACAACAAATCTCAATTTTCGAGGGGAAATTTTAGGCTTTTATCAAAGAGGCCATTTGTATTCAAATTTCAATTAAACAAGCTACAAAAAGTGTTGGAATACAAATGAGCACAAAAGATTAAAGAAGTTGAAGGGTCCCCAAGATAATCTAAATATGATTCCAAAAGATTTACTCCCACTTTATTGAGTCTAGCTTGTACTCATATTTTGAAGAAACCTAGTCAATACAAAGAGGAGGTAACTCTAAAAACCCCTAAAAGACGACGCTTCTAGTACAAATTTTTAGTTTTACATTATTAAACTTTACAAAATATTTGTCGTAATATGCTTAACCTAAATTTATTTGGTGATCTAATACCAATTTTTTTTTTTTTTTTTATTAGGTTTAAACTCTATTAAAAAAAAAAAATTTCCCAATGCAAGTTTTTCAAATTCTCAAAAGAGATTGATGTACCAATAACAAACCCTCCATGTATATTTTGTACATATAATATGTGAAATTAAAAATTTAATTTAATATAACTAACTTGATTCTCAAATAAAATACCTTGCATAAAAAAGCATCATTGCGTTAATAATACGTTTGCGTTTGTATGTTGGGAACGAATGTCCCATATTTTCCTCGTTTTTATGGTCCTCTACTTTGTCATAGAGCACATGATAGCATGACCAAGATTATCTCCATCGACATTTAAACATTGAAGTGGGAAAAAATGCCATACATTAGGGAGTAAAAAAATGAGTTATCTTAGAAAATAAAATCCATAATCTCTTAAATGGGTATAATGATGCCGAGAGTAAAAAATAAATTATATTAGAAAACGAAATCCATAATCTCTTAAATGGGTATATTTAAGAGATCAAAATAAATCCACAATCTATTAAATCGGTGTATATGAGATTAAAATAAAATCCACAATCTCTTAAATGGTTATATTAGATATTAAAATGTTAAAAAGAAACTATTATATTGTTAAGGTAATGTCAATAATAGTATTATAGTATTTTTTTTAAATGTGGATATATTATTTTTTAATATTATAAATTTATTAATGTTTTTATTTAGTTATAAGAATAGATGTTATGATCATAGTTTTTCTCAATATTTATTTATTTGGGAGTTTAAAATTATTGGTTTGACATTTATTTCAGTATATATTTATTTTAATTTTGAATTTATCAAGTATTAAAAGGGATCAAATTTCTTCAAATGTAATTCTTTTTTTTGAGTGAGAAATTTAAGGAAATGTTGCACCTCAAGAGATTTGATTCGTCTTGGCTATTAGTAGATATGGAGTTAAGATATGTCCCTATGACCATTCAACAATTCACATAGCTCTGAAGGTAAAAATACTCGCACTATGCAGTCGCGGCCACCCTTTGCTGCCTGTTCTCTTGCTTCCAGCAACGCGCATGGCCCCTCCGGAGTCCATCCTGGAGGTGGCCTCTCCCCCTGATTAGGCCCAAGCCTTCTCAGCTCTGATCAGCTCCTTAGATCCACCCCGCCCTAGGCCTTCGATCTCGAAATTTGTCAAGAAGCTCGACGACATTCAGGAGGTTTCTTTTCTTCTTACCATCCCGCACATGGTTGCCCTTCCTCTAGCTGAGAAGGGTCTCACAGGCCAATTTACTGGGTTATCGCCTTCTCCGAAGACTGTTCAAAAATGGGTTGAGCATAATTGGGCAGACAAGATCAATGGAAAAATCTCTATCCGATTTTGTGGCAGAGGATACTTCACCTTCCACTTTGAAACGAAAGAGGACAAGGATCTGATATTCCAGAATGACCCTTACTGCATGGACACCAGAGGACTCTATCTCAATAAATGGACGCCGGACTTTGACCCAAAACTTGATGTGCCAAATGTTGTCCCAGTTTGGGTGCGCCCTCCTCACCTCCCTATGCACTGTTGGGGGGACGACTCTATTCGTGCAATCGGAAATGTTGTTGGCAAGTTCATTGATTGGAGCGAACCAAAAGACAACATGCAAGCTTGTGCCAGGATTTGAGTCGAAGTGGATCTGGGTAAAGGGCTCCCTGAGGCGATTAAGCTAAAATTTGACGAATAGACTCACATTCAGTAGCTCGATTATGAGACAATCCCATTTAAATGTAACGTATGTCACGAATATGGCAATTTTTCTAACAAATGCTCTATAGTTATTGATATCGAAAGCACGAATCCAAACACACAATGGGAAACCATAAAAAAAAGACCTCTTCGAACCCTAGAAGTACTGGAAATTCTTTGGCCCACTCTGCACCCCCTCCCAAAGCCCCCCCTCCCCTACCCCCCCTCCTTCCCCTCCTCTTCCTCTCCTCAGCCCTCTGACCCCTCCCAACATTCAGTTGATCCTCCCATCCCTCCCTCCAATGCCTCCCTAGCCTCCTCGAACCCCTTCTCCTCCCTTGCCCCCTCAAAATATGACCCTCCCCAACCTTCTATCCCTACCTAGACTGCCTCCCATCTTCCCTCTCCCACCAATATTGATCCCCCCTCCTCTTCTTCAGACCCCTCTTCAGCCCGGATTACTAGGAACTCAGCAAAATAACATGGAGTCACCTTGGAACTTAGAACCCTATTGAAACATATATTTTAGGGAAAAATAACAAAGACGCGGGGCAAAAGGAGCAAGGAGGGAAGACAGGCTCACGCTCTGCATTCCTAAAATGATGAAAGTCCTCTCTTGGAACCGCAGGAGTTTAGGGCACCCCTCCAAAAATTCAACCCTAAAATATCTAATGAATTAAGAAAAGTCGGATATCATTCTCCTTCAGGAAACTAAACAAGGAGATATTTACATGGAAACTATCATAAGCAGAATAAAGAATCATGCAGGCACCCACTCATAATCCAGAGGTGACTCAGGTGGACTTGCTAATATTTGGAATCAAAGTGTCTGGAAGCAAAAAATTTCAGCAACAACACAAAACTAGATCAAAGTGACTTTACAGAATATTAAAGAAAGCATTGAGATCACCATTTATAATATTTATGGACCCAACCATTACAGGGATAAAGATATATGTTGGAATGCTCTAAAAAATGAGATTGATAATGAAGACAATAACAATATCATAATAGGAGGAGACTACAACTTAATCTCGCACGCAAATGAGAAAAGGGGTGGATGTTTCAACCGGGTACCTCTAGAGATCTTCTTGAAACCATCATTAAAGATCTTTATTTAGTTGATATCACTCCAAAAAACCACAAATACACTTGGAGTAATCACAGGATCGGAGGGGGAAACATCATGGAGCATCTTGACAGATTTCTTGTGGTTGTCCCTCTCGTCTCGTTTTTCTCTATAGCCTCTACCAACGTCCTCTCCTCCACCGCCTCTGATCACTACCCCATCACTCTCTCCCTTGGTGAACAACCTTCTCTCGGCCCCCTCCCTTTTAAATATAACCCTCTTTGGAATGATATTATGGAAGCAAGGCAATTAGTGCGCAATATCTGGCTGCAGCATGTAGAGGGATCTCCCATGTATATTTGGGAAACCAAACTAAAGAAGGTCAAAATGGCCTTAAAAGAATGGGTGAAACTGCATTACAAAGAACCAAATAAGATCAAAACAGAAATAAAAGAAAAGTTGGAGGTTTTCCACAACACCATTGATTCGCATGGGATGAATCAAGAGAATTCCAATCATAAAAATGATCTCTACTGGAAATTATATAAAATCAACAGAAAAGAAGAGGAGAAGTGGAGGATAAATTCCAGAAACTTGTGGCTTCAGGAAGGTGATAAAAACACCTCCTTCTTCTGTTTGGTCTCAATCTAGTCTCCTAAACTGAGCTCATTTAATTGTCAACCAGGATTTGTAAACTGCTGAAGTGAAGTGTACTGTATGTACCTAGGTGCTTGTTTCCTAATGCGTTGTGTGTAGTGTTTATGATGTTTTTTGTCTTTTGTAATGATTTATGATGTTTTTGGTCTTTTGGTGGTTTTATGTTTGCAGGAAAATGCCTAGAAAGCTAATAGAAAGAAGCTGGTGATTAAAAACAGAGTTAAACCTAATTGATGGATAACAAATGGCAAATGCAATTGGAAACACTGAAGCTGAATCTAAACTATGACTAAATAAAAGTAAAGCTTGATAATGACTTTTAGACAAATGATTTAAAACACAAACTAAACTTGAGAAATGATCACTAAGTATGCAAATTCTCTAAATAGACAGTGAAACAACTAACTTACAATGATGCAATACTTTGTCCTTAATTAGAGATTTGAAACATAATTAGAGGAAAGAAATTGTTATCATCATAAGATCTTCTATTCTAGAACTAGCTCCTAGCTCTATTCTGCAATTTAATTGAATGTCACAAAACCTTTACTCAAGAGTTATTGATTTCTTTTCAAAGTAGGCTTTTGAGGGAGGATTTTGTTTATGAAATGATAAGGAAATTGCAGAGATACTTCAGGCCTTATAGTGATGTTGTCTTCTGTTCATGTGGTTATGGATCATTTGTAGATTTTAGAACAAGAAGAGGTTTGTGAATAATGAAGGCTGTCTTGTTAATCCTAACAACTAAAATAATATATTGTGCAATGGAAGACAATTTGAATATGGAGTGCAAGTACAATGAGTTAATCTAAGAATGAACCTAAGATGCCACTAATCTAGAACAATGCTGAACTATAAGTCATCATCAAACTTGAAACAAAGTAATTGAACATGAGTTAAATGCAATGAAGCTCCGGAGCATTCTAACTATGCTAACATGCATTATTCTATGAAGTTACACAATCTGTTTGTTCATCATTAGTGATATTTTGGAAGAGTTCCTTCTTTTGGAAGAGGTAGAACAATTCTGACTGTGTAATTGAGTGCAATTGGTAGGAATGTAGACTGGTGCTTCTAATGAAAAACTAAGATATCATATCCATATCCTACTCCTCATTATGATGTCTTGGGCAAGCGTTTAAGAGCAAGAACAGAGATGATACTTAGTACAAACACACAACTAAATCATTCATTATCACGGTCATGTCGTGAACTTCTTAAGAATTTCTTGGAAGAGTTTCTTCTTGTGGAAGAGTGATTAGAACAAGTGTAACCGTGATAGTGAATAGCAAAAAACTACAACTAAATCCTACAGTACTATAGCTATTCATCATTCATCATTATAATCTGTTGGAAGAGTGTCTTCTTGTGGAAGAGCTGGAATGAATATAACTACAGTAGCTAGTTAAAACAACTATAAATTCAACTCCTAATCCTACAATACTATAGTCATTCAACATTCATCATTATAGTCTTTTGGAAGAGCATCTTCTTGTGGAAGAATTAGAATGAGTACGACTACAGTAGCTAATTAAAACAACTATTAATTCAAATGAAAAACATAAAGGCAGCTAGGAAACTTATCTAATTTACGCAAAATAAATCCGTGCAAGAGGCAGGGCCCCTCTACCACTTGACGGAATTCAACTCCAAATTAAATCACGCTTCAGAACAACATGGTCTGCTCCATTAAAGATGAAATAGTTTGAACATAACACTCTGCGTCTTCAGAAATGTAGCACAGAGTTTAAACAAAATCTAGCAGCAAATCTAACATCAAATCTCTAACCTAGCTCTCGGTCTCCCAAGCGTTTATAAAGCAAATGCACATAACAATAATTGCAATAATTCAGGAACACTTTCTTTCCTTATTGGAATCACGTTAGGACTCTTTGAAGTGGCTGCGTGAAGAGGAAAAGACATCTGGACTGAGACAGTCCTAATAGAAGTCTTCCTTCCTAAATGTGTTCCCCACGTTCAAAACCATACCCAGAATTCGTTTCTTCCTCCATGATGAGAAACGAACCATGTAGACATGACGTGGATCATGCCCATATGCGGTTTTTCTCAAGAGGCCACCTGGAACATACTCAAACATGAAGGCAGCTGCAGAATCGCCGGTTAGCTACGGAATGTCTGCATTCTGCAGCTAGTTCCGGTCAAAATGATTTACAATGGCAAAAATCACAAAACTTAGCAAGTCAGTCATGTAAATCATTCTAGAAGTAATTTTAACTATATTTATTGATCAATTGGATCTAAGATAGCAATGGACAAGGGAAAATGAGGTAAAATGAAGTGAAGGAAAGCACAATTTTGAGGCTCAACATACCCCCACTGTTGTCTCTTTGCATGTCCTCATGCAAATTATCCTATGAATTCAGAGGCTTCTGCAAGGACATCTAGTCCTCTCCTTGTCCTTTGTCTGGAAGCTAGAGATCTTCTGGGTTTTCTGATAACAAGTTTGAACCTTAGGTTGGTGAGTGCCCTGATTAGCTTTTTGTTCCTTCTCTTCAACTTCTCATTGGTCCTCTCCACTTTGTCTATATGCAGGGATAAGGTTGAGTTCATTTCAGTTTTGAGCTTGACTTGATCTTTGAGAATTTCATTCTCATTTTTGATGTGTCTATTCAGTAATTCTAACTCATACCTATCCCTTCTTAATATATCTATTTCAGACAGTGGAGGACTGGGGGTTCTCTCTCTGCTTTCTGAAGCTCTCCTCTCTAAAGTTTCCACATAGTCATAAATTTCCTGTTGAGCAGGGTCAATTTCAGGGGTCCCTTCATAAAATTCTTCTTCAATATCTTCTTCCATGGATGTTTCCTCATCTTCTATATCAATCACCCCTGTTTGTTTGATTAGTGTTTTCTTCAGTTTCCCTTTGAGTTTGTGGCTTCTCCTAGGCTGAGAAGATCCTTCTCCTTTCTCCATGGCAGATTTCTTGATTACCTTTCCTTCCTTAAGTTGCCTCTTGATTTGGGTCAACTTCTCCAAAATGATTTCCTCACTGCTCTCTTGGACTGGTTTGTCAATTTCAACTTTTAAAGCCCTCCATTTCCTACTTCTCTTTGTAGGCTGTGGTTCAGGTGATGGTTCTTTTGCTTCTTCAAAATGATTTCTTATTAAGAAATCATCCCATGTATCATTTGTTTTAGCTAGATGATGTTCAATCAGAATTTTGACCAAACCATGATGATATAGGGTTGTCTCTAAAAATTGAACTCTTCTTTGGACACAGGAAGCCATCTTCTTCAGACTTTGAAGCAAGAAATATGGTAGGTTTAAGTCTTCCCCTAGAAAATGCATCATTAGTCTAATGTGGTAGACATAAAATGTCCCATATCTACCCTCACATGTAACAAATTTTTGCAAAAGAAGTAGTATGTTTCTCCATTTGTTTTTCAATGCAGAACTGGGAATTCCTTTCTTGAATACACTGACATCCATATTTGGTGATTTTAGAATTTGTTTTCAGGAGTCATTGTGGAATTCTCTATTTTTAAACCATTTTTCTCCAGTTCTGAGTAATCCTGTAGCCTCTGCAATGAAAACTTCAGTGACAGTAAATTTTACATCTCCTACTTCAACTTCGGTTCCTTGAAATGATCTTGCAAATGTTTTAGTGACTTCCTTGTGGAAGCCATTAAATTTCTCCAAAAATTGAAGCCATCATATTTGTTGTAACATTTCTTTGCATTGTGGGTAGCCTTCTAAATATTTTGAACCCACTAGTTTAGTCCTTACGATGAAACCCATGATTTTTTTTTTTCTTCAATGTTCAAATTAACACTCTTCTACCCACAAAACAATGACTTTCACTTTTGGATTGAAATGGCTTCAAGCTCTAAATGAAAATGGCTTCAATTTTGGAATGACATACCTCTGATTTATAGTGGCAATAGCTTCAAAACCTCGGGCTGATATGCCTCTGTTGACAATTGAACTTTGGATTGATACGTCTCTGTTTGACAGTGACAACTGACTTCAACTTCTTCACTTCAATACCTTTGGCTCTTGGTAGCAAATGGTTTCGAATTCAACACTGCAACACCTCTGTCTTTGGTAGAAAAAGGTTTCAATTTCAATCACTGTAACACCTCTGTCTCTGGTAGCCAATGGTTTCGATTTCAACACTACAACACCTTTGTCTCCTAGTGACAAAAGACTTCAAACTCCACACTGCTACACTTCTGTGTTTATAGTAAGAATGCTCAAACTCTGCCCACAGTGATACTTTGTATACCCACGGAATCAAATGGCTTCAAATTCTCACGCTGCTATGCTTCCAAATTTACCCTTTTGCTCTGCTCCGAGTTTACAATGCTCAACGCTATTCAAACTGATATCCTTTGGCTCTGCTCTCGGTGATAATAATATCTCTGTCTTCGGAATGGAATGCCGGCTACAGAATGAAGTTATGGCAGTGGTCACGGAATGAAGTAGTGGAGTGAGGTGGAGGGAATGTATTAATGATTGAAGAGACAGCGGAGGATTTTACGACGGCAGAGGAAATCATCATTGAATGATTTGGTTAAGAGACGTGGAGAATTCAAATATCTCACCCATTTTTAACCGCTTAAATGATATCGGATATGAAATTTGAAATGGAAGATTTTAATCCAAATTATGTAGAGGGTTTGTTGGTGTTGATCAATAAAAATAATTAAAACAACCTTTTCAAACAATCCATAACTAAACTATGCTAATCTTTTATGAAATGCCATTATAATTTAAACTTGTTACCTCTGCCTTTCATTTGATTTTTTTTTTTTTTTAGCCTTTGTCTTCTTGTTCACCTTTGGAGGAGTCTTCATAATTTTCTTGATGCTTTTGATTCATGGATACACTGGGTCACTTTGTTGCAATTCTGATGTCTGCTGGTTGATGCCTTCAGGATTTGTAGCTGCGGAAAGACTGTCTGGCTGCAGAAAGGCTGATCAGCTGCAGAATGTTCCTGTAGAGCACTTTAATCATGGAAATGGAGTGTTTTTGGAATATGGGTGAAATGTTATGTGGTATGAATGAAAATGGATGATGGATTATGATATGTATGAAGTGGATGATGAAATGGAATGGATTCAGCTCATGAAATGGAGCGAAAGAACATAAGAACTGTACTGCAATTCATGACATGTTTTATTCACTTACAGCAAGATATCAAATTTTGTATTTTGACATGAAAATGAAATGGATGGAAGATGGAATGAGATGAATGAAATGTGGAATGGAGTGAAATATGAATGATGGATGAGATGGAGTATGGATGAATAAGTGGATGGAGTGAAATGAAATGAAATGAATCATAAGCACTATGGAACTGAACTTATGATTTTTGTAACAGCTGCTTGTAAAAACAAATATGGGAAAATTTAGAGTGTCAGAGAGACTCTGATTTTCACCCTATCTTTTATGTATAAACATGCCAATCAATGATTGGTTTTCATGTTTATACATTTTTTTTTTTTTTTTTTCAAAAAGAACTGCTTCAGAAAATTTAATCAAGTTGATGAAGAAGAGGGACTCTTCTTCATTAACTTCACATCATTACTTCCTTGGAACTTCTTGAAAAACTCTTCCCTTGAGAGTGGCTTGTGGTAAAGCTTCAGTCTATGACCATTCACAAGAAAAGTGACCTTTTCTTCATCTATAGTTCTAATTTTGACTGCCCCATTATCAAAAATTTCAACAATTTCATATGGCCCAAGCCAATGTGTCTGAAATTTCCCTTGAAAATCCTTGAATTTTGAATCAAACAAGAGAGCCCAGTCACCCTCTTTAAATTTCTTCTCCTTGATGTATTTTTCATGCCACCTAGCCCTTTGCTGTTGGACTAGACTTGTTTTCTGAACTGCATCTTGTCTGATCTCATCCAATTCATTAATTTGCTCCAGTCTATGCTTTTGTGCCTCCGTTAGATCAAGTCCTAGCTGAACTGCCATCTCGAATGTTTGAATTTGGAACTCTATAGGAAACAAAACTTGCTTTCCATAAACAAGCTCATAAGGAGTATGGCCTGTTGTGTTTCTCCATGTAGTTCTATAGGCCCACAAGGCTTCAAGAAGCCTATCTACCCAATCTCTTCTATGTAAATGAACAGTCTTTGTTAGGATTCCTTCAATGACTTTATTAGTAGATTCCACTTGACCATTTGCTTGTGGATGATAAGGAGTAGATGTTCTATGTCTGATTTTATACTTCTCCATCATTTGCTCCACTAGCCTTGATGTAAATTGAGCTCCTTGATCTGTAAAAATTTCCCTTTGGACACCAAAACGAGTAAAAATATCCTCAAAAAGAAAAGTAACTACAGATGATTCATTAGCAACAAGTAATGGTTTAGCTTCTACCCACTTAATAACATAATCAGTGCAAACTAATATATATTTCTTTTGTCTTGATGGAGGACTAATAGGTCCTACAAAATCCAAAGCCCATTTTTCAAAAGGTTCAATGTGTACCCGAGGTTGTAATGGCATCTCACCTGAAGGAGAAGGTTTCCCTACCCTTTGGCAACTGTCACACCTTTTGACATACTCCTTAGCATCTTTAAACAAGGATGGCCAATAATATCCCAAATTAAGGATCTTATAGGCTGTCCTCTTATCTGCAAAGTGTCCGCCACAAGGTTCATCATGACATGCCTTGAGAATTTCAGGCATCTCATCTTCACGAACACACCTTCTAATAATCAAATCTGGACCTGTCTTGTACAACTCATTAGCGACCCATGAATATCTTGCACTATCATTAATGATTTTTCTTTTATCCCTTGCATTCATAATTGAAGGAAATTTTCCTGAAACTAAATAATTGGAAATATTAGCAAACCATGGAGTTTGAGTAGAGATTGCAAAAAGATATTCATCAGGAAATTGATCTTCAACCGGAGTGTCATCTTTGATATTTTGAATTCTAGACAGGAAATCAGCCACAGTGTTTTGTTTTCCAGGCCTATCTAGAATAGTAATGTTGAATTCTTGCAATAGTAACAACCATCTTATAACTCTGCCATTAGTGATTGATTTGTTCATTAAGTATCTAATGGCAGAATGATCAGTGTGAACAAAAGTTTCATAGCCTGTTATATAGTGTCTAAATTTGTTTATGGCATGAACAATAGCTAAAAACTCTTTTTCAGTTACAGTATAGTTTAACTCTGCAGGAGTCAAATTTTTACTGATATAATAGATGGCATAGGGAATCAAATCTTTCTGTCCTAATACTACTCCTAGAGCTGTATCGGAAGCATCTGTCGAGATATGAAAAGGTAACTTCTAGTTAGGTCCCCTTAATATAGGTGCTTCAGAAATTTTGGTTTTCAGGGTTTCAAAAGCTAACTGGCAATCAGAAGTCCACTTAAATTCACAATCTTTGGTAAGTAATTTGAAGAGTGGAGATGCTATTTTGATGAAGTTTTCTATAAATCTTCGATAATATCCTGTAAATCCTAGAAAACTTCTAACATCTCTTTGACAACTTGGAATGGATAGGTTAGAAATAACTTCAACTTTCGCCTCATCAACTTTAATCCCATCCCCTGAAATGTGGTGCCCTAAAACAATACCTTCAATGAACATCATAAAACATTTTTCATGACTAAGAGAAAGGTTTGCTTCTTGACATCTTTTTAAGACCTTTTCCAAGTTTTCTAAAGCCTCTTCAAATGTATCCCCATAAACTGTAACATCATCCATATACACCTCTACACAGTCATGTATCAGATCAGAAAAAATTCCTAATACTGCCCTTTGGAATGTTGCAGGTGCATTGCATAACCCAAATGGAAATACTCGGTAGGCATAGGTACCCCAAGGACAAGTAAATGTGGTTTTATCTTGGTCTTCAAGTGCTACTTGGATTTGATTGTAAACACTAAACCCATCTAGGAATGAAAAGTACTTTCTACCTGCTAATGTATCTAATACTTGATCTATGAAAGGTAAGGGAAAATGGTCTTTAAGAGTAGCTTTATTCAGCTCTCGGTAGTCAACACACACCCTCCATTTTCCATTTTTCTTAGGCACAATCACCAAAGGAGAAACCCACTGACTATCTGAAATAGGATAGATGAAATTAACATTTAACAATTTTTGTAATTCTTCTTTGACAATTTCCCTAAGATTTGGATTCATCCATCTTTGAGGCTGTCTGATTGGTTTGCAATTTGCCTCTATATAGATGTGATGAGTACAAGTCTTGGGACTTATCCCTTTCATGTCGGTGTATTCCCATGCATATGCAGAAGAATGTCTCTGTAATACTTTGACTAACTCTTCTTGTTGAGATTTTTCTAGGTTTTTGTTTATGTTCAAGGTTTTGCCCTGAAAAATTTCACTTGTAGAGCTGCCAAATTTGTCCATAGAATGAAGAGACATCTGCCTAGATGACAAAAACTCGATATTGGATCCCTCTTGAAATGATTCATGTTTGTGTTCTAGAGAGGATTCAAAATTTTCTAGAGTATTCAGAATTTGATTATCTTCACTAATTTATGAAATTGTGAAGAGTGGTTGTAAATATTCTTCATCCTCTATCCATTGAGTGTCATCTAGATCTGTAATTGTCCTAGCTGGAGGATATAAAGTGAATTTCTTTGTTGAACATCCATCAGAAATATACATATCACCGGACCTACAACTAATAAAAGCATCAGCTGTAGCCAACCAAGGTCTTCCTAGTATAACAGGATGGCCTCCTAGATTATTCTTAGGAGTTAGGATCATGAAATCCACAAGGTACTCCCAAGAGTCTAGGGACACTGGAATATCTTCTATTACCCCATCTGGTCTGATCACAGATCTATCTGCTAATTGTAATAGTGTGGGTGTAAAGAGAAGATTAGGAAGTTTTAGTTTGTCCATGATTTGTCTACTCATGATATTTATTGCTGCTCCTAAGTCAATGAGTGTGTTTTGAATTTCAATTCCGTTGATGTGAATTTTGACAACTGGATTTCCTGGGTCAAGGTACTTTGGAATAGTAATCTTACCCATCATAATGTCTGCTATTTGTCCTACCAGTTGAATTTTCTTGGTTTCTCTTATTCTTTTCTTCGTTGTCTTCATACTCAACTCCTTTATTGTTTTGGCTAAAATTGGGATTTCCTTGATGGCTTGCAATAATGGAATTTTAATGCAAACATTTCTCAATTCATCCAAGAAATCATAATTAGGCACCATTCTTTGTTTTTCTACACCTTTGTCAATTTGTAATCTTTCCGGAAAGGGAGGTATAGAAGTAGATGTGGATGGTTGCTCTAATACTGGAGTTGGGCTTATTGGATCTTTTTGTTTCAGTTTTTCAATGTTTTTGCCTTGAAAGGATGTTTCTTCCTCAAGACTTTTATTAACCCGTAGGGAGTCTTCCTCAGAATCATCTTGTTCTTGTATGATCACAGAAGGTTTCCTCTTCTCAAGTATCCTTCCAGACCTAAGTTGAACATCACTAAGGTCTAGAGGAGTGATTAAATAAGTTGGAAATTGTTGACCTTCTATCATGTATGTATTCTGAGGGTTTTTATTATTGGGGTTTGGTATGGGCTGAGCTGGCAATTGATTGGATTTTTGAGGAAATGGTAATGGAAGTGGTTGATTTTGATGTGGTTGGTTCTGATGATGTTGTTGAGGATTTTTTTGAAAATTTTGTTGAAGATTTTGAGGGAAATTTTGTTGAGGATTTTGAGGATAAAAATGTGGATATGGTGGATAGGATGGTGGATACTGATAATATGGAGAGTATCTTCCATAGGGACTTTGTGTTCCTTGTGCCCAAGATTGAGATTGATTTTGAAATTGGGGCCAAGGTTGTTGCCAAGAATTCCAAGGTGGAGGTTGATTATACATTTGATCATGGAATCCTTGTGTCTGAGGTCCCTGCCAAGGTCTTCTAGATACAAAATTAAGAGACTCTGTGGAATCTGTAGGAGTTTCTTCCTGAAAAATAGCCTTGAGACCAGGAAGAGAAGGACAATTCTTGGTCTCATGCTTCTCAGAACAAATGACACAGGTTTCTACAACTTTTACATCCAAAGGACATTCTCTTAAGGCATGTTTCTTTCTACATTTGGGACAAAAGATTGCCAAGGCATCAGATTCAGCCTTTTGCTTGTTTTGTATCTTGAGGGTGTCTATTTGTTCACTAAGACTCCCTAAGATGTCAGTCTTAAAATCATCAAGCATGTGTCCTATTTCTGATCTACTTACTGTCCCAGAAGCAGATTTACTTGCCCTTGCAAGAGCAGGATCTCTTGGACCTTTGACCGTTTTGGATTTCCCTCTGGAAAGGTTGATACATAACTCAGATATTTCAGGTAATGTAAGTTGTGATATATCCCCTTTTCCCATCATATTTAGGATATCCAACCATTCATCCCTAATTGTTTTCAACAAAAGAGCTTTTAAGGTGTCTTGATCTAGATTTTCCATTTTTGCCCTTTTTATGTTGTAATTAAATCTTTCCAACAAATCTTCTAAGTTTTCATCTTCTTTTTGTAACATCTTGAACACTTCTTCCTTATGATTAACCGGCATACAATAATCCAAGTATCTTTCTAGAAATGCTTGTTTCATGTCTTCCCATGTTCTAATAGAACTACTGATTAGACTCATAAACCACTTCAATGCTGCTCCCTTCAAAGTTGAAGGAAATAATTTCAGTTTTTGAGCATCTTGTAGGTAGTCATAATTTCTACACAGCACTTCAAATTCGAATAAGAAAGTTTCAGGATCTTCAGTTTTAAGTCCATAGAAGTTTGGAAGGACAGAGGGTGAAATGTTTTTCATGGCTGTATTGGTTTCTTCATCAAGTATAGGGAACCCAAAAGAGCTTCCTATTCTACCTCTTCCTCCATCTGCACCTCTACCTCCTTCTCCTCTTCCTCCTTCCCCTCTTCCTCTACCTCTACCTCCTCCTCCAAATAATGTGTGTTCTCCATTAAAAACTCCTCCCCCTCCTTCTTCTGCCATGGTTGACTCTCCTGTGGAAGTAGAAAGGTTTGTGTTCCTAACAAGAGTTTTTAAATCTTCTTCTATGGCAGGTTCAGTGGATGAAGTGGAAGGTTTCTCTAATGGAATAGGTGACCTTAGATCTTCTAGAAGTCCAGGATCAGTAAAGGATGGAAGATTGGTTTGAGTTGAAGGTGTACTAGCTCTAGATCTAGATGAAACAAGTGGTGTTCTAGAAATCAAACTTCTGCCTCTGCTGCTTATAAATCTTCCCCTTGAATCTCTCTCCCTATGCATAAAATTGTTTTTGGATGCTAAGAATCAAAGGTTACCTAGTTTTCACTTCCCCGGCAACGGCGCCAAAATGTTTGGTCTCAATCTAGTCTCCTAAACTGAGCTCATTTAATTGTCAACCAGGATTTGTAAACTGCTGAAGTGAAGTGTACTGTATGTACCTAGGTGCTTTTTTCCTAATGCGTTGTGTGTAGTGTTTATGATGTTTTTGGTCTTTTGTAATGATTTATGATGTTTTTGGTCTTTTGGTGGTTTTATGTTTGCAGGAAAATGCCTAGAAAGCTAATAGAAAGAAGCTGGTGATTAAAAACAGAGTTAAACCTAATTGATAGATAACAAATGGCAAATGCAATTGGAAACACTGAAGCTGAATCTAAACTATGACTAAATAAAAGTAAAGCTTGATAATGACTTTTAGACAAATGATTTAAAACACAAACTAAACTTGAGAAATGATCACTAAGTATGCAAATTCTCTAAATAGACAGTGAAACAACTAACTTACAATGATGCAATACTTTGTCCTTAATTAGAGATTTGAAACATAATTAGAGGAAAGACATTGTTATCATCATAAGATCTTCTATTCTAGAACTAGCTCCTATCTCTATTCTGCAATTTAATTGAATGTCACAAAACCTTTACTCAAGAGTTATTGATTTCTTTTCAAAGTAGGCTTTTGAGGAAGGACTCTGTTTATGAAATGATAAGGAAATTGCAGAGATACTTCAAGCCTTATAGTGATGTTGTCTTCTGCTCATGTGGTTATGGATCATTTGTAGATTTTAGAACAAGAAGAGGTTTGTGAATAATGAAGGCTGTCTTGTTAATCCTAACAACTGAAGTAATCTATTGTGCAATGGATGACAATTTGAATATGAAGTGCAAGTGCAATGAGTTAATCTAAGAATGAATCTAAGATGCCACTAATCTAGAACAATGTTGAACTATAAGTCATCATCAAACTTGAAACAAAGTAATTGAACATGAGTTAAATGCAATGAAACTCCGGAGCATTCTAACTATGCTAACATGCATTATTCTATGAAGTTACACAATCTGTTTGTTCATCATTAATGATATTTTGGAAGAGTTCCTTCTTTTGGAAGAGATAGAACAATTCTGACTGTGTAATTGGGTGCAATTGTAAGCAAATAGACTGAAAGCAAATGAAAAACTAAGATATCATATCCATACCCTACTCGTCATTATGATGTCTTGGGCAAGCGTTTAAGAGCAAGAACATAGATGATACTTAGTACAAACACACAACTAAATCATTCATTATCATGGTCATGTCTTGAACTTCTTAAGAATTTCTTGGAAGAGTTTCTTCTTGTGGAAGAGTGATTAGAACAAGTGTAACTGTGATAGTGAACAGCAAAAACTACAACTAAATCCTACAATACCATAGCTATTCATCATTCATCATGATAATCTTTTGGAAGAGTGTCTTCTTGTGGAAGAGTTAGAATGAATATAACTACAGTAGCTAGTTAAAACAATTATAAATTCAACTCCTAATCCTACAATACTATAGTCATTCAACATTCATCATTATAGTCTTTTGGAAGAGCATCTTCTTGTGGAAGAGTTAGAATGAGTACGACTACAGTAGCTAATTAAAACAACTATTAATTCAAATGCAAAAACGTAAAGGCAGCTAGGAAACTTATCTAATTTACGCAAAATAAATCCGTGCAAGAGGCAGGGGCCCTCTACCACTTGACGGAATTCAACTCCAAATTAAATCACGCTTCAGAACAACACGGTCTGCTCCATTAAAGATGAAATAGTTTGAACATAACACTCTGCATCTTCAGAAATGTAGCACAGAGTTTAAACAAAATCTAGCAGCAAATCTAACATAAAATCTCTAACATAGCTCTCGGTCTCCCAAGCGTTTATAAAGCAAATGCACATAACAATAATTGAAATAATTCAGGAACACTGTCTTTCCTTATTGGAATCACGTTAGGACTCTTTGAAGTGGCTGCGTGAAGAGGAAAAGACATCTGGACTGAGACAGTCCTAATAGAAGTCTTCCTTCCTAAATGTGTTCCCCACATTCAAAACCATACCCAGAATTCGTTTCTTCCTCCATGATGAGCAACGAACCATGTAGACATGACGTGGATCATGCCCATATGCGGTTTTTCTCAAGAGGCCACCTGGAACATACTCAAACATGAAGGCAGCTGCAGAATCGCCGGTTAGCTACGGAATGTCTGCATTCTGCAGCTAGTTCCGGTCAAAATGTTTTACAATGGCAAAAATCACAAAACTTAGCAAGTCAGTCATGTAAATCATTCTAGAAGTAATTTTAACTATATTCATTGATCAATTGGGTCTAAGATAGCAATGGACAAGGGAAAATGAGGTAAAATGAAGTGAAGGAAAGCACAATTTTGAGGCTCAACATCTTCCACAAGAAAGCTACAGTTCGCAAGACAAGAAACAACATTTCCTCTATCATAGATAATGAAATAAGAATACAAAAAGATCAAGAACATATAAAAGCTGTTGCCACCATCTACTACAGATATTTTCTCACCGAAACAAATGAGCCTGAAGATTACTCTGACCTCTTAAGGCATCTGCCAAATCTGATCTCTAAGGAGATAAACAACACTCTGAAAAAGATATAGAAGAGGTTGAAATTCAAAGCGCCATATGGTCCTTGCATCCTGACAAAGCTCTGGGTCCGATGGCTTCTCCATCAGTTTCTATAGGACACACTGGGACTTAATAAAAAAGGATCTGATCAAAATGATACAGTGGGCTCAAAGAAAGAAGAAAATAGGGGGCTTTGCCAACTCGACCTACCTTGCTCTTGTTCCCAAAGAAAACCGCCCTTCCTCCTTCTCAAGGTTTAGACCTATCTCCCTCTGCAACTCCTCTTAAAAAATTATAACCAAAATCCTTGCCATGCACCTTAAGCCCTTCCTCCCCAATCTCATCTCGGAAAATCAAGGAGGCTTCATCTCCCAAAGGAAAATCTCGGACTCAATCCTCCTTATTCAAGAAGCTATCCATTCAAGTATGTCTCGCAAAGAGAAAGGTTTCATTCTCAAACTCGATCTAGCCAATGCCTTTGATAGGGTTAGACACTCCTTCCTCTTATCAGTCCTTTAGAAAATGGGCTTTGACAATGATTTCATCTCCCTCATCAAATATTGCATTTCTAGCCCTCGGATCTCCACCCCTCATAAACGGCAGGCCAACAACCTTCTTTCAGTCCTCCCATGGTCTTAGACAGGGATGTCGCCTCTCTCCCTTCCTCTTCATCCTCATGGTTGAATCCTCCATCAGGGCCTTGGATCACATGCGAAGAGTTGGCCTGGAATTAAATTTGGCAACAGTGTCAAAAATATGAACCATTCTCAATTTGTAGATGACACTCTCTTGATGGGAAATGCAACTTGCATAATTTCTCACAGATTCAAATCTCTCCTTGAAAAATTCATGCGTTACTCCAAAGGTCTGATAAATTATCAAAAAAATTGCATTTATGGGTGGAACGCAACAAATCAAACCATCCATAACATTGCACAAATTTTTGGAGTTTCTTACAAACTGAATTGGGATCACTTCAACTATTTAGGAATGCCAGTCAACACCAAGCCTCTAAAGTCTAAAGTCTGGAACATTACAATAGACAAAATTAAAAGAAGAGTTCAACAGTGGGGTTGTTTTTCATTAAACCTTGCTAGGCGAATCATCTTTCTCAAACCTGCCATCTCATCTCTGCCCTTGTATCATTTCACTCTGCTTCATGCCGCTGCCAGCATACACCACAAATTTGAAGCAATCTTAAGGCATTTTCTTTGGCAGGGTGGAAAAACAAGAAGAAGAAATATAATATTGTTGTTTGTTAAGTAAGTTGGGAAAAATAGGATCATGGGACAAACTCCTCTCTTGTAAAGGTCAGGCACTCAATGAATACGCTCTTATCTTCAGAATCTTGATTTAAATTTTTTAAATCAAATCTCCAAGTGGGATGAGCATACTAATAATTATATCGGATGGCACTTCCCCCCTATTCCTCCTCATCTGCAAGCTGATCTCTCAAACCTCCAAGTCTTGCTCCACGGTGTTGCACCCTTGCGGAAAGACAGAATGGACAACTTTCGCTAGGATCCTATAGGTTCTGCATACACTATCAAAGCTACTCATTGCCAACTCAATAAGGATCACTATCCCTCCCCACCTTGGCCAATTTGGAAACTTGTTTGGAAATCGGAAGCTATTCCAAAGATAAAGATCTTTATCTGGACCCTCCTCAAAGGTAAGATCCTCACCTATGAAAATCTTAAAAAAAGAGGAGTGAATGGTCCTTCTAGATGCCCCAAATGTCTATGTGCAGAAGAGACTGTGCATCATCTTTTCATTAAGTGTCTCTTCGCAGCACAATGTTGGGAAGATCTCACTCCATCCTCCCAGCTTCATCTAGATTCCATCAACACTACTTCCGATCTGATTAAAACCTGGAGGAAAAATTACCCATGGGGGAAAAATAAAAATAACTTGGCCAAAATGGTTTGGGATACCCTTCCATATGTGCTCCTATGGAACATATGGCTCGCCAGAAACAACATGATTTTCAACAACAAAAAGCTTTCTCTCAAGAAGGTCTGCAACAAGACTTGGAGTCTCACCCTTGAAACAATTGTCTCCAAAATCACAAGCAACATCAACGTCAGTGACCTCCAAGTGGAAGAAAGGAATTTTTTGGGCAAGTTGTTGGACAGTTCTAGCTTCTTCAAGCCTCTAGCCACTCAACCTCATCATATTGAAACATGGAAGATTTGTTTAAATCCTTGAGAAAAGGGCCCCTCAATATTTTTAATTTAGCTTAGGGGTGACAACTACAAGAGAGCACTAGCTCCAAGTTATCTATGGTTGGGTGGAGAGTTATACTCCAAAACTTAATTTCCCATTCATTTTTTAGATAAGTATCTCTCATGTTCTTCAATTTCTCTCATGTGCTGTATATCTTTTGGATCTTTTGGAAGGAAAAGGGATAGCATTATCCTATAGTGGCATGATAAACTTGTTTTGTTGCTAAATTCAAACCATTCCACCATTTTGTGGGCGCACACTTGTGGCATATGGAATGCCTTGAAGGTGGGTTCCATGGGTTGTTGTTTTCAATCATATCACTTTGCGTATGCATTCATAGAATCATACGTGAACCTCACATGTATATATATGTGTGTAGGTGTAATATAGATATAACTCGGCACATCCATGGTGTTAACCTTATACCAACAACCACAATAAGACTCCAACATTACAGATGGAGGTGAAGGCAAAAGCATTAGATCCAAGGGCCTTTAATCCATGAAACCGTGTCTCATAACTGCATTTTATGACCATAGTCAGAGGTTGGGGCCGACCTTACAACCATGAGAAATGGATGAAGGTTAGGCTGACCTTACAGTTGTGCAAAATAGTTAGAAGGTCGGGGTCGAGCCTCATCACGTATGCACCTCGATATGGTGTGTGACTTGGATTACACATGGTGGTTGATAGCGAGAGGTGTGGGCCCCTATTGGACTATCTGTTCCTGGGTAAGTGATATCACTAGGTTTATATATTTATATATACATACACTAGAAATTGCACCATATGTTGCAAAGGAAACGCTGTAAAGCAATAACATAGGAAAGAGTAGTATAGAGGAAAAAATATGTGATATGTTATGTGATTTAATTGAATATTTAACTTATAAATATGAATGATTTTATTTAAAAGAAATTATAGGTTTTGAAAATTGTTCAGATACAAAAATTAAGTCAAATTTTATATAATGAAAATTGAAATTTCAAAATAAACTCAAATTTGATATAATGCAGGCAGTTTATTTACAGATTGACTACCTTTGTAGTGTCCCTATAGGATTAGACACTAAAATATTTATTTTATCTTTTCATTTAAATTTCTTAATTAGTTTATTTGATAGGTCAAAATAAAGTGTTCATCGGTATCTTTTAAATAGATGTAACTATATATATATAATGAAATATATTTAATGAAATTGATTGTATTTTTTTCTCTATGGTGTACTCATTTATATAGTTTTTTCTCTTTTGATGTACTCATCATATATATATATATATTTATTTATTTATTCTCTTTGATGTACTCATTTATATGAAGATTTGTGTGATGTATAGTTTACTTATCATTTTTTTATAATAAAAAAAATAAAATAAAATTCAACTAGATAAATAAAATCATGATGAAAACAGTCAAAAGAAAATGAATTAACCAAAACAAAAACCAATAAAGGTTTTAAAATGAACTTCGCTTAAATATTTGTAATAACAAGTATAATCATGTTCACAGACCTTAATTAAGTTTCTCAAAATAACTTCTATATTACCAGAGAATCAATATATGCTTATATATAGCAAAAGTATTACCCAAGTCTATGCTAACCATTTGCTAACCGTTTGACATTCATTACAGAACCAAAAGAGCCAAAGGTTATCTGTTCATTGGAGATGTGAAAGAGCTTTCAGCTGCTTCATATCTTCTAACATTTTTGGAACCTTGATAATTGACCTTTGCAGATTAAAATATGAGTTAATAGATATTTTTTTCTCTCTAAGTTCATAAAATAGCAAAGTCAATTGTTCTGACCTGTAGATAGTTGCTTGACTGCTTGTGAAATCAGAAGTAGCATGCCATATCGTGTTCTTCCTTGGCAGGGGATTGGACTCCTTGAAGAACATAAGAGGCCTAGATAACTGAACAATATAACAAATGGAAAAACACTCTACTTAGAAATGTTGATATTAATTTTTAGTGTTCCAACTTACAACTGAATCCGTAGGAGGCCTAGATAACTAGACAATATGACAAACAAAAAAACATTGTACTTTGAAATAATGATCCTAATTTTTATTATTCCCACCTACAATTGAATCAACGCTCTTGTTCCATACCTCAATAACCAATGTAGCAGGCTTATTTTCACGGAATGTTGCCTGCAGACCAGTAATATTTGACCACTGTACTTCTATCTTGCTCTTTAGTCCACATTCTAACACCTCTGAGACAAGCTTCTACTTAGCATAGTAACATTTTACTACCAAGTCACCTTCATATCTGGAAACACACTATCAAAAACAAAAACAAAAAACTTTGAATGAATAATAAGTGACCAGGAAAAACTAATAATGGCATCCATAGAAGTTAGATGTTGTTACAGTGACCTTGATCTAACATAGATCAGTCAGAAACACAAATCCGTTAAGGATCAAAAGATTTGTTGCTTAAAATATTTTAGCTCCCTTTAACATGGACCTATTTGAATGATAAGTTCTCTATAGATTTTATGTTAGGATCACCAAAAAGAAAGAAGTTTTTTAGCTCCCTTTAACATGGACCTATTCTAATGATAAGTTCTCTATAGATTTCATGTTAAGATCACCAAACAGAAAGTAGTGTTAGGATGTCTTCTAGGATCTTACTGGTTAGTCGGACAAACTATATTCCATATAATACCATGAGCAGAGAAAAACCATGAGTTCTCGTAATCATGAAATTCATGAAATTTACTATTACTAAAAGCCCCTCTTCACAACTCTTCAAAAATCTACAAAATTTACCTTCCATGAGCCAATTCTTAAAATTGAGGCAGAGAAGTTAATTGCCTTCTTTGAATTGGTGTGAACCACTGCACACCTTCAGTTTTCTATTTCCCCTACTTCCTGGATGGATCTCACTGCATGCACATATCCCAAATTTTCCAGGTTTTTCAGACCTGATAAGCTCAGCTGAGCAAGATATAGCAAGGAAGAGCTCTTTCTTAGCTTCAACCCAAGAGGGCTATTCTCATTCGTTGCACTAAGTGAATTATCAATCGATACAACACTTGCCTCCTGAGAAAATGAAATGGGTATTAACTAAAACTCCATAAATGGTATCAATTCTTATCCAAGTAGTAGAAATCTACCTGAAACATAAACTTGGCATGCTTGGAGCTTGGTATTTCATGCTCCTTGCAAAACTTCTCCATGTGGGAAAATAATCAAATAGATTTACAACCTGCAATTTTTGCAATTTGCAATTTGAATTTGTTGCTTCTGGAAAATTCTCGCCCCAATTCTTGGAATATGCTGAGAATCGAACCCTGGCCAATGATGGTAGAGGAACAGAACCCAACATGAATGTTTTTGTAGTGTGATAAGCAAGGCTGGTTTTTTTTTTGTGAACTGGTCAATATTGAATAGATGTCTGTGAATAAACAATAAATTCTTACAGCAACAGGAGGATTGTCATGCTATATAATTGTCTGAACATGAAAATTAAAGCCACCTCCATTGAATTAAATAATGGGTGAGGTAGCTTGTGGGTACAAAGTCAAGAAAATTACAAGTATAGTGAGTCTGAAGCTCAAAAGATCAAGGTAATCCATACTCTGGAGCAGGTGACCCAATTAAGAGTGATTCTTGTTATTTACCAACCAGGATAGTTGTATTAAAGCCTAGTCCTGGAAGTACTCAAAATGCTGGACCCACTTCACCACTAGGCTACTCTTCTCAATATCAAGCTGCTTTTAAAAGTCTACGTGAAGGTGAAAGAGCTAGCACTCGCAATTTTCTAGAGGAAGTGAGGGAAAGACTTAAGATGGGACTCAAAGAAACTAGGAAGGATGACTCTAAGTATACTCAAGAGAGTGTTAGGAGTCGAATTCATGATGGGCCCAAATATCCAAGGGAAATTGCTTGATAGTTTGCAAGGAAAGTGATAGAAAGTGTGACCAGAGATTTAACAAAAGACCATTCCAGATTGGGGAAACTTTCTATTTCCTTCACTAGTATTAACGGCAAGAAAATTTCATTGAATGGGTCTAGAGATAGTTCTGGAGAGCTAGGCATTTGTAGAGATGCTAATGTTTCCACTCCTGTTACCAAAAATTCATTGGACTGCATAAACAGGTATGGTGGTACTTCATCACATCCTCTAGGTAAGTCTCCAAATTCATTTGAATCTACAATCAACAAAGAAGCTAAGAAGTTTATGTCAGATAGGCTGAGGTTGACCCATGGAAATGAAGGGGAGCTGGAGTCTAGAGGGAATTCATGGAAATGAAGGGGAGCAACATTCTAGAGGGAATTTAAGCACATTAGAGAAAATTCTTGCTTTGCATGAGGACCAAAAACCAATTTTCCAACCTAAGAGATCCATAAACAACAACAAAACCAATTATGGAGCTGAAGAAAATTAACTGCAAGTTAGACATGAATCTGATACATAGAGTTAGTTGAGAAACATATTCTTGTTCATGAAATGCTGGATGAGGCAAATATGGCTTTGGTATGCTAGAAGTTCATTAATGTTAAACATATTTCCACTGATGAGACATTGTAGCAGTCGGAAGAATTTCTTGATGAAGTAGTTTATTTCCCCTGCTTCCTAGATGGATCTCACTGTATACACATATCCCAAATTTTCCTTTTTTTTCAGACCTGACAAGCTCAAATGAGCAAGATATAGCAAGGAAGAGCTCTTTCTCAGCTTCAACCCAAGAGGGCTATTCTCATTCGTTGCATTCAGTGAATTATCAATCGATACAACACTTGCCTCTTGAGAAAATGAAATGGGTATTAACTAAAACTCCATAAATGGTATCAATTCTTATCCAAGTAGTAGAAATATACCTGGCCCATAAACTTGGCACGCTTGGAGCTTGGTATTTCATGCTCCTCGCAAAACTTCTCCACGTGGGAAAATAATCAAACAAATTTACAACTTGAAATTTTTGCAATTTGCAATTTCAATTTGTTGCTTCTGGAAAATTCTCGCCCCAATTCTTGGAATATGCTGAGAATAGAACCCTGGCCAATGATGGTAGAGGACCATAATCCAACATGAATGTTTTTGTAGTGTGATAAGAAAGGCTGGTTTTTTCTGTGAACTGATCACTATTGAATAGATGCCTATGAATAAACAATAAATTCTTACAGCAGCAGGAGGATTGTCACACTATATAATTGTCTGAACGTGAAAATGAAAGCCACCTCCATTGAATTAAATAATGGGTGAGGCAGGTTGTGGGTACAAAGTCAAGAAAATTACAAGTATAGTGAGTCTAAAGCTCAAAAGATCAAGGTAATCCATACTCTGGAGCAGGTGCCCCAGTTAAGAGTGATGCCTGTTCTTTACCAACCAGGATAGTTGTATTAAAACCTGGTCCTGGAAGTGCTCAAAATGCTGGACCCATTTCACCACCAGGCTACTCTTCTCAATATCAAGCTGCTTTTAAAAGTCTAGGTGAAGATGAAAGAGCTAACACTCACAATTTTCTAGAGGAAGTGAGGGAAAGACTTAAGATGGGACTCAAAGAAACCAGGAAGGATGACTCTAAGTATACTCAGGAGAGTGTTAGGAGTCGAATTCATTATGGGCCCAAAGATCCAAGGGAAATTGCTCGAGAGTTTGCAAGACAAGTGAGAGAAAGTGTGACTAGAGATTTAACAAAAGACTGTTCTATATTGGGGGAACTTTCTATTTCCTTCACTAGCATTAACAGCAAGAAAAATTCATTGAATGGGTCTAGAGATAGTTCTGGAGAGCTAGGAATTTGTAGAGATGCTGATGTTTCCACTCCTATTACCAAACATTCATTGGACTACACAAACAGGTCTGGTGGTACTTCATCACATCCTCTAGGTAAGTCTCCAAATTCATCTGAATCTACAGTCAACAAAGAAGCTAAGAAGCGTATGTCAGAGAGACTGAGGTTGACCCATGGAAATGAAGGGGAGCAACAATCTAGAAGGAATTCATGGAAATGAAGGGGAGCAACAGTCTAGAGGGAGTTTAAGAAAATTAAGGAACATGCTTGCTTTGCATGAGGACCAAAAACCAATTTTCCAACCTAAGAGCTCCATAAACAACAACAAAACGAATTATGGAGCTGAAGAAAATTAACTGCAAGTTAGACATGAATATGAAACATAGAGTTAGTTGAGAAACATATGCTTGTTCATGAAATGCTGAATGAGGAAAATATGGCTTTGGTATGCCAAAAATTCATTGATGCTAAACATCTTTCCACTAATGAGACATTGTAGCAGTCGGAGGAATTTCTTGATGCATTGGGAGTATTGAAAACAAGGATTTGTTCCTTAAATTCCTTCAAGAACCAGATTCGTTGTTTGCCAAGCATCTTTAGGATTTGCAGTCTTCTTCGCAAATGTCTTCCGAAGGAAAAAACGTTCCAAAAATTAAATCATTGAAGGTAATGACTGCACATGAGATGTTGAAAAAGGAGGATATTAGTCAAGGAAAGTATTCCAAAGAAGGTAAAAAACATGATAAACTACTTCAGAAATAAAAAGGTTGCATATTTTTGATAGGAAGAGATGAACAAGCAAGCAGGACAAGTTTCTCCAGCCTCTGTTGGAGGGCGTTGGAAGTATCTTCACTGTAAGACCGATCTTTTGAACTTTTCTGCAACTTGTCCAATCTTCTTTGGAGAAACATGGCCTGATGATCGAAACTGATGCGTTTCTTCAACTTATTCTCTCTGAATTGCGAGTTCTTTCACAGCTTCTCAAGCTTCTCATGGAGCGCCCCGATCTAGTTCTGCAGGGTTGTTTTCATCACGACCTCTGCATTCTTTTCATCCACAATCTTCTTCCTCCCCTACTAGAAAGGACATTACATAAATTTTCAACACACATTATAGAGAACACTGGACCACAATGCACACAAAAGAAAAGAATAATAATCTAAGCCTATTGAAACCTAGACAAGGGTTCAATGATTGCACATGAAAATGAAATTTCCAATCAATTTTTCCATAGAAATGGCGAATTGGTTATGTCCATTAATTCAAATGCAAATTAGGCCAGAGGGTTAGCTCATCTCGATTAAGCCCAAAATTCAAATTGAGCCAGTGGGTTAAGGTCAATTTCCGAAGGCTTAATCCCAAATGAAAAAGTCCAGTTAGATCACTCCCTGCTACTGCAACTGGTGGTCATTGTCGTCCTCCATTGTCAAGGTAAAAGGGGGAATTCTGGAAAGTTATTTTTACCCACACAAAAATCCAACTGAAGAAGAATAAATCTCACCATGATGAGCACTTGGACAGTTGAAGAATATAGCCACATGTTCCATCTCGGCACAACCCTGTTCCCACCACCTGACTGCAACTTCCTTCTTCATTCTCAATAAATTACACTCTGCCCTCAACACCTCTTCCTGGAAATTTTGATTGGAATTTCTAGTCATCCGAGTTCCAATGTTCATCCCTCAAATCCTCATCATTTTCAGAATAAAATCCATTGTTGCTCCTCCTAATCCTCTTAGATGCCTACCCACCATTATCTTGGCTCTCCAATTCAAATATATCCCTCGCATCATCGCTGCAATGCTCCCGCACACTCCCGAAGGCCCCAAGCGGGAGACCCTGGAAGCCAATGCCTTGTGCAATATAACCTTATAACCTTGGCTCTTGCGAAAAGGGGGGTCCATGTTGGAAAGAAGGGCAGGAAGCCCCTGGCAGTGTCAAATTACAATGATGAGCCTCCTGAAAGATTTGAGAGTTTGTAGCCGCGGGCCGTGGAAGGGAAGAAGTGACAATTTCTCCACCTCCAGAGGTTGATGGCACTATCGGGGTCCGATGAAACCCCAAGAAATCCAGGTAGAGTCCTTTCTATCCTCTGTCTCGAGGCACCTACGAGCATTTCCTTCTCCAAGTGAAAACAATAGCTTTTGAATACTTTACCTGTGACCTTCAACCAGAAAGCGAGACAGAAGAGAAAGTTGATTTCGAGCCGGTTAAGCTCGGAATTGCTAATGCTGCCCACTCTGGCATAGAAAGCATTATTATAGTGCCTGAAACAAAAAAAAAAAATTATGCAAAGATTCTTTAAATTCCAAAATTCATGAAAATTAAGCAAAGGTTCTTTGGCATACCCAGCAAATGGAGTTTAAATGGATTAGAAAAGGAAAGAGCCAGAATTATATAAATTTAAGCAAAAATTCAACAAAACTTCCATAGCGTTCGGAATTTCAGGGGATAAAAACAAGGAAAAACATAATTTATGAAATTAAATAGAATTTCTTAAAATTGCCCATGGAATTTCAGGCCATTAAAGAAAAAAAAGGCTAGAATTAGTGAAAGTCAAACAAAGATGCGTTAAATTTCCCCGGCGGTTAGAATTTCAGGGGATGAAACAGGGCAACAACCAAAATTCATGAATTCGTGAGCAGAGATTCTTTAAAATCCCCCGACAGACAAAATTTCAATGGATAAATGAAGGAAGAGGTCAGAGTTCATAAACCCTCATTGAGTTTTGATGTCGGTAGAAACCCTCATGAAGATCTGATGTTGCTTAATATATATTTACGCTGTATAACTGATTAAAAATAACAGTACTTAATCCTAAGGTAGAGATTATTTGAATCATTTAACATTAAAATCAAGGGTGTACAATGGTACATGTAGCCATTTAGGAAATTTGTTTTCAAATAGGTACACTTTACAGTGTAATAAATGCATATAATACGCGCATAAATGTATCATATCCTAGTAATATGAATGAGTCGTGACTAACGTGTAAGGTTGTATGTACGTAGCCATACATGTAAATAATAATTATATATGTGATATATAACCCAAAACATGTAAGGGGATTTTCTATGGCAGAACCATGGAATATGTGATCGGGATAGTCACGCCTACTCAATCGAACACGTGCATCTTGTCGATATGCGTGTGCATAATTCTAGTTAAACAATAAGAACTTAAAGGTATACAACATGGTAGTAAATAGAAATATCTCAATTCAAAATTAATAAAACTTAAGATTTTTAAGTCAAAATTGGATGAAATTTGTGTGAGACAAATATGATAATGAAATCTAAATCGAAGATTCAAATTAAAAAGTAAGATTTTCTTTTTATCCCAATTCTTTTTTAAATATATTTAGATGTTGGATTACTAAGTTAACACTTTACTTAGAGTAAGGTGGGGTGTTCATATGTGGTATCAGAGCATTTAGGTTCAACATTTGGATTGGATTTTCTTTATTATGGAAAAGTGATAGTAGAGTTCCTGCAAAGGGGTTTCATAATGATTGTAGAAAATTAATTTTAAACAAATGTTTAGGTGTTAAAATACGCTCTGTAATTAAATTAGTGCATGCGTGTGCTTACTATCTGACATATTGAAGGTTTGGACAGTGAATAGCTTTGAACTTGGAAGTTTGTATTTTCTATCATTTTGCAGAATTAGCGGTAGGGTGGTGAGTATGGTTGCTTGTATCATATCATCACCATTGGTTGTGTAATGTGATCTTGCATACTTGGAACAATTATGCATGAGAATGTTCATGTGATATGAGGATTTGGGGAAAAATCCCTATGTGAAGTGTATTTTGCATAACACCACTTAGTGCAAGGTATGATAGACATATGTATTATATGTGAGTTGGGATGTGGAGATCCTAGGGCTTATATGTTGTTGAGGCTAAGAACCTCAATGGAGGTTGATTGTTTTTCATATGTTGATGTTATGTTTTTACCCAATGAAGGCTTTTTCTTGTGGCTAATACCTTTGTTGTTAAGAAACAAGGTGTAACCTATACAAATGGTTGGTCGAGGATTGTAAAAGGTCATTATCTCACTATGAGATGGGGCATCCATGTTCAATCTTCGAACTAGATGAGTTTAAAGATAAAGGTCTTGTGTAGAAATTATGTACAAAGGACTCGTAATGCTGCTGGAGAGTGACAAGATTGGTGGTTTCTCTCTCATACTAGTTGTAACAATGCGAAGGTAAATGGGAAGTTGAATTTTTTCATGTGCAAGTAAGTGTTGGGTTTGGCACTGTGATTGAGTAATTTTAATATACATGTATTAATTGTGAGATTGTTTGCATATGCATGACGTATTTTGTAAATATGAAAAGTAATGAGTATAAGATTATAAATGGTTATATGTTAATAGTTTGTAACCATGATTTGAGGCTATCTTGACTTATCAGGCCCTAAAGGACATTTCACATGAGAAGGATTCCCTCACTAATCCATACAACTTAGATAATCAAGACATGGTTGAAGATGTTGATGGTACTTTTGCATATGGCAGTCAAATTTATGAGATACTTGTTGTTTTTAGCCTTAAATAAAGAGGTCAAAGACAATTGTTTCCATGGTTTCATGGGGAAAGGTTGATTCTTCAATTAGGGATGATGACCTCGATAAAGAAAATCAATGAAGCTAACAAATTTTGACTTTAACAGATGATAGTATGGGTCTCAGTACATAGACTGATGACAATTAAGGCTGATGATTTTGAGGCAAGAGGGTTGAATTTTAATTCTATGAAGGCATGATTATGCATGAGCTGATGCTGGTATGATAAATAGTTCTAATTAATTCCATTAAGGATGCAGATGCCTTGATTGCTAGCCTTGGTATACTTTGGTCTCGATGAAGAGGTTGAATGAAATTAATGATGCTGGTTTGGGGCATAATAGTTGGTTTCAAATTATAGCTAAACTCATAAATGGAATTGAAATCTTTTGAGATCTGATATGTGCATGTACATGTAGAAATTCAGGAACTTTTTGAAAAAATATTTTGAGATGAAATATGCTTATTTATGTCATGGATTTTGAGACGTGTAACTAATTTGTAAATTGAGATATGTGTTTAGTTGTAGAGCAGCATGCTTGGTACAACAACACAAGGTAACTGTTATATTGTTATATTTATTAATGCACTAACACTCGTGTGTATATGGCGGCATGTTGGAAGACATAAAATCTTGAAGAAGGATCAAGACGGGATTTTATTTAAAAAATGATGGAAACACTAGGATTCATGGTCGCAATTGATTTATTATGTGATTTATTATGTATTTTTACATTTGGTGTTTTATGATTGGGTTTTATGTTTGATTTACAATTTTTTACTGCAATTGGTGCATGACCATGCAACTTTGTTTATTATTTTGTATAACTGATTGGATTTGTATGTTTCCTTCATTTTTCTTCTTGTTCTTGCTTTTCTATGTTTTGTGGGTATTTCATATTTGTTGGGAAAAGAGGAAACTAATGGAGCTCAAGAAGATCCAAGTAAAAACCAACATGCAATGTAAGACCCAAATGGAGTCTAGTGTATGAATAGAGGGAAACTAAAGGCAGGAAGGAAAAATGTGACAACTAGTTGGGTTGTTTGGGTCCATAGGGATAAATGGACAGTGGCAAGACAACCATGAAAAATGTAACAATAAAAGGTAAAGTAAATGGGCTTGAGATAACAAACACCTTGGCCAAGTTGGGAACTGTTGTTCTCAACGATGTGTGTGCTTTGCATGGAGAAATGAAGTTCTCTTAACCTTGACCTTATGCACACATGTAATTGTGTTGTGATCATGATCATGTTGATGGTTGAATGAACGTATATGATGCAATTGTGATTGATAGGTTATTGTCTGGATCGTTCTTGTGAAAGAATGATTGATTATACTTATGCATTTAGCATGTGAATGGATGACATGTTTGTGATTCCCGACTATGTGATGGGTCAATTGGGAAAAATTAGCCCTGATTGATATATGATTTTAATATCATGTGAATGTGATTCTTATATTATGTCGTGTTTATATTATGAATAGGGAATGTTGAAGGATATATCAACAAAAGGAAGCAGTGTGATCTACGACATGCTCGTACAATCATGGAAAGTTAAAAACACCACAAATCTTGGATTTGGATTGTTGATGCATGCGGTGAAGCATGGGAAATACAATAGAGGCAGTAATAAGTATGTCATGGTTCTTATAAATAGAGACAATGTGGTATGTATATTATATGTTACAATGTGTTGAGCCATGTGTATATGTGCTTGTGTTATGTATATGTGGAATTATGCCATATGTTTATGTATTGTGCTATGTCTACATGTTATGTTATGTTGTGTAACGTGGTTGGGGTAGGAAAGTATGAGATTGTTTGGGCCCTTGTGTTGTGTGATGTGTCGAGTGAAAACAGGTGAATATCATTAGAAAAATATTTTTATTGTGTCATCAACAAAAAGATTGTATCAAATTTTTCAGAAAATCTAATACTTCATAAACTTTGGCCATTTTCTGATCACAACTATGAACCAATAGGAAAAAACGACACTTACCACTACAATACTCTCTATAAATGTGCACCAAACAATTAGTGTGCAATAGCTCTATTTAATGTACAAACCACGACTTCAATGCACAGACTTAATGCTCCAACCAGCAAGCAACATTGAAATAATTAAACAAGGCACAAAGCATCAAGGAGCACACCCATTCCAACGCTTCATACAAGGACCACCCCATGCCAACCATAGGCAACATTTAAATAAAATGACCCTTTCAAAACAATCCACAGAGAATGAACCGAGATTCGAAGATTCATTCCTTCACCATGTTCAAGAAATGAGATGCATCCAGTATGCTTACTTCACGTTTGAGAGTTACCTGCATCGAAAAGAGTCCATTTGGCAAACGAGATTTTTCTATATTGAAAAGAGTCAATTATGGAGTATCTGAAAAAATTTAAGAAATTGACAAATCATCTCCCCCGATTTCATTTTACCTCATGCATTGGTTAGTCAAAGGGATAATTCATTTCTTAAATTGTTACGATGATTATGGAAATGAATGAAAACCATGTTAGGAAATCATGGTATATAATTTAGAATAAGTGAAATATGTAATTTATTTATTTATTTAATGCGGTATATATATATATATATATATATATATATATATATATATATATATATATATATATATATATATATATATAATTTTAATTATACATAAATAAATAAATGATTTTATGTTTTTACTTTTAAGAAAATTTAAATTATTTATATTTTTGTAAAATATTTTAATATAAAACTTAAATAAATTATTTAGATATTTATGTTAATTTATTTATATCAATAATAATAATAATAAATTGATAAGAATAAAACATTTCAATGTATAAAGAAAATAAGTAATTGAAAAAAAATGTATTTACTTCCTAATAAAAATAACAAGAGGGAGATATGTAATTCATTCAATTATAAAATTGATATATGGCATTTTAAATTTTTATTAATGATAATAAAAATAATGTGAATCATAAATAAAACTTTTCAATATACAATGTTAAGCAATATTGATTATCACAAAGGGTTATTTTGGGTGTTAGGAATGGAATCCTCCCCACCTAAGTTCAATGATGTAATTAAACTGAATTGGTTCATGTTACTCAAAAAATGACGTATTATTTTTTTTTTTCTTTTCACATATGACTTTGTATGGTTCAATTGCTGAAATCATATACAAAGATGTTTTACTCTATATGTTTTTTAACCTAACAAATGCAAACTTAACAACTAGCAATTGCACCTAGAGGTGCGGGAACAGAGAAAGGAGGAGTCGGGGAATTTGGAAGGAAATAAGAAAGTGAAATATATGGACAAAAGAATGTAGTAGAAGTTTAAATTTAAGGAGAAAAATACATTAACATAAATCTTTGTAGGCACAAGGTACATGCCAAAGGAGTTCAAATTTTTTGGTTTTTTTTTTTTTAAATGGCATGAAAAAAATACATCAGAGAGCACTTGCACCTTCTAGCTAGGTATTCCCTCTTAAGGGTTTCTAAGGAAAAAAACGACATTCCTATTGTGGATGGTGTGTGTATTTTTTATATTTTATATTTCTCTTAATTAATCAAGTAGAAAATCAACTAACTAAAAAATTTGGAATATGAAAAATTAACATTAAATATTTCAGTGATTTTTTCAAATTTGACAAACAATTCCAATGGAATATCTATGAAAATTTATAAATCATATTCAAAATTGTTCATGCAAAGGCTTAAAAATTAACATAAAATATTTCAGTGATTTTTTCAAATTTGACAAACAATTCCAATATAATATCTATGACAATTTATAGATCATATTCAACATTGTTCATGCAAAGGCTCAAACACAAGGGTTGAGATTTTATTTTATATACCTACCTTCATTTTGCAAGCAATTGGATTGTATCCAAATTAGAGGTCATGGATGACTCTAAATTGGTGATAGATTGGACATGCAAAAGTGTTGTGTTGAATAATGCATGTCTTGCCCCCATTCTTTAGGAAATATAAATTATTCTTCTATAATTTCAAAGGTACTCTTAATTATAGCCTAGAATTTTTGGTTTCTATGAGTATTATGATAGCTTGGAGATGGAAATCATGGAGTTTCATTTCTAATTATGATTATTTGCAGCTCATAATTTTTGGTATTTCTTTGATGTGCAAATGTTTCTTAGATCTTTCTTGAAACAAGTTGTTAAGCATAAACTTTTGTTATCATTATGGAAATGTTTTTGTTTTGTCAAAAAATATTGTTGAATATAATGTCATAATTATAGTGGTTAATTGGAATTTTAGGGAAATGACTCTTTAGATGTTGAATTTTGATGAGTCGTTATGATAGTAACATGTATATCATCCACATCTTTATAAATATAAAAAATCCATTTTGGGATATATATATATGGAATTATTATATTTAATGTAAATATAAAATAATAAAATGTGATATTATTAATATTTATCAAATTAAAAAAATAAAGAACAAATTCTAAAATTTATGAAATATTAAATTTAATAAAATTATAAATAGTTTATAATGTATTCAAAAAATATCTCGAGGGCGGATTTTGAGGAACCGGAATCGGAAATCGCGATGGCGATAGGAGACTTTAGGGTTGATGGCTCGGCTTCCCCGGTTCGTGCAGGATCTACCGCTCCAAGAGATGGCTGCCTCCCGCACTCTTGCCAGATTACAGACTTGAACCCGCAGGCCTGCAAGCCTTTGCACAGGGCTTTCCACGCAGTTGCTGTTGCCACCGTCAGCGCGGCTGCAAGCTCTACTTTCGATCCAGAATGCCGTGAAGCTGCAGCTTTCACAGCTGCTCACAACGCCATTAAGTCCCTTTTAGGAGATCGCATGGATTTCACCCCTGTAGCTGGCCAGCAGCGGATCCGCCTCTCGGATCTGCCAGATCGGCCTGCAGAGGTACCTACTCTGGCAATACACATCGCCCAGGATGCAGATTTGAGCTGGCAGGTCAGCAAGTCTCTGTACAGGGTTTTTCCTGGCTTAGATGATGCCGTCGGCTGGGCGGCCACATTCCTTGCAAAGGCTACTGGCAGCTTTAATGCTGCCGTCTTCACGGTTGCACACAAAGCAAACAAGATCTACTCTGAAAACCCATCAGATCTCACCTCTGCTGCAAGCTCGTAGCGGTTCAGCTTCTCAATCTTGCCAGACATGCCTGCAAAAGCATCCAGGGTAGCAGTACACAACCCTAGCGATTGTATTCCTCGTCCAGTTCTAGTCAATACTCAAAGACAGGAGACTCTGGACTCGGATTTGTCTCTGATTTTAAGTGATCGGCCTTTTTCGCAGGAGAGATCCCCCCCCCTATCATCACCATGAAATATCTGCCCTAGGAAGCAAGCGAGACCCTGGCACTGTGTCCAGGCCCCTCCTTGACTCCTTTCAGATCCAGATTTCTCAACCAAGACGCAATACCATCCTGCAATGGGTCAGTTCTTCAGATTTGGTGCTGGATCTCAAGCTGGATCTAGAACGGCGGATTGGGATCCCTCTAGGCCCTCAAAGACTTCTCTTTCAAGGTAAACAACTTGAAGACCATCTACCTATTTCTTCTTACAGCATTAACAGGAACAACTCCTTGGTGTTAACCCTTCATTTGAGAGGAGGTACAATGGGACAGTCGTCCTCCGCTCCTCCCTTCTCTTACAAAGATGCAGTACATTCCGAGATCCCCAAACCCTCGGAAACCCTTAAATCCAAGCCTTTTTTGGTTAACAAGGCAGAGGAAGTTCCCTCTGTCGAAATCACCCAGGCAGATCCTGTAAATCAACTTCAAGAATTTGCAGAAAGAGCCATCATTTGCAGGTTCAACGGACTATGGCCGCGATCTCAGGACCTTTATGACTGGATTCATGCAAACTGGACACGTCATTGTAAGGTCAGTTTCTGTTCAAAAGGATATTTCATTGTGCTTTTTAATGACAGCAAGCATTATGTAAAGGCTTTGGAAGAAGGCCCTTGGTTCATGGGAATTGCTGGACTCTTCTTAACTCCTTGGTTTCCAGATTTTGATCCAGCAACCGCAGTCATCACCAGGACTCCTGTATGGATCAGACTTCCAAACCTACCTGTCCACTTATGGCATGTTGCAGTCTACAAAACTATAGGCAACACCTTGGGCAGTTTCATTACGGGGGATTACAGGAGGGAAAGAATAGGTCTCTACACTTATGCCAGAATATGTGTGGAGTTGGACTTAAGTAAGGGGATTCCAGACCAAATCATTCTCAAGATAAACGACTTTGTCTGGACCCAGACAATAGATTACGAAAATACTGCCTTCCGCTGTGAACATTGCCACCAAACAGGGCATCTGCAGTCCACCTGCCCTTCTCTCCCGGCAAAAAAGAAAAAGGATAACCTCTCCAAGCAAAAATCCAAACGATGGGCTCCCTGCTCTCCACCTCCAGTCGTGGATTCTGACTCCTCTAGCTCTGAAGATGAAGCCAGCAACGCTGATTTGGATTAGGCCCCTCAAGCTGGGGATCATTCCAACGATGGACCGGCTCAGCCCTCCGATTTAGCCATCGCCCAGAAATGTGCGCATTTGACCTCCTCCTCTGATTCAGAAAAGGAGGGGCCCCCCTCGGAGAACCCCAGTCTTCAAGTTGTTGTGGCTCATTCACCCCTGGATGGGTGGGTCAAAGTCATAAAAAGGAAAGGGAAAAAGCTTCGTGTTGAGACTTCTACCCATTCTGGGTAGAGATCAGTATTTTAGCTTTCGAGTTTTTGGTTGTTGTTCTTTGCTTGCATCACTTCTCCGGAACCGAGGTTGATAGTCCTATCATTGCCGGTTGCCGGTTCTCTGTCTCTCTTGATTGTATCACCATCTTGTATCATATTTTCGATTAATAGAATTAGTCCAATTCAGAAAAAAAAAAGTATTAAAAAATTATTCAAAAAAATAAATGACATTAAATAAATTTTTTTCTATATAATATAAAAATTATATTCAAATATTACACAACAAAAAGGAAAAAATGTGTTTAAAAATATATTACAAGTTATATGATATATAAAAAAACATTTATAATGTGTTATCTCATTTGAGAAGAAGAGAAAGATTAATTTTCACATTCTCATCTTCCCAAATTAGATTTACCTCTCAATCAATTATTTTTTGCAACTTGGAAAGTTTTTCCATTCATCTCAACAACCTCCCCAAGAATGAATATTGTACTATCCTCAACAATCCAAGTTTAGGTATTATTTTGTCATCCCACACATCCACCTTCTCACACTCCAATAGCTTCAACAACTCCAACACAGGAAAGCTCCCACTCTCTACCTCTGACTCCCTTTGCTCATTCAACCCCATAATTTAGATAGTTTCTCTATTACCAATATTTTCAATAATAGACAAGTATGTATGTACAAATGTGGAATTTTGGCTCCTACTCCGTCATTGAACACACCAAAGGGTCCAATGATAGTGTAAAAGTGTACAGCTGAAAAAACATCAAGTCCTCCAACATTAGAAGACCAACACTCCTAAGTCCCAGTGCTTCAAATTTATACCAATAATTAGATGAGGTAATTTCTTCATTCTCAATATTTTCATTCGCATTGTTTCTTCACTTGAAAACCCCACCATTATTTCTAATTTTCTTAGATCATGAAGCTTCAAGCTCTTCAACCTTGGGAAAACCTCACCTACAATTCCATTCCAAATTTCGCAAGCAAGAAGCTCCATAAGTTGGCCACACTTCCACAAGTCTAAAACTCTCAGGTTTGGAAATTGCAAAATGCAGATGGATAAACTTACCCCTCATAAGCCCAGAGGGAACACTTTTCTGACTTCTTCAAATTATCAATGTTGAAGGGAAAAATATGTTCCTCCACCACATCATCTATATCTGCATCACATAAGCACTTTACATTTAAGCTTTTTAGGTCCGTTCATGTAGTCATTGTTTTTTATATTGTTTCATGAGTAAATAAAGATTGCATATTTTTACATATTTCATAAAATTAATGGATACGAGCTTTGTCTAAATTAGCTCATGTCTATAATATTTTAAAAATATGCTAGAATCTACAAGTTCATTAATGTTAATTGCTTTACAGGGAGATTTTGATGTTGCATTGAACTTTGCAACGGTGATGGATGTGTCAACTTTATCTTCATTTGTTGCAACAATGGATGGGAAATTAGCACACTATCTTCATAACAATTCAGAAGTACAATTATTAGTTCCATTTGTATGATTTTTAGATTATTGAGTAGTTGAAAATAATTAATATTATTGTATATTAATGGAGAAATGGTTACACTGTTGTAACATAGCTCCTTAAGTTAGGATTAGTTCCTAGGATATAGGAGTTTGTTTACAACTTCCTACTCCTTTGTGATGTACTTATAGTTGTATCATTTAATTAACAAATGTAGAGTGTACTCTCCATTTGTGTGCAGTATCCAAGTGCAGTACTCACCAGTGAGCTGTAGTTTCTATTCAGTCCAGTTTTTATCTTGGTATCAGAGCTCAGACTAGGTGAGCCTGATTTTTTCTTTAGAGCCCTAAGTTGCTATAGAGCCTTTGCGGTTACAGAGCCTTCATGGCTACATAGCCTTCGTGGCTACGGTGCACACAGGAGCTTCAATGCTCATAGGAGTAGGTGGACTGTAGTAAACACCTCATTCATAGGTCTCATATATTTTTTTTATGAGCACAGGAGGGTCGACGTGTTTTTCTACCTGATAGTCACACCGAAAGACGCAATCAGCGTGACTGTTAGGGCCATACCCCCGCCAATTTAGGGACTTGCACAAATTTTATTTGGGCGTGGATATTTGTCTTAGAAAGGCGATGATCTCTCTTTTGGCAGTTCTGCACATGGGATTCATCCATTTGTGGTGGATCTGAGTCACATACATTGTTGTCGGTTCTGCACATGGGATTTTCCCGTTTGTGGTGGATATAAGTTGTAGACACATTTGTTGGCGATTTTGCACATGAGATTTGCTTGTTTGTGGAGGACCTGAGTCGCAGACACATTTTTTGGTGGTTCTGCACATGGGATTTTCCCGTTTGTGGTGGATCTGAGTCACAGACACGGTAACCTTTAGATCGGTGGTGGATCTGAGTTGCAGTCACAAGATCGTGCCAGATTGGTGGCAGATCTGTGATAAGGATCTGGTATGTATTGATTTCTTGTTAGTGTAGATTGTAATTATTCAGTTGGTTAGAATCATCGGAGGGTCTATAATCCGATCATTCCAATATGAATAATACCATAGAAATTTATCTCAACGAGTCTAGAAAACTCGATGGGTCCAATTTCACCAATTGGAAATTCAAGCTACAGACACTGCTTGAGGGAGAAAATGCGTGGTCGATTGTCACATGTGATGAGAAGAAAATGAATATTGTAATAGGAACAACCACACTTATACAAGACTGAGATAAAAGGGAGAATAAAGAAAAAGTCATACTGAAGATGTCCGTCATGGATAATATTATCCCACACATCAAAGATGGAAAATCGTCCACTAAGATCTGGACGACGCTCAAGAACTTATACCAGACAAAAAATACAAAATGCATCTTGTCGCTCAAAGGAAATTTGTTTTAAATGAGGATGGAGGAAAATGAATCCACTGCTGGATTCGTTGCAAGGGTTAAATACCTGAAGGACAAATTGGTTGACATCAAAGAGAAGGTGTCCGATTCTGATCTAGTCACAATCACGTTGAACAGAATTAAAGATGAATATCAGATGTTCATCACAAGGTTGGCAGCAAGGGATAAAGCCCCTGCATTTGAAGAATTGACAGGAATTCTGATACAAGAAGAAGAGCGGTGACAAAATTTAAGACCTCAAAATAACGATCTTGCTTTGATGGCAAAGAGGAGACCGTTTAAAGGGAAGCAACCACAACAACCACAGTAGAAAAAAAACAATAGAGAGGAGGTAGAACATTTCAAAAGAGACCATTTAGAAGTATGTCTGCAAACAATTTTTTTGGCATTAAATGCTTTTATTGTGGGAAAAATGGCCATCAAGCTAAGTTCTATTTTAAGAGGTAGAAAAATGAAGCAAGGAATAAGCAGAGTAGGCACACATGATATTTTTTCGATGAAGACCACAGTCATGATCTTCAACTGTTTGTAGCTGACTGTGATCTTTCAGCTTCTAAGGAAGATGAGGACGACATATGGTATGTTTATTCTTGTGCATCCTCACATATGACAGGTAAGAGAGAGTGGTTTTAAGTTCTTGAAGAAACTTTGTGTGGATCTAAAATTTATTTAGGAGATGACAGAGGACATGAGATCAAAGGGTACAGTGATATTCCGGTAAGGTTTCCTACTGATGAAATTATAAATATTAAGAATGTGATGTACGTGCCTGGGATTAAAAAAAACTTGATCTCTATATCTATGATAGCAGATCAGGATCTACTAGTATAATTCTTCAAGACATCTTGTGTCATAAAGGAGAGCAAGATAGAAACAGTTGCATCAGGAGTGTGTGTGGGGAGCCTGTACAGATTAAATACCAAAAGCATGCCACAACAAGCCATGGTTTCAACAGGATTGACAACCAAAAACCTCTGGTACTAGAGATTCAGTCACGTTAATTTACAAGACCTCATGCTACTTCAAAGAAAAGGTATGGTCAATGGACTCCTTGCTTTTCATAGTGTTCAATTAGATTGTGATGGATGTGCATTAGGGAAAATGCATAGAGAATACTTTCGTCTGCATATTGGTAGAAAGGAAAGAGATATTATAGAGCTGGTGCATACAGACATATGCAGAACTATCCAGACCAGGTCGCTAGGTGGTGCATATTATTTTCTTCTATTTACTGGTGATTGCACTAGATTCTCTTGGATATATTTTTTAAGTAAAAAGAGTAAGACCTTTCAGTGCTTTAAAGAATTTAAAAACTTGGTAGAGAAGTAGACAGGAAAATGTATAAAAATTCTCCACTCTAATCAAAGGGGATAATACAAGTTTGGTGAGTTCATGAATTTTTGAAGATATCATGGGATTTTTCAACAGTTTACAGTGCCTCATACTCCACAAAAAAATGGAGTGGCAGAACGAAAGAACAGAACTCTAGTGGAGTGCACAAGAAGTATGCTTCAAGGTAAGGGTCTATAAAATGGTTTTTGAGCTGAAGCCATCAACACTGCCGTTTATTGTGTCGAGAGGCGCTCTATAGCCCAGTATATAGGGATGTGTAGATGTAATGTGTGTAATGTAAACTTTTGATATGTCGGAGTGCATATAGATGTGTAGATTTAATGTGACTAATGTAAACTTTTGATATGTCGGAGTGTATAGAGATGTGTAGATGTAATATGTGTAATGTAAACTTTTGATATGTCGGAGTGTATATAGATGTGTAGATATCATGTGAGTAATGTAAACCTCTGATATATTTAGCACTTTAATACCATGGGCTGAGTACCATGGGACAAATACCATATTTATAAAAGCGGTATGGTAAATAAATAAAATATAAATAAACCATAGGTATGGTAAATAAATAAAACATATTTTTTATATTTAATACATAATCCTATTTATATTTAGGAACACTCAAAAAGTAGTTTTATTTAGGTGAATCCTGAGCTAAATACCATGGGCCAAATTATTATTAATACCATGCCAAAAAAAAATTACTAACCCTAATATTAATATTAATATTATTATTAATTCTAATATTCACATTATTATATTATAATAGTAATATTATTAAATTTAATTAATCTAAACTTTTGATATGTCGGAGTGTATAGAAATGTACCACTTTAATTCCATGGGCTGAATACCATGGGCCAAATACCATATTTATAAAAGAGGTATGGTAAATAAATAGAATATAAATAAACCATAGGTATGGTAAATAAACAAAACGTCTTTTTATATTTACTCCATAATCCTATTTATATTTAGGAACACTCAAAAAGTGGTTTATTTAGGCGAATCCCAAGCTAAATACTATGGGCCAAATTATTATTAATACCATGCCCAAAAAACATTATTAACCCTAATATTAATATTAATATTATTAATAATTATAATATTCAAATTATTATATTCTAATAATAAAAACATTATTAACCCTAATATTAATATTAATATTATTAATAATTATAATATTCAAATTATTATATTCTAATAATAATATTATTAAATTTAATAAATTTGGATCACGTAGGTTGGTATTTGAGTACACTATATGCATTAATTAATCTAATGTTGGCTCTAATGAAAAATCACTTCTCTCCCTACATATATAAATTTAATACAAACAAAGTCTCGAATTTTGTTTGTCAGGAAGAATCTCTGTGATTTTGCAAACATTGAAATAATATTTATGGGAAAGGATTTCGGTAGTTGTTCAAAAGTGGTAGTAATAATATTTTTGGGAAAGGATTTCAACGTCAACGAACTTATTTGGATTGATTTAGAAAATAATTTTTTGGGGAAGGATTTCAGTGTCAACGAGCTGCAAATGATTTTCAGGTTTAATTTCTATTGCTCCTACATTTTATTTTATTTTAGGAGAGGAAGGAAGGTGTGAGAGGGAGGTAGGAGAGGAAGGGGGTTTGAGGAAGGAAGATAAAGATTAGGAGAGAGGGAGGGATAGAGAGATGGAGTTGGAGGGTGAGAGAGGGAGAGAAGAAGAAATACATAGAGAGTGATAAGTGGGGAGAGAAAGGGGGTGACAAGGGAGAAATAGAGAGTATATGTATGTTTCAGGGTGAGATAAAGAGAAAAATAAGGAGATATGGAGGGAATGGGGGGAGAAGGAGAGAGATAGGGATATAGTAACATAGTTGGAGGGTGAAGACAGGGAGAGAGAGGGAGATAGAGAGAGATAGACGTGGGAGAGAAAGGAATAGAGGGGAAGTAAGAGAGAGAGAATGTGAGAGAGTGGAGAGAGGGAGGGAAAGATAGATGGAGTTGGAGGTGGAAGTGTTAGGTCCCTATATTACTAGTATAGTCTCTTATTGTTGTTAGTGTAACCCCCTTATTGCTATTATTGTACCCCTATAACCCCCATATTGTTATTATTGTGCCCTTAAATTATTATTGTTAGGTCGGCTAGGATTACATTGTGGCCCCATGGACTCCTATATATAGAAATGAGGTTTTGTAATTTGTATCATCCAAGAATTATTCATTCATGTAATGTATTGGAGGTTGACCCCTCGAAGTGGCTCATTTCTAAGGTGTTGATATCTCTTTTCTTCTATTTTTGGAGTTGGTTTCACAACATTTGGTATCAGAGCTTTGGATTCTAGGGTTTCACTGGTCTAAACAGGTCATCGTGGAATTTTCGCTATAACGTTTTTTCTACGAAGGTTCAGAAGCTGAAATTTTTAGAGTGCAAAGCTAAAATCCTAAGGAACATCATCAAACAATTTCAGAGCTTGGTTCAGGGCAACAGGAGAGAAATAAGATAAGGCATCAGAAGGAGGGATGAGAAGCATCTAGTTAATAGTTTCAGGGGATATGGTGATCAGAATGTTTCCATTCTCAACCACCACTAACTTGGTTATAGGCTTATACTGCTTCTGACACCAGGAAATTAGATCCGGAAATAGGTGAGTTTGAGGAAATGAAAACATAGGCAACATAGATTCCCAAAACCTAATAGGGCCTTCGTTATCAATGTGCTTTTTGTTTTATCCACACATGAAGTTAATAGAAGTCCAATTCATAATGACAGTCTGTGATTTTGAAATAAGCGTCGGCTAAGGGTATGAGGTTGAGATTGATTACCAGAGTTGCAGGAATGTCTTCTGCAACGGATTTGGTAGCTTCAGGAATGACCTTAATAGCTGAATGAGCGACCTCGGAGATGACCTCTACAACACTGTCGACATTTGATATTTCTTCTGTCACTCTTTGCTTACCTTTACCTTTAGGAGTAATTTTTTTATTCGTTTTTGCCTTAGGTGCCATGCTTGACTGATATGGACCAGTACACAAATTTGAAGCTCAGGTTAAAGAAAAGATGATAGGGTTTCGGGAATATGAAGGGTGTTTACAGAAATTTCAATTCACTATGAAATGAAATGAAGGATGAAAGGAATTTGATCGAGCATGTAAAGTAAAGAACGGGAGGCTGTTGGTAATTTTATAGACTACACTTCGGCTTTAACCATCATGGCTAATAGTCTAATGAATTTTAATTGCATAACGGTCCAATTAACGGTCTAAGAGCGGATCTATTGCCCAACGGGAGGATTAACAGTATAATGGATCATTAGGGAGTAACAGACAAGTGATGTGGAGGGAGAGGATTGATTGGTCAACAACGGATATGGCGTGGGAACAAACAGTCATCAACGAATGAAAACTGGAGGTGCATTTCAGGAGTGGTACCTCCCAATTTTTGGTTTAAGGCGGAGGTGGTATGAAGTGATACTATGTTGCCACGTAGCAGATAAGGGAAGCCTTTAATACCGGAGTTTGGACCCACCCCTCTCGTTAACAAGAAACTGTCGGGAGGGTGTGAAGTTGATCTCCGCTGTAGATCTGAGGAGAGCTTGAGATCTGCCGTCAAAACATACCAGCTCTTTATCTCCAGTGATTTAATCGCTTTGTCGTTTAGCGACCTTATAATAAAATCATATGCACACACACACACACACACACACACACACACACACACACACACACACACACACACACACACACACACACACACATATATATATATATATATATCAATTTAATAAATTAACATCAAACCATTTTTCAAATGTTTTAACGTACATAAATTAAAACTTTACATTTTGAAAATATGGCACATTTACAAGTAGCCATTTTTCATTTTAAACACTAAAGCATTAGCATTTTTTTTATTTCATGCTTCCCTAACATTTTTTCTTTTGCATCCTTTATTGACATCAAACTGCTCTATGATTTTTTCTAACATGGATGTAATAAAATATATTTTTCCTAACATTTTTAAAAAATTTTCTTTTTCATCCATGTTCTAACTTACGATTTAATTTTTTATTTTTTAAACTACCATGCTAACTTATCAAAATCAAATAATGTTACAACAGGACGCAATTGGACAACGAGGATCGAATCACATAATTGATTTTTTTAGATTAAATGGTAGAGATCACATCGCAAGGTAAATGATATAACTTGTGATGCAATGGAGGGCGAGCAGTGAGGACCATTAGATCTGGCCGCAGATCAACGGTGGATGGAAAATTGCAAGTTCACACATCGAATATTTTACCGGATAACGTTAAGACTTGGCTGCATAAGTTATATTTCTTGCGACGCGATGAGGAGAAGGGCCACGTGTCCACATAGCGCATTAGCGCTTATCGCACATCACATGATTTATGGTTTAACCATTATCGATATAAGAGTTAAACTTGCAAAAAGAAAAATGAAATAAGTTATAAAAGTTGATTTAATTTTTTATAATTTTAAACTACCATGCTAACTTATCAAAATCAAATAATGTTACAACAGGACGCAATTGGACGACGAGGATCGAATCGCACAATTGAAGTTTCTAGATTAAACGACAGAGATCACATCGCAAGGTAAATGATATAACTTGTGATGCAATGGAGGGAGAGCAGTGAGGGCCGTTAGATTTGGCCGCAGATCAACAATGGACTGCAAATCGCAAGTTCTCACATCGCATATTTTATCGGATGGCATTAAGACTTGGTTGCGTAAGTTATATTTCTTGTGATGCGATGAGGAGAAGAGCCACGTGTCCACATAGCACATTAGTTCTTATCATACATCGCGTGATTTATGGTTTAACCATTATCGGTATAAGAGTTAAACTTGTAGGAAAGAGAAATGCGATAAGTTATAAAAGTTTATTTAATTTTTGAAAATACCATGCTAACTTATCAAAATCAAATAATGTTAAAACAAGACGCAATTGGACGACGAGGATTGAATTTCACAATTGAAGTTGTTAGATTAAACGACAAAAATCACATCACAAGGTAAATGATATAACTTGCAATGCAATGGAGGGCGAGCAGTGAGGACCGTTAGATCTAGCTGCAGAGCAATGATGGACGAAAAATCACAAGTTCGCACATCGCAGATTTTACCGGATAGCATTAAGACTTGGCTGCGTAAGTTATATTTCTTGCGATGCGATGAGGAGAAGGGCCACATGTCCACATAATACATTAGCGCTTATTTCACATTGCATGATATATGGTTTAACCATTATCGGTATAAGAGTTAAACTTGCGGGCAAGCGAAATGCGATAATTTATAAAAGTTGTTATGTTGCGATGTGACATTGTCATCGCAACTTTGAATCAGTGAGATTATATGTTTGATGTTAAGGTTATTTTTTAAGTTTGCTGATATGTGATGCGCCATGATTGGTCACCGTATTATTGGATCGTAGAACCACAGTTCCGCCTGTAGACATGTTGCTTTGGAGTATTTGTGCTTTGTTTAAAATCTCGATAAAGTGATCGTTGTTGATTGCACGCGTATGTATGTTTAATAAAACTCCAATAAACTAATCATCTACGAGTAAAGGGAGTTTATATGGCCCTTACATGTACCACAACGAGATTCACGGCTCCTCCTTTCGGCGTTCCCTTGCACCTCTCGGTGCAATTGCTAGTAAATATAATTGAATGAAATCATATATCTTTGCAAATCGTAGCATACTGTGTTGTCGCAGTCAACACAAAATTTTAACATGTGATCCTTGAATTCAAGACAACGTCCTTAATGGAAATATTCAGTTTTTTATTCATCATTATTTTCTGGATCATAATTGAGATTTATGGGATTTTCATCGTAGATTAAAAAAATATTTATTTATTTATTTATTTTCATAAGTTTGGTAGGATTATATTTTTATTATGTTTAATATATCACCTTGTTCAAGGGGAAATTGACTCACGATTTCACATCAAAGAATACCTTAACAGAGAACCCAATCAACATCTATCCAAAACCCCATGGATATATTTATGAAAATATTTGTTTTAACATGGCTACAGTTTTGTTTAGACATTATTGTCACCCAATAAAATAAAATAAAGTTTTGCCCCCCATCCAATGGTTGATGTCCAATTCAATGGTCAAAAATTTTATTGTTTCTGTCCTTTATTTTTTTATATGGTTCTTAGGGCTTCCTTTCTTATCCCAATAGCTTTGGGAGTGTGCCACATAAGTAGGGAAGGAGGCATGCATTGCCCCAATCTGAAATCTTTTCAAAAGTTGTTTTTATTGATAGTATATAGTTTAGATTCTAGATAGTCACACTATATTTTAGTGAAAGTTATCCTCAAAGCATCACAATGATGCATCCAAACTATTTATTCAAGAAGATCCATGGGATTTTTCACCTTGTCCTGAGGATGAACCACATTAGTTGGTTTGAAACGTCGATGAAATCCTAATGATGTGATTAATCCGAAACGTAGTTATCTACTATCGTATCTGTTTTGAAAGTTGGAATACATTATGACACGAAATACACACTTGAGTGGATTCTTGTAGTGTATAGGATAAATAAATCTTGTTAAATTAGTGTAGCATACTACTAACAAGTATATTTATCAACTCCAAAAAAAATAAGTATAAAATTATATATATCAAATAGCTGGAGAATGGAGGTCATGGTGAGTCAAAAACATTGTTGTTTTTAAGGTGAATTAGGGTTTTCTTAGAGATTACCACTAATATAAATTCAATTAAAAATAAAAACATTAAAGACTTAATATAAAAATTTCTTAAAATTAAAGAAGGTTTGATTTGTAAAAACTAGGATTTTCATTCTAAATGAGTTCTTATAATACTTTGTGTCTTCTAGCTTGATAAATAATTTATCTTTAAAATAATGAAGTTATTTTAAGTGCAACTTTTTGGAGTTTCTGGAGGATTTTTGACTAGAATTTGGTGAAACAATTTGTGGTAGTGAAATCTTGATCTGTGTTGTTTAAACTAGTTTTTTGACTGCATATATGGATTTAACACACCCTGAAAAACACCCTGGGGAATTTAGATTGTGGAGAGTTCACTAGTCAATCTTTAGATTTCAATGAATCTCTGCTAGATTCCAGACAAATTAGATTGCAAAATAAACTAGATTTTTTTTCAAAAAATCGCACTTAAAGACTACTAATAAAAAAATAGTGATCACAAATTAGGTATTTTATGAACTTCACGAATATTTTTTGGATTATTTTTTAATTATAAAATAATGTATAGTTAAAGTATAATAAAATTAAATTTTATAATTTAGTGAAATACTTATATAAAAATATAGAATGATTTCACACACATAAATCTATATAAAGCTTAAAATGATAGGTACTTAAAAACAAATAGATGTCATCAAAATGATGGGAACTAAAATGAAATAAATGTCATTAAATTTTTATTTGAAAGGCGAGATATATTTAAAATTCTAGTAAGGCTAGACAAATTTGAAATTTCAAGCCTGTTGGAAGCATAATAAACATGTTGAATAAAAGAGATTCAAAATGGAATTCCAAACCTTGAAAACGGATTTGGAGGTACCATTGATTGGTAAACTGAGATAATATGCGTACTCTTCCCACATTACAAAATTATTTATTTTAGAGACTGCAACTCGAATCTTCTTCAATGTTCCTCATGATGGAATCGAAAATAGCAAAAGACAATGCAATTAGAGATTCGTTATTTTCATCAGAATCCTGATCCTAAAAACAAATAATAATTTAATAAAGATGTTGTAAAAACAAATAACAATTTAAGAAAAATGTTGTACAAATAAATTTGATTTTTAATATTAAACTATCAAACAAAGAGTGAGGCAAAGTAGTTTTGCAGCTATCAAAAAAAGAGTAAGGAAAATTATTTTTGCAGCGAATCATGTTTCAAATATTTGAGGTTACCTAAAAAAGGAAAACACAGGGCTAATAATAGAAGCATAGTAGCTCTGCATTAAAACACACAAAATCTCACCCTAAACCCATAAAATATCATGAAATTACATTTAAAATTTGTTAATCCACCAAGACTTCATATAGAGGAAAACAATTCAACTAACATTTGGCTAAAATCATGGTCCAAAACTCAAAAATATGAAACTTTATCCCTAATATATATAATTCAAATTTCAAACCCTAATGGGTTTAATTTTCTTCCCGAAAATATAATTCAAACAAATAATGGGATCTTACAGCTGATGAATCATGCACCATTTGCAACATTAAGGGCCTTGTGATTCCCATTTTGACTTCTCCAACATTGGGTCAAAAAGTCCAGAAGAGCTTATAGCAAAGAGATTTCTCAATGGGATGGGCCACTGAGGGCAGCCTTGAGACTTGGGAGCTTCTCACCAAATTCCATGACACTCACCTTAAGCCAATTGTAGGCTTCAAGGCGAGATCTAACATTCAACTGTGCATAGAAGCTTTCAATGTATATATTGGACAAGCCTGAATAAAATCCACAATGAAAGAACGATTGTATTAATGATAAAAATCATCTATCTATACATATGCAATCTAGGTGCGAGACAATTGTGTCTCGGTAACTTATTAACAATAAGAAATAAATAAAAAACTAATTACATAATGTATAATAACAATCCAAAAGGATTAGTTAACATTCTTCCCTTAATCCGAAGGGACATCTGACATGCCAAGTAACAACTTTTCAAACTCTTCATATCTCAATGCCTTACTAAATGTGTCTGTGATTTTCTCTGAAGTAGGAAAATGTGTCAGATGAATAACTTTGGTCTCTACATAATGTCTAATCAAGAGATATTTGGTGTTAATATTTATTCTTCAATCATGAAACTTGGGATTCTTGGCCAACTAAATTGAAGAGAGTTGAAGCCTTTTGTTTCTCCTGCAAGTATTCAAGTATTTTGTGAAGCTAAATTATTTCTTTTGTAGCTTGAGTTGTTGCAACATATTCGACTTCGGTGGTAGAATCAACAAGATTTTTTTTTTTGTGCAGTCTCCAACTGATGGTGTTGATACAAGATTCATCAAATAACCAAAAGTAGAGATCCCATTCTCCTTATCCCCATCAAAATTAGAATCTGAATCGTCAATGAGATGGAAATCTGCAACTTTGGAATATTTGATGTCATATGTTTGAGTGTCTTTCAAATACTTGAGCACTTAATTCGTTGCATTCCAAGGACCTTCAAATGGATGATGCATGAACATGGACAATATCCCTACAACAAAATCTATATCAGGTCGATTAGTAGTTAGGAAATTCAAAATTTGAGCAAGTTGCATGTACTTTTTTGGATCTTCAAACATACTTCCTTCATTGGAAGTAAGTTTCAAATTTTTCTCTACAGGAGTAGCAACAAGGTTATAATCTTGCATCCCATATATGTCCAATATACTTCTTCTGATAATAAAAATATATTTGAGTTTCTTTTCAACTTCAATTCCTAAATAATAATGAAATAAACCCAAATTTGTCATATCAAAAAATCAATAATTATTTTTTAATGGACGCTATACAATCATCATTATTTCGTGTGATCATTAAATCACCTACATAGACAACCAAATATACAACCTACTTTCCAACTTTCTTAAGAAAAAGAGTTTCATCATCGAAATCAAATAACTTATAATTTAATATGAGAAGGTGTTCAGTTAATTTTTCATGCCATGTGCGAGATGTCTATTTCAGTCCATACAAAGCCTTCACCAACTTACATATCTTTTTATCCTTACCTTTAAAAACAAAACCTTCAAGCTAAAACATATAAACATCCTCCTTCAAACCACTATTCAAAAACATTGTTTGTACATCCATATGGTGTATTTTCCAGTTATTTTGAGCTATAAGAGAAAAAAAAGTTATAATTGTGCCCCATGTTGTTGTAGGAGAAAATTTCATCGTGTAGTGAACACCTTCCTTCTGAGCACAACCTTTTGCTAAAATCATTGTCTTATATTTATCAAGCGAACCATCTACCTTGTACTTGATCGTATATGCCCATTTGAAGCCAATAGGTTTGTCGCCAACTGAAGGATCCACTAACCTCCAATTTCCATTATTAATAAGTGCATCATATTCCTTTTTTATCACATCCTTCCATTGATCACAATTAGTAGGTTCTTCAAAACAACAAGGTTCACTAATTGTAGAATGATTAAATTCACATTCATGAGAAACACTACCTATACTCGAAGTAACATCACCTATAGAAGAAATTCATGTTTCAAAGTCGTCATAATTTCTTCGAAATATACGAACATCTGTGGATATTTGTAAAGGTTACTGAAGTGGTTTTGATGGTTTCTCATCTTGGAAATCAAGATCAAGAACACAATATTCAAGAGAAATTTATGATCCTATAGAATAATTACTATCATCCAAATTTTCTTCAATGGTATCATTATCATGAGCCAAAGATGGAAGAACCACAGACTGATCCAGAATGGGAACCCCCATTCAATATGTGGAACATCATTAAAAAATTCAAAATAGAAACTTTTGGATGCAAATTTCTTCAAATGAGTGATTTTCCTATGAACAATGGAATTATATTTATCGCATTCAAGAAAAATAAAATCTATGGAAAGAATATATATTTTTTTCTCTTCATCATACAACCTGTAAGCTTTGGAAGTAGCACAATATCCCAAGAAAATATATTTGTGACTCTTGACACCCAACTTGATGTGTTGATATTTAGGAATTAATGCATAGTATAGAAAACCAAAGACTCTAAAATGTTGAATAGTAGAAATACATTTATACCACATTTCAAAAGGATATTTATTATTGATGACAAAAGAAGGAAAACAATCCCAAATATAAGTTGCACAAAGCACTTCTTCTCCCAAAACATCAACTTAACATTCTTAAAAAAAAATCATGGATCTAACCATATTGAGCAATGTCTTATTCATACGCTCTGCAACACCATTCTGTTGCGGATTGTAAGGTATTGTAGTCTGATGTTTGATGCCATTGTCCTTCAAATATTGTTCAAAGGCATTAGAAGTATATTCACCACCATTATCAATTATGAGAATGTCAATGTTTAGTTGAGTTTCATTTTTTATCATTGATAGAAAAGTTTTAAAATTTTCAAATACTTGTGACTTATCTTTCAACAAATACACCCAAAACGTTCTCAAATAATCATAATTAAATGTCAACATATATTTATTACCATTGGTAGTTGCAATAGTCGTAGGACCACATAAATCTGAATGTATGAAACCTATTTTTCTTGAATCTCTAGAAGAAATATGAATTTTTTTTTTAGAATGTTTCCCAAAAATACAAGAATCACATGGTGTAAGATTTCTTGGAATTGCAGGAAATCCTTTTACACATTGTTGTCTCATAATTCTGGCACTGTCATAGTTAATGTGACCAAAACGAGCATGCCATAATACACTGGAAGATAAAGTATCAATTTGATGTGCTAAAAGAGCATAAATATCATGAGAATTTATAGTAGATGATGTAATATTCAATTTTAAAAGCATACCTTCTTCAACACCAGTCATAATGACTGCGTGATCAAATGTTCAACATATCTCAATGATGCTATCAAAGATATGTATGGAAATCCCTTGTTGTCGAATATGTATAAGAGTCATTAAATTTCTTTGAAATTTTGGAATGTAAAGGACATCCTGTAGAATATAATCTGCAAGCTTTGGTATCGTCAAACAAATGGATCTAATTACTTAAAGCTTAATTTGAGATTTTTTCATAAAATATACTAATCCATCAACTTGATCACTAAAAGTTTCAAAAAATTCTCTCCTAAAAAATGTAGTACTAAAAACATCATTAATATTAAAATTGCAATGGGCAACAATGTAATGTGCATAATCTAATGATTTTCCCTTATCTCGTCGTGGTTGATACCGATTTCCATTCAATTGTTCTCTCCTTTCACTAATTTTTTCCCAAGGAATTTACAATTAGCTGCAATGTGACCAAATTTTCCACATCTAAAACATTTGATAGGTGTTTTATCATTAAAATTTCTTGTTTTTTATCATTTTGTTGTCTATCTCGCTGATTATTTTTGCCCCCTTGCCCCTATAATTTCTTCTACAATGACCGCTAGTACTTTTATCACCTATACAAGTTTCACCATGAGACTTCTAATCTTTTTGTGCAAGCCACAAAGTTTCTATGTTAGAATTTTGTGGAGGCTCTTTCTTCCCAAATACCTTTTTTCTCTCAGCAATTTTGTTCACTAGTTTATCAATTGTAATATCTTTCAATTGTCCAATAGCTTGGACAAATTCCAAGTAGTAACACAGTTACCGATCAAACGAGAAAATTACCCGGTACCCATTTTTTTGAGTTAGCAAAAAAATCACTCGATTTTGAAAAGTGGTGACGTAGAATCATCTTTTTTTTTAGCATAGTTTTAGCACCTTAAATTCTCTTATGATTTTTTTTTTTAATTTCATGATTTTCATGTCGATTTTGAAAAGTGGCGTTGTAGAATAACCTTTTTTTTTTAGCAAATTTTTGCAACTTTAAATTTTCTTTAATTTTTTTAAAATATCATGTCGATTTAGAAAAAAGGTGATTTTTTTGGCACTTTAATTTTTTTATTTATCAAGTATGAACATTTGTTTTAAAATGTTAGTGATTTTCATGTTAATTTTGAAAAGTCTTCATGCAACATCAATCATTTTTGTTCAGAGTGGTGATTTTCATCTTGGTTAAAAAAAAAAAAAATCAAATATAAAAAAAATATGAAAAAAACCAATAAAAGTGTAAAAAAAACAAAAATAACTTGTAAAAAAAATCAAAAAAATTCAAAAAATAAATAAAAATGGAAAAAAAAATTCAAAACAACTCTTAATTTAAAGAGAAAAATAAAAATTAACCCAAAAAAAAAAAATCATTTTTAAGTTAAAAAGAACAACATAATTGAAAAATGATAAAATAAAATAATTTAAATAAAAAATTTGAAAATAATTAAAAAAAACTGAAATATTCAAAATACTAAAATTAATAATATATATATGAATTTTACATTTTTCAAAAAAATAAATAAATAAACATAATTCATTTTTTAAATTAAAAATAAAATAAAAATTAAACATTTAAAAAAAAAATAAAAAAAATATAATAAAAAAAATTTAAAAAATAAAAATAAAATTAATTTTTAAAATACAAAAATAAAATAAATTAAAAAAAATAAAAAAAATAAAAAATAAAAATAAATGAAAATGAAATGTAAAAAAAAATAAAAATTAAATAAAATAATAATAATAATAATTTTTTTTAATTACTTTGATCGTCATCTTGGGAGCCGCGAGGCTCGTCCATTTGGTAGGGGGGTGAGCTGGAATCTATCTCCCTGCCCGACAACCAAGCCTCACACCCCATATGGCGGCGGGGCTCTGTTGTTGGTCAAGGGCAGAGATGGATTTGAGGCTTAGGTTTTATTTTAAAGCAAAAAATAAAAATAAAAAGGAACTATTGACTTAGTAGAGAACTGTGCTAACATTTGATCCACAGGGGATAGAGCTCTCCCTACGAGGCTCTAAGAATCTTTTAGTGCCTTTTCATTGGCCTATGGAGTCTTATTGGAATTTGAAAAGTTTTGAGAAATTGGAAATGATGAACTAATGACTTTGACCAAAAAACTAACTAAAAATTACTTATGGCAGCAGATTATCAGGATCTTAGGGCCTTCACCTCGGGCTTCAAATTATGATAATAACTACCCACTTACTGAATAAATATATACAATCATGTGATATGATCCCTCTAGTGTAACCAATCCAACAAATGGTTACTTATTTGAGTTATGCTCAAACTTTCCTTGAGCAGACAAAAGGAACAAAAAGTAGGCAATTCAAAATGTCCATTGAATATGTGCTCATGATTCAAAAATAAAAGAAGATTCATTTTCTTAGATGGCTTCAACAAACTGTCCAAAGGATCATGAAGAACATGTAATATAAGCTTTTCCGGATGAATTAAAACAAAAAAACAAACCTCCTTCGAAACTGTTGGTTTGTCTATGTGATGAAACCGATCACCTTAATCAATGAATTCTGCAACATCGACCTTCATTACTAGTTGTAACAAACTAGCAATAGGGTCTTCAATAATATTAAGAGAAAGAAAAGTTTGTTCTTGAAAATCTGCATTTGAAGTAGTCGCATTGTCAAAAGCAAAGTTGTGCACGTCCATAAGATTCATGAAAAACACCTCTTCTTCAGCAAAGTCTTCATTTTCTGAACTTGGAGGAAAATCATCATTTCGAAAAAGCGCTAAAACTACCTTTTCTTTTTCACTACTTTACTGCAACCTATGATGGCCATTTTGAAGCCTACTATCTTCAAATCTAAAGGTATATTTATCTCTTTTTTAGCAAATAAAATCAAAAGTAATCCTTCATGTGAATCTAAACCAAGAGTTTCTAAAACATCATATTCATTAGATATTTGAAAAAGATTCACTTTAGTAGGCTCTTCAATAACTGGCACATCAAGATGAAATTCTATTTCACATACTCCTTTAATCCCATCATCTTGGACTGCATTCTCATGCTACTGAAAGTAAGAATTTTCAATATGCTTTTCCTCAATCATTGACTCAAAAAATGAATAAACCAATGGGTCCATTTCATTTTCTTTATTAATGTCAGGCTGCTGAATTTCTTCCTTAACCTCTAGCTGATCAGTGTGTTGCATTACTTTCAAAATTTTTTCCTCAAGTGTAGGAAGATTAAATACTACTAGAACTTCTGATCTGCATGGTTCAGTAACTTGTTTTTCTACTAAAATTTTTTCTGCATCTTTTATTTTCTTTAGATGTGCAACTGGATTTGGATTATCTTCAATCTTATTTGATCTGAAATTGTATATGTTTTGATGATCTGTTGCAATCATGGAATGATTAGGGCTTACTTCATTATTATGAGTACATTACTTAAAGTCTTCATACACTACTTTTGTAAGAAAAATCAGCGTTTCTTGATCTCTCCCATGATTGATATCAACAAATTTATCCAACCTTTCAGCTTCTTCATCATCTTCAAATATAAAATTCTGCAAAGGAGGTTGCACCTTTTGATCATCAACATCTATTCTTTCTCTTAACAAAATTTGGGGAGCATTGGGTCTTCTAAATTGCTGCCTATTAGGCTGATCAAATGAAACATTTCTTGTAGTAGCTGGTCTTGCTTCCATCTTGAGATTTTTCATCTCAGTAGTCAATGATTGACCATCTTGGTTAATTCATCAAGCTCAGAAGTTCCTGAGGTAGAAACTTCAGTTTTTTGCTTTCTTTTTTCTCTATCAGTTCTTCCTCTGAGTTTATCAGTTTCCAACATATTAGATTCAAATTCCAGTGCATTGTCTTGCATTTGTGCTAATGTGGAAGATATTCTTTCCCTCAATAATAAACAAAAATCAGGATCAAAAGCACCAACATAAATGATTTTGGTTGATGTTTCAGTAGGCATTTTTATATACATCTTATTGAATCTTTTAGAAAAATCAGAAATTGATTCTCCTTCTTTTCTTCTTATTGCACTAAATTCAGTGATATAGTGCAGAAAATCTTTCTTATCACCCCATTTCATTAAAAATGAATCATCAAGGGCTTCAATTCCCGTGATGCTACTAGCTGTCAAAGATCTAAACCATTTTCTAACATCACCTTCAAGACTCTGAACAAAAAATCTCATCCAAATATCTTCATGCTCAATATTTAGATTGTTAGCACATGCATAAAAATCAGCAAGATGTTCTTCAATTGTTACCTCTCCCTCGCCATTAAATTTGGTCATATACTTGAGATAATCTCTTGCAAGTAATGCATTCATAGGCTGAGTTAAAACCAAAGGGGCATACATAGTAGCAACAATTGCATCCATTCAGTTAGGGGGTGGGTTTGGACCTGCCATGGTGTGAGTTGTTGGGGTTTGTGGAATAAAAATTTGTGGACTTTGACAATAGACAATGAAGTGCCAACTTGTGATGTAGATATTGTTTGTTGTTTGGAAAACAAGGGAGTACAATATTTTCTGCAAAATCACGGGATAGGGTTTAAAGGACTTATTTATGAACAGTCTTTGAGAAATCAGTATCAGAAGTAGCAAAATTTTTTTTACTCTTCGTCGTAATTAGCGTTTCAGGGTCAGAAACTGGGATTCTCAAAGGGGAATATGGGTTAGCCGTAGTTCTAGTCCTTTTAGGAGTCCTTATAGGAGTCATAAATTCAACAATGGAGTCACCAAGTGTAAAGCAGTCTAAAAATATAGCTGGAATTTTACACCTCAGAACCAGACTTACAACTTTGTTGTTCACCCAGGGATAAATTTCAATTAGCCTCCCCGACAACGACGCCAAATATGTTAGTGCAAGGAGTCACTCCTTGACTGAAAAAGGAGTAAGACTTACACATCATAGTTCATTTCAAGTTTTTTAAAGGTTTTGAAAAGATTTTAAGTGGTGGGATGGCTTCTCAGATGAGTTTGAAATGATTACTTTATCCTTTAATATTTTCATGCATTTGGCAAGCTGTGGCAATTATGGGTAAATGAGTAGCATAGGGAGTAGAGTGAAACAATGAATAGGAGATGGATAGTTGGTACCTATTCTAGGAAATAATCAGATCCTAAATCAGTCATGTAGCTATAATTATGACTCTTTACAGAAAATTTGTTTATGTAAAGTAAAAAACACTCAGAAAGTATATTGCATGCATAAAGTATTCCAAAAATCTTTTATGGAATCTTCACTAACATGTTCTACAACATAAATATAATTTGCAAAAAACTGGAAAGCAGATAATTTACTATTAGATCCTCTAACAGCTCTCATTCACACTTTACTAGCTGTTGCAATTTATAATCAGAAGGAATTAATACATAAGAGGAAACAAACCATACATTAGATGTTCTTGAATCACAAAATCCTCCAGCATGAAGTGCATAAAGGCTTTTCTTTATTATAATGAGTCTCCAGGCAGATCAACCTCCAACCCCCTGAAATGGTATTTACAAATGATATATAAGAAGAGAGGCACTAACTCCACCTCTTCTGAAAAGAAGGAAACATTAATCCTTCATTACAAGTGTCACAATACATTAGAACCTTATCCCATTTAAATCTAATTGAAGGAACAGTTGTAGAAGAAAGAAGAGAATATTTTTTAAGTAAATTCCTGAATGTGTTATATGGCTGCTTCTTTTTTTGCTATCTTATTTCTTCACGTTCCTGGTTCTTAAATTGCCATGTATTTTTATTAAATGCAACATGAAATAATTGTTGATCTCTAAAATATTTGGAACCTTCAACTTTCCCCATGCTGATAGATGTCGAAGAAATTTAGAAACCGATGTTGTTTGAAGTTCCTATAAAGCCTGTAACTCCTTCTGAAATCTCGCCTTTGTCTTTAAAGACGTGTTGATACAAATGGTGATGGTGGTGGGCGCGGGTTTGATTCAGGAATAGAATTATAATCGGAAACTGTAGTAGTGGGGAATGAAATGAAAGAGCGGGAAATATGGAGGTTTAACAGGTTATGGAGGCGAACTATGATAAAATGGCGAAAATTAATCAACAAACAATCCTTTTATTTACAATGACACAACCCTTATATTTGATGGAAAACCGGAATGATAATGAAATAATTTTATAAATAAGCCTTTTGGATAGATTGGTGGAGGTTCATTTTATAAGCGGTGATATGATATAATACAAAGAAACCCTTTGAAAAAGATAGAGGAGAAGTGGAGCGAAATGATAAAAGGACATGTCAAATGTGGGCCAATCGGGAGAGATTAATAAATAAGAAAATGAGAGGGAGGGGGAAACCTTTTATACGTATCGCAATCACAAATAAGGAGTGAAAGGACTTAAACTTAAGACACAGTTGGGAGGAACTGTGAATTTGCGATTCATGATGGGGGTGACGACGTGGAATGTGGTGGGGTCTATTTTATCACAATCGGGCAATGGAGTGAAATCACAAATCACATATCGAGAGTAAAAAGGTGTTTGGAGGAGCGAATAGACATTTTGTTTTCGATTTGCGATATCGCAAATCGGGAAGTCAAACTTTTCGCATATCGGAAGTCAAAGGTCCATCTCAAATCGGAGATTTGGAAATATCGCAATCAAGGACTGGGAAGGTTATCAAATATCGGGTATCGAGGATTCGGAGCATGAAATGGAAAGATTGTGGATTTAAAATGTAAAATGCGATAGCAGTTGATGACATGCCATGGAGAGGGTCCCACTTTGTTATCACAATCAGGTAAATGGGAAGGTAGAAATGAATGCGGTAAGTGAACTTTGAGAAATTGCGATGCGAAATGGTAATGGGTCAAAATATGGTTAAGTGTGGAAAGTAATATACATATAATATATGACATACTACAAAGGTTTGTTGTGTTATGGGTGGAGCTACGGTAATACAAAATATTTGTGGTAAGGTTGTTTTGTGGGGGCGAAGAAGCTATAAAAGTCCCGAAAGCATAACATATTTGGGTTTAGATGGTTTAAAACGGAAATATTTAAAAACGGGATTTGAGACTCAGGTTTTATTTAAAAAATAAAAATAAACCACAATAATATGGTGGATTAAATATGCATTAATATTTTAACATGCTTATTTTCGTCATCAGGTGGTTCAAGTGAAATTTCTTTTTCATCCTGTCTTTCTTTCCTTGATAAACTCCTTCCCACATATCATTAAAAATAAGTGCACTTTTTAGCTTCCTAATCCATTCTTCATTATTCTCCTTTACGCTAAGCACAACTCCAACTATTTTTATCAATGAGGTCATGATTACTTGCATCCAAACAAATCCTTTTGAAAATATGAATTATATGAAATATTATTTAAAAATGAAAAACTTAAATCTCTTTCTCCTTTTAATTTGAACAAATATTTGGCTTAATGGTTTGTTGGTGAGCTCCAAAAATAACCTAGTAGAGAGTTAGGTTCAACTTATTTCAAATCAAAATAAAAATAAAAACTTGCCTTGGAATATTTCCACCACTTTTAACTCCAAGTTAATTAATTTCATAATCAACCACTTTTACTTTTACTTTTTCATTTCACTTGTCTTTAACCATTTTCTTTTTCTTAAATATAATTGATAAAAGAAATCAGAAGTATTTTCTTTAATCACAATTTCATACAATTTCCATTCGCTTGATACTCACCAATTGTTTCTCTTATTACCTTTCACGTTTATTTGTTTCTTTCTCTGTTCACTTTCACCTTTGTGGCTTTGCTTCTTTCTTTGTTCACTTTAACCTTTCTAGCTCTGCCTACTTCCACACAAAGATGTTGTTTCTGGAAGTAATATAAAACATATAGGAAATGTATTCACCTTACTTATGGTCTGATATTCTAGAAAATGTTTCCATTCCCATTTAATTTTTACAAATCCTTGACAAAAAATCATGTAAATCTTTTTTTTACTTTCACTTTCATGAACCTTGAAGAATTCTCTACTTGTCAGAATATGTGGATTAAATTCAAACATCAGAATGGAAAAAAATATTCCACTAAAATAATTAATAATTCACTTCTAAAAATGCTTCAAAGCTTCACTAATATTTAATATTATTTTTTCACTACCAATTATGCTAAAAATAGAGTTACTGGTGGGTAATAACTTTTAACTTGGTTTCCAACATTCCTGTAGTCTTTATCTCATGCCTTTGCAAGCAATGCGCTCATCAAAATGTGTTTTATGAAACTTGTACATTCTTCCCTCCATAAAATTCAAACATCACCTCCTTAAAAACACACTTAGTAGGCATGGAGTTTATAAAAAACTCAATCAGGGATCTAATACCATTGTACAAGCCCGAATAAACTCCACAATGAAATTAAGATTATATTAATGATAAAAATCACCTATTTATACATATGCAATCTTGGTACGAGACAATTGTGTCTGAGTAACTTAGTAATGGTAAGAAATAAATCAAAAACTAATTACATAATTTACAATAAAAATCTCGAAGGATTAGTTAACATATACTCGGATGAAATTGAGATTGAGAATAAGACTCAAATTTTCTGCTTTTGGCTTAGGATGGTCCTCCTCACAATTGCCTTTTTCTGAAGCGTGTTGCGTAGACTCACCTTTATATAAAATTTGTCAAGGATTCCAAATTTTGACCGAAGAAATGTTGAAATATTATTGATTTATGCTGAAATGCAGTGCAATTTGATGGAATTTGATTTTTATGAGATGATAATATTTTATTATTATTATTTTTTTTAATAGAAAAAGATTTAACATTTTGAAAAAAAATCACAAACATTTAATATCTATTTTATTAAAAAAAATAAAAATTCTCATGTAAAATTGAACCAACCTACCTAGATCCATCTTAACTGTAGATCTACCAAGCTCTTAAAGGGATCAAGTCTCTTTTCACTTTAAAAAAGGTTTGCATCTGATGATATTTGATCACTTTACGTTTAAATCTACCAAAGTTAAGATGGGTTTAGTTGTGTGTGTGTGTGTGTCCTTCTTACCTATAAATATTATTGACAAAATTGTAGGTTTTCGAAACCAATTGACTATTTTAACTGAATTATATATATATATATATATATATATATATATATATATATATATATATATATATATATATATATATATATTATTTTTATGTAATTTCACTAAATTACATGATAGGAACAAGACAAGATATTATAACATATCTTCCATACTCGACATTATAACATCTCTTCCATACTCGGCTAGAAAGTGCCTCTCGACGCAATGAATTTGACTTGCAAATAATTACATATTATGATGAAAACATATATAACAAGTAGTTCATAGCAACTTATACTCATCTTCTCAAAAGTTCTAATGACTTTATATTAGTTACGTTTTAATTATAAATATTTATCTATTTGTTAATAGAAAACATTAAATAGATAAATTTTATCTTTGTAATACATTAAAATTTAATTTTTATGGTAATGAATTTTTGTAATTTGTCGTGTTTTGTGATAAATTAAAAACTAAATTGGAAAGGAAAAAAATCATTGAAAAATACACAAAAATAGAATAATAAAAATTAAAATACAAAAAACCAAGAAAGTTAAAATTATATGAAGGAAACTAAAGTAAAAATAGAAAAAATAAACACAAAAAATAATAAAAATAGAAAAAGAAAAAGAAAAAAACTATAATTGAGTGAAGGTAACTAAATTGAAACTAATGAAAAACACAAGACAAAAAAATAAGAAAATAGATTGATATAAGAAAAACCTTAAAATAATAAACAAAATATAAAATAGATAAATAAATTTTAAAATAAATAAATAATTAATTAATATAAAATTTTAAATAATAAAGACAAAGATGTGATCACAAAAATAAAACAACTAGTAAAAGACATAGTATAACTTATAGATGAATTTTTTTTTTTAACCAAAATCTAAGCAAACAATTTCAAGAAAGATTGTGATTTTGTGTTGTTTTAAATGCATTTTTGAATGCATAGATGGATTCACCACCTTGGAAAACCCCCTAGGACACTGTAATTCTAAATATTAAACAACTTAAACTCATTTTTTTTTAAATCTCTGCTGGAGTTTGATTAAAAAATCATTCCGTCTATAAGTTAGACAACGCCCTAATAAAATATTATATTGTTGAATGTCATCACAAAAAATTAAGAAATATGATTAACTAATATTTTTTATATTCACGTGTATACATTTTAATATATGTTTATTTTTTAATATATATTTGTGTTTTATTTTTATTAATATATATAGTTTTTTATAATTAAATTTATTAAAATAGGTTTTTAATATAATAATAAGTCATTTTAAATTAAAAATATGGAAGAAAAAACTATAATTTATGAAAATGGAACTAATAGAAAAAAAATACAAAAATACAAAAAAACAAAGTTAAATAAAAAGGAAATAAAAGTTTAAAAAAAATTAGGAACTAATAAAAATGGAAGTTTCTAAACAACCCATAATAAGACCTCAACCAATTACCTTTCAAATAAATAAATTTAAATAATAATAAAAAATAGCAAAAATTGAATTCTCAATGTTAATTAAGCAACAATTTTTTTGGTCAAAAACAAACTAATACACAACGAAATTGAATGTGTAATACCATACATGTGGTATGTATAATAATATATAAAATTTTAATTAACATAAATACAAATATATTTGTAATGATAATGATGATTATCTTATATTAAGATAATATGGTATATTGGACCCTAAAAAATATGAAATTACCCAAAGTATTAAGTATAACATAGACAATGTAAGAAAAATTGCTTTTCATATTCATTCCTTTTAATGTTGCAAACATGAGAAACTCATTTAAGAATTGGCAAACCCTAGGTTTTCCATAAAACTCATGAGAATTTGTTTAAGGATCATTTATATTTACACATTTTGACATTTTTTTTAATTTAAATAATTTTTTATATATTATAATTTTGATATTTTAAATGGATGAAAAAAATTAACAATATTTAAAATGTATTTTTAATAAATTATTAATTAAATTTAAGATAGATATTTAAAGGAAAGATATTATCCTCTTTATTCGTAATTAGCTTTCATAAATAACTTATTAATTTTTTAGTAATTAAAAAAAAATTAAGAATTTTATTAACATTACAAATTTTGAGTCTAGAGGCAATTTAATTAGGGATTGTCCTTTTATGATGTATCATATAAATCATGAAATTCAAGGTTTAAATTTCTTGTAGGTGAAGCTGAAACAAAAGGGCATAATTTATTTACCCCTCAAGGCATAGAGTAGTGAGAGGGTGTTATGTTAAGGCATCCTATGGTGTAAATGTCACCGGTTAGAAAATTTGTGGGAAAAAATGCATTCATGCTAAGAGTCTGTGTGGCCCAGACAAGGTGCAATCCTTTGGTAATTTTGATGGCTTAGATGCCCCTGAGTCACTGCTATTCAAGACACAAGTTAGGCGAGCTATTGATCTCAAAAATCACATTACCTAGCAAAAAAATTAGAAATTTCAATTTTAACTTAAAAAAAAATTACTTGAAATCATTACAACCATGAAAAAAGCGCACGGACTAAACTGTAGCCTATGCACCAACTATTAAAAACTTATAAAAGATAAAAATTACGAAATATACACTCTTGATATGAATTCCAATTATAAATCCAGCTATAAATTCCGACCATTGTCGTCAATATCAAAACTTTACTAGTATACAATATCTCATTCGATGAGAAGTATTTAGTTGGAAAATAAACTATCAAAAATAAATAGTGTAACCAATTTTTTTTTCTTGGAGAAAAATTGAACTTTTTGTTAAGGCAATAAAAATTTATATCTGCAGATGAAAAGTAATTATAGTTTCTGTGTGCCTACAAGAGACAGAGAAAAAATGTAAACAATGTATGACGAAGTCCATAGTGTGTACCAAAATGATATAGACCTGGGCCTCCCCATGTATAGAAAAAACAACCTTCTTAAAACCATGTTCAAGTACATATATCACTGTATCACAAAAACCAAAAAAACACGCTTTGGACACATAATTTAAACTATATCATATTGACATTATGAACTACTACAGCATAACTAGCCTGGATAAAAGTCTGCTTCCTATGTAGAGGCAAAAGGTTTTCATGTGATGAAAGGAGGGTTATGGGACTCCCGAATCCTCTTCTCTATGGTCTATCAAATATGCCATATACCCAAAGCCTATTGAACACCATATTTAGATAAGAGATCCGCCTCTGCGTTCCGTTCTATGTGGTAGAGTGTAACCACCTCTTATATATTGGAATTTTATTTTATTTTTTTCTAAAAAATAAATTATATTTAATAATTTCTAATAATATCACTAATCCATAAACATCATCACAACTAAAAAGGATAAAAATGACATATTTTAAGAACCAAATTTTATAAAACCAACCAGTAATAAACTTGTGAATATTAATAAGTAATAAGGGGAATAGTGGCTATACAACATAGTCTCTACCTCTACCGCTATTTAATTGATTCTTTTGCATAAAGTTTTTCGTAAAGTAGAAGCTATCTACATTGGCGTATACAATATTATTGGTGATATTTTTATTTCCGAATATCTTTTTGTATTTCTGCAGAGAGGTCTGTATTTCATCCACACTTCTTGTTCCCCACTACTTGCTCTGCACAATGATGACTACACAACTTATTCTCTACACGTTATATATGGACACATAACTCTATTATGCAGAGAGGTCCACATTTCACCCACTAAAGGATTTTATTGCTAATATTTTAGTAAGAAATTTACGTATATGCTATTATTGGTGATATTCGTATTTTTAAATATCTTTTTTTATTTGTGCGGAGAGGTTCGTATTTCATCCACATCGCTTGTTCTGCACTTCTTGCTCTGCATAATGACAACCACACAACTTCTTCCATACGTGCTATATTCGGACACGTGACTCTACTCTGCAGAGAGGTCCACATTTCTTCCACTGAAGGATTTTATTGCTAATATTTTAGTGAACAATTGACATATGCGATATTATTGGTGATATTCATATTTTCAATTTTTTTGAATTTGTGGGGAGAGGTTTGTATTTCATCTACATTTGTGTCTCAACCCATTCTTGTTCCGCATAACAATGACTGCAAAAATTCTTCCGTACATGCTATATATGGATACCTAACTCTATTATGTAGAGAGGTCCACATTTCGTTCACATTTCTGTCTCATCTATTTCGTCTACTAAATTATTTTATTTATTAAATATTTTAGTAAGTAATTAGATTATATGATATTATTAGTAATATTCGTATTTCTGAATATTTCATACACATTGCTTGTTTCGCATTTCTTGCTCCATACAACAACAAATGCACGACTTTTCTCAGATGTGGTATAGATGGACACATAACTCTATTGTGCGATGTTTTTTTATTTGTGTGGAGAGGTTCCTATTTCACTCACATTTCTTGTTCGACACTACTTTCTATGAACAACGAAAATTGCACAACAAGTCTCCCATACATGTTATATTTGGACACATAACTTTATTCTGCAGATAGGTTCGCATTTCATTCACTAAATGATTTTATTGCTAATGTTTTAGTAATAAAATGAAGTATACGATGTTATTGGTGTATATTTTTGTATTTGTGCGGAGAAGTTCGTATTTCATCAACATTTGTGTCTCAACCCATGCTTGTTCCACACTATTTACCACTTTTTAATTGATTTTTTTGCATAAAGCTTTTTGTGGAGTTGAATTTATCTATGTTGACATATACAATATTATTGGCGATATTCGTATTTCCCAATATATTTTTGTGTTTGTGCGGAGAGGTTTGTATTTAATCCACATTGCTTATTCCATACAACAATGATCCCAATATATTTTTGTTATTGTGTGGAGAGGTTTGTATTTAATTCACATTGCTTATTCCATACAACAATGACTGCACAAATTCTTTTGTATGCGTTATATCTCGACACATAACTCTATTGTGCAGAGAGGTCTTCATTTTGTCCACTAAAGGCTTTTATTGCTAATATTTTAGTAATAAATTGACATATACAATATTATTGGTGATATTCGTATTTCCAAATATCTTTTATATTTTGCGGAGAGGTTTGCATTTCATTAACATTGCTTGTTCCACACTGCTTTCTCCACACAACAATGACTGCACAACTTCTTCCATATGCATTATATTTGGACACGTAACTCTATTGCGTGGAGAGGTCTGCATTTTCCGCACTGCTTGGTCCACAAAATTTTTTTTATACATGCTATATGTGGATACCCCACCAAAGAAAATAACTATTTTAGTAAATGGTTAATCGACATGAATTTATTGCTAATATTTTGTATATTTAAAACATCTTCTTGTGCAGAAGTGCTCTTTACCAATGTCCACACTTTACACTAAGTGTTAATATTATTGCTAACATTTTAGTTATAAATAATGCATATTAATAGTCAATTAAATAAAATTTTTGTGGATAATAACATTTTTTATGTTCATGTTATTGATAAATATTTTTATTGTAAATAATGTTTCGAATATTTGTTTATTTATTCTCTTGTGCGAAAATGCTTTTTGTGCGGATGTACGCGCTTTGAACTAAACAATTTTATGGCTAATATTATTGCTAATACTTTAGTTATAGATAATGCATATCAATATTCAAGTGAGTAAAAGTAGTGTGGAATGCACACAAAGTTGTATACACAATTGTGTTTCATTGATCAAAAGCTTTATTTGTTGCATAAGAAGCTTTCAAGTTTGCATTGTGCGGATGATAGCATTCTTTATGCACATATATTGAGAATATTTTAATTATAAATAATGTGTAATACTTATATTTAAGTAAATTTCAATTATAAATAATGTTTCAAATTAGAATATGTGCGGAAGTGCACAGAAAGTCCATTGTGCAATGAAGTTTTCAATGTGTGAATCAGCGCACTTGGACTTTAGTATTAAATAATTGGAATACCACCGAAGCAAGAGGTGGACTTATATGATTATTTCTAATACTTTAGTCATAAATTATATGTATCTACCCATCTCTACAACTAATTAAGTGGGGTATGTATTTCACCCACACTTATGTCTCAGCTCATGATTGCTCTGCATTGCTTGCTTTGTACAACAACATTTGCACAACTTCTTTCGTGTACGCTATGTGGGGACACGATTCCTCCACAAAATATGTGAGCTAGAGTCCAACAACGCGAGTAGCTATGATACATCATATCCTTTTATTTGGATGGGCTAAAATTTTGGTGCTCTTACTGTAAGTATTGAGACTGTTTTACGATGGCCTCGATTATACTTATAAATTCATTTGATTCATTGCTTATGCCAAATGCATACCCTATTATTATTATAACAAAAGAATATAGTTAATATAGTTAATATGTATTAATGGTTAATCATTACAAGCATTAGACTGTACATCCATTTATTATTTTCATTGTAATTATATAGTAGAATTATAAAATTAATCATTGTACGGAATATTGATATGCGAAGGTCAACACAAGAATTTTTGCACAATCAATTGTCGCACAATGGTAGTGCAAATACCAAGCACTGTGTTGTGTAAGTACCACTAATCGGAAGTGAGCTTGGAAATATCAAGTTGAATTCAAGTTCCTAAAATATGTTATTGTCAATGTTATTGGTATGATGTTATTGGTATTGAATAATGAATATTTGTTGTTCACAATCTCATTTTGCGGAGCCACATTAGAATATTCAGCACTATATATGAATTAATAAATAATGGTGAGCCATAAAAGCTTTAGTATATTATAGCAATTAATTAATGATAATATAATTAATTAATATTGTTCTAGACATTATGAAGAGGTCAAAATCCGTGCACAGGTTTCATTGTTTTCGAGGTTGGCAATTTCATTTACTCTTTTGGGCAAAACTTTCTGCATAGTGAAAGCCCTGCACAAGTTATCGATGTTGTTTGTTTTTGTTTTATTGGGTGAAGGGAGTTTATTATGAGGAAGTGCGAACAAAATGCTTTCTCCACAAAAAAATCAGCAACATCCCTTGTTCTCCTGCACATACCATGTTTTCCAGGCTTTTTATCGTTAATAGAAAACACATATGCCTTCAATATAAACCAATTATCCACTAAACGCAAAAAAAAATCCCACATATTAACTTAAATAGTTTAATAATGTCCTATGCACCACCCCACACAATGGAAACCAACAATACTAATCATTCTACAAAGATTCATAGCTATACAATCAAAATCTCTACACATCTATGCTACTGCATAGTATCACTACTCAATTGAGTGAAGGTTGGATCGTTCTAGAGTGCAAATAACTTGTAATGACATCAATGATAGGAACATCGAGCAGAATATTTTTTATGGTTATTTGTAATGAGAAAGCATTCATGTTTTCATTATGTGAATCTGTGTATTTATGGACTTCGCATTGAAGGAATTTATATTTGTTGTTTGGAATAACACTGAGAAAAGCGATGACCGATACGATATTATTGTGAATATTTTATTTATAAATAATGTTTTTTATTTCTAATATTTTAGTATTAACTATTTCATATTTTCTTTTGCAATATTTTAATTATAAGTAATGTGTATCTCTGTATTGTCAAATATCAGCAGTCTGATATCATTGAACACTAGATTTCTTTATAGTTATGTGGTAGTCTATTGCGGGGATGAAGCTTTCAAGCTTTGATTCTACAAACACTCGTATTTTGCATTAAAGGATTTTGTAGATTTTTTTTTTCTGGCAACTAATACGTAAGTGTTGAGTTTGGCTGCGAAAAATTTCAAAGCTAACATGTAGTATCAATTTTCATTTATCAAATTTGATATCGCATATTATAATCATTATTTGTGTAGTATAACATTAATGTTTGTAACGTATTTTATTACGTTATTAATGTAGATTTTGTCTAGGGAGTTGGAAGTGGCAGTGAGACGTAAATGAGACACACTACTTATTTCAATGAACACAGTTCATTTAATATATGTATAATGCGAGAAAAGAAAAAAGGCATTAAAGTGATGAATTGACATTTGGGTTATGAACTTACTTTTTCAAAGTAAACGTTGGCCAATAGCATGGAAATTCTACATAGTAAATCTTCTAGATACGCGTTGGTTCAATGAATAACTATGCAAAATACAATTTTAATAAAATATTATGTCGACACTAATTTCTAAAGCATGTAAGGAAGATTGATCATGAAATTTAATCGTGTTAAGTAAAACACGTACGATTTAAAGTAAAAAAATTTACAACAATATTTTATGATTAAAGATCAAGAAAATCATTACTATCCACATTGATAAGAATTACCAGTTAATGGTTATCAATGAAATCGATATTAGTTAAATTTTGTTTCAGAACTTAAATTTTAATTCATGATTTAGATGAGTTATTGCCTTTTACACATTATATATATGCTTGTTGTCTCTAAAAATAATTTTTCGATGTTCATTTTGTTCTCAAACTGTTAAGTGTTTTAAGGTATTTATTTATAATTTGTCTACTGTTTTTTGCATTTTTTACTAACACCAAAGAAATGGATCAAAGAAACAATGGAAGGGGCACAAAGGAAGATGTACATGCAGAAAGTGAAGATATTTTAATTCTCAACCAATTTATCTTAATGCTTAGAAAATATATTTAAATGTTAATGCATAAAATACTAGAACTGCAGTAAATGCTTAGGCATCTCGAAGATGAACTAGATATTTTAATAACGTTATCAGAAGAGTTATTGCAAATCATGAACAACTGAATCAGTTCTCTCTTCCGATAACATAATCAATACAATCGTTAATTCCCATAAAAAATGGTTAATTCATAGAGGAAGCACTAATAGTTTTTTTGTTATTTTTTGAATAGATTTTGAAATTCAGTATATGTTAAAGGCTATGCATTGTAATATTGTTGAAAAATTTAATGCAAAGAAACATATCGAAATATTATGGATTACAAATCTATGTATAAATGCAATATGTTTTATAAGGTATATCATTTAAAAAAATCATGTGAGCTTTGTATGACGAGTTATTTGGATATTTGTTTAAATATTGTATGGAATAGATATTTAAATAGGAAAAAATATTGAATTTGTAAACAAAGAACATCGTTAATGTAAAGTAATGTCACGAGTATGAGTAGTTATAGAACTTGAAAATTTGATAAATCAAGAAAACAATGTAAAAAACGACGATGAGGGAAAAAATAAAAATAAAAAACGACATATCATAATATAAACATAGAACCAGAACCAAAAAAAAAAAAATCATTGGACTACGTTTATGTACAATGTCATAGTAACATTTACATTGGTAAAAAAATCGTCTTGTTATTGTGATGAGTATATTTCTAATCTTGTTTGCATGGGTGTTAGGCTGATGAATAGTTCTTGTGGACACGAACGATCTCCCTAGTATCACAAGGATAGCTAGAAACAAACAGGACAAATGTAAACTACTTTCTCTAGATTATATGTAATTTAGAATTTTCTATGATGAAGAAAGGACTTACCTATGATCCAATTCTAATTGAATTATTCTTTCCTGTTTCTCCAAGAAGTCACTTCTTAAGATCTGTAAAAAAAGACATAGAAGAGAATCAAAAGAACCTGCAACATATACTAATTCAAAAATCACAACTCTATCTTAATGATCAAGGAATTTAAGAAATAAGTCATTCAAGTATACACATAAACAACTTATTGAGAAAATAGGATCCAATTGTATTACCTTTAAATAAAAGGAGTCTTACAACCGCGTTCACCTTGATGTTGTACAGGTCCTTCCGGGGTCTGGAACAAGCGTTTTCCTTTGGTCTGACAGGCCCTTCCACTCTTTGAACCAGCCTAACTATGATTATGTAATCGTTCTCATAGCTAGCAAAAAGATTATGTTTCTTCAGCAATTCCCTTCTCTATTGTAGCTACCAAGTACAAATCAAGTACTAAGTGTATACAAAATGTATAGAGAAGTTTTACATATGTGAGCATGTACCCTTGAGACTGAACCAAAGCTTCAATTTATAAGAGAAGGAAAGTGGTTACAACTCCAAAATGGAAGGGATAGAGTCCCCTTATCAATGGATTAAGTTCCAAAGATCAAGTAATAGGCTCCTTTTATGAAGGAATGAATGTTCATGATAAATGGAGGGAGTAAGGCTTCGACTAGATAACGCCTTCTAGAAGCTTCCAGCTAGGAGAATATTCGACCAGCTGGGCTTCTAGAGTTTACTTTCACCTTAAATTTACCTTTTACAGGGGTTCGCACTTTTAATGAAGAAAATGTGCGGTCGGCTCCGCATTTTTTAGAGCAAAAGGGTGCGGTGCCGCAGGTAAGGCTAAGGAAAAGTGCGGTACAAGTGTTTTTATGATTTTTATAAGATTTTCTCCAAATTTAGGACTTGGTTTAGGAACTTTAGGGTTGTAGACTTCTAAGGGAGCATTATATAGGTATTGATGAACCCATATAGATAGTAAAATGTCATGGTGACAAAATAATGTGTAATAGATTGCCCCCTAAAGCATGAAGTCTGAGATAATTCAAAGAGTGAAGTCCTTTATCATTACAAGGATTGGCTTGTGGACGCCAGTTGGAACCTGTAAAAACATTCAATGCAAACATATATATATATATATATATATATATATATATATATATATATATCATCGCTGAGGTAGGCATTCCCATACTCAGAGAAAAAAATAACTAAATCAAAACTTAACTAAAATTTTCTGATATAGAAATGATTCTAATATCACATCAATAGTAGACACAGTATGGAAGTAGCCATCTGTCATGAATATTCTACTGCATAATGAACAATAAAACTCCTCGCAGCCTAGATGGTGGAAACTAGATCTAGGGTCTTGATTTATGCTCCCCGAACTAGTATGATTCTATCCATGCGATTAATTGTGTCGAAGTCGAACATGGTAGAAACCACTTGATTACTAGTCAATGATGTGAACTGCTAACAAGTGTGAGAGAAAGCACCAATAATGAAAATGACTCTTAAAGTACTCAGTACAATCCATGAAGTTTTAATAAATGATTTGAAGTCGAACACTTCATAGAATCATCCGATCGGAGGTCAATGATGTAACTTGTCGCCGAAGGAAAGAAATCTGCCATCAGGGCATGCGGATTCCAAGGTACTGAAGGATTCTAGATCAACTTCCTATATGATATGTTGTTGTTGATAGAAAGTGACCCGTCGTAGGAAATCCCACGATACGAAACCATTAGATCAAGTTTTGTAGAAATATTTTGCAAGGACTGACTCAGGGATGGCCAACGCGAATGGAGACATATGATTGCAGATGAATGGTTTGTTTGAATTGTTCTCTTGAATACATAATGACACTGCAGATGGTTTGGTAACAATTGACCTAAAGCTAATATCCAGAAACCGGCTGAATACTTTCAATGTGGTTTGATTAACTGATAGGCAAAGTATTTTCATAACCCAGGTAGAAGTGTGACAAAAAGTGTCATGTTCAAGAGTGGTATACTACTTTTAATCAAATTTTAACAACTGGATCCATTTTCTCTCTTTTTCCCTATCCATTTCTAGCAAGTACCTCTTTATTTTTGACAAGCTTGAGGAGGATAACATTTTCTTGTTTGTGTAAGCTCATCCTTCGGATGAGTCCAAATTAGTATAAAATATAACCCTAAGAAGGAGTGGTTCGTTCCTATTTATAATTGACAGGTCCTTTATTGTTAAATTTTAACGAGTCCAGTATAGGAGAAACTCAGTGTTTTTCAATTTTAGGGAGCCAGAAGAAAAACTTAAGAAAACTCTGTGGATGTACTTTTTCGTAAATTTAGTCTCTCAAGTCCGAAAAAGGATAAAATAATACAGGAGTGACCTCTATTGACCATGATTAGTCAACGTATACATTTTTCGTAAATAGTCCATTTCCGTCTGGAAAAGGGGTAAACTTATACAGAAGGGATGATTGTTCATTTCCTTTAACGAGTTCGAATAGTCAAGTACTCAGCAATCTTTTCATGTTTAGAGAGTCTGAAAAGGGCTTAAAAGAGAACTCAAATTTCACTTTTTCGTAAGTTTTAACGAGTTCAAAAAAGGGATAAAAATTCACTCATGGTTTTCTCTTTTTCGTAAGTTTTAACGAGTTCAAAAAAGGGATAAAAATGTACTCACGGTTTTCTCTTTTTTGTAAGTTTTAACGAGTTCGAAAAAGGGATAAAAATGTACTCATAGGGTTCGATTTTTCATAATTTTTAACGAGTTCGAAAAAGTGATAAAAAGTATACTCCTTTGTCAAAAATGATCATTTTACCCAAAAAAATCCTGTATTCTGCACAAAAACTCAAAAATTAAACATACCTATTTATGATTAATAAAAATAATTTGGAAAAAAAACTTTTCAAAGTGGAAAATAAAAAAAATTATATTTCATTTATTCAAAAAATCTTATAAAAGGAGTTTTTATAAATCATTTTTACCATTTGATTCCAGAGTGAAAGTTGAGAGCTTTTGGTGAAAAATGTTCCAGAGGAGATTACGGAAAATTCGACCGTCGGAATAGAAAATCGTCAGCTCCAGGTAATCCACATCATCCCCGCCTTCATTTTTTTCCATTCACTTTCTTAATTTAGGTTTTAAATTCATTTTTTAGGAGAAAAATATGTTCAAAATTTCGCTCACGGGGGTCCGCAGGTAATACACATGACACTTGTGGACCCCAACAATTTTTCAAAGAGAAACTTTTTGTGGTCTCGCACTTTTTTACAGGACGCGTGCGGATCCTTGCACTGTTTCTGTGCAAAAGGTGCGGAGGCACCGTGAAGAAAATAAAATGATTGATTCTCCCAAAATAAACCAAAATTTTTCACTCAAATTGTTTCTAATCTTCCAATTTTCCCATTGCAGAATATCTACAATGCTTGAGTGGAGGGAACGTGAACATGAAGCAGTTGATGAGGCCGAAATGGTACATGCGCCCACATTTCGTGTGTTGAGGGAATGTGGTTTATATAAATTTTTGGGCTATTCAGGGTATGAGGGCCCAATTAGACTTACTCACATGGCTAGTAAACAAGTGGGACGCCCAGGAACAGTGCTTCATAATTGGAGATCACCAGCTTGAAATCGAGCTGGAAGATATATATTTTCTTACTGGTTTATCAAAGAGAGGTGAACCAATCTCTTTATTTGGGGCTAGGGCAGGTGGCCAATCTGTCACTAGCCTTCAACATGAATTTTGCAATGAGGAAGCGGATCCCAAAGACAAACGCATTGATATAAAAAAAAATCGTCCATCCTGAACTCAAAGTGGTTGCATTTACTGTAACCTGGTAGTGTGGGAGTACAGCTCCACACGTTGCTACTAGATCCCAGATGCATACTGTTGTTGATTGTTTCAGAGGCACCATTTTCAATTGGTGTGAAGCAGTATTGGCTAACGTAAAAGGCCAATTGACCAGGGCAAGAACTCAAAGTTGAAAAAAATTGGGTATGGAGCTATTTTTGTCACATTTTCTCTAGAGAGAATTCCTTCACTTGCCCCACAACTTATTTCAGTTGATCATGGTAGAGTCAGGGAGCCTCAGATGGTTCGATAGGTTGCACTGATGGCCTGTCATAGCAAGGGCGGTGAGATTGTTCGTTTCACTCCAGCTTATTTCCATTGGTTGGAGAACCAAATCTTCGCCATAGAAGATTTCCCATATGTCGGGATAGACTTCCGTGGTGACGAGAGATGTCTCTTCCTCTGGGAACACGGTGGGATGACTCAGGTAAGAATCATTTTGACATGTTCTAAATTTTAATTTTAATTTTGTTTTTGTTTAAATCGTCCAATACTGATAACAAAAATTTTAAAATGCATATGTTGGTCCACGCAGGCTAGCCACGCTTCGTCGCTTCAGTAGGAAGCAAAGAGAGCCCGTTGCAGCACCACAGGATCAGGCAGCTAATATTCTTACTAACCTAAAACATATGTAAAACTTCTCTATACATTTTGGAATCCTGTAAAATACCATACGGATGGAATCCTCTTCCATAAAAATATTTGAGGATGTTCGGAGATCGGTTAAGCATCGGAGAACCAAGCGATTTCCAACAACTAAATGACATGATACACGTAGATGCCCCTTCATCAATCACAATACGAAAGCAACGTGTGTTTTTGACTAACACTGGAATCTAGAAAGCCATTTGATGGGGTAGGCGAGGTGTAAAATTTTCTAGATTGAAGACCATAAGGTTCGAATCCTGCAGATCTACGGCTCCTAAAACTGACAATAGTAATTTCCTTTGTGCTGGACATGATTGCAGCACTTCCAAAGCCAACATTGCCGAAGGGGAAATTGCAAAATCTTCGACAATGTTGTAATTCTGAGCGGCTCTTGCATGTGGATTGAAAGTTGATTTACGAAGTACACCTTTAGGAGGTGGTTTGATTACTAAATCAAGATTTGGTTTCTCGATGTGAAGTGGATCGGAAACTGAAGGAGATACAGCCGGTGTAGAATTAGAATTTTCTACTTCTTTACCAGTAACGGGATTTTTACTACCATAGTCATGCGATCGAGTTGAAACCATAAAAATATCTGCTAATGTATTAGAAAAAGATCCATCATTTTACTAGCTTGAATTGGAAAGGGATCCTTCAAGATAGTAGGAGTGGGTGAACCTTTGACGAACTTAGAAACTTATTCCCTATGTGGAAATTCCTTGGTGAAATGATCCTCGTCACAGATAAGACAAGGATAACTAGGTTTCCGTTTGTCATCAGTTGATTCAGTTTTATCAATTTTTTCTTTAGGAGGTGAGGTATGTTTATTATTTTTCTTCCCCCTTTTATTTTTTTCAGATTTCAACTTAGTAGATGAATCTACAATGTGAATATCGGTAGTAGTTTCCAAGGAAGATTCTCCTTTTGGTGAATTAGGTAAAGTTATTATAGGAGAAGTAATCTTTGAATATTTCTTCTTATTCTTAGTTGTAGTAACCGAACCGATTACACCATCAGCAGCATGAGAGCCTGAAGGAGTTGTAGTTAACTAACCAGGTCGTGGTAAGTCAGGGATTTTCTCATACAAAGTTCCAGACTGGGTATATACGAAGTCTAGATATTGAGCTTGAGAAATAACTTGTTATTCCGTAACAAGTCCTGCTTTGGCTACATCTTCAGTGATTTTTGGTAGTAATGATTTAACAAACCATTCTGCCAATATTTGATTCGGGATAAAAACTTTTACCAAACGTCTTCTACATCTCCATTCATGAATATGATCTGATATATATGTAGACGTAGATTGTTTTAGTGAAGTTAATAATTTTGTGCCATTGTCGTATATGACTGACAACTAAAAATGAGTTAAGAAGGCATTTGCTGGGGCGTTGAAATTGTTAAACGAGCCTCGCGGTAGTTCAATGTACCACTTAGCAGCTAATCCTATTAACATTCTCTGAAAAAGTCTAAGTCGAACAGAATCGTCAATTAATGAGTTAGATGTGCACCAAAGGTGGTAAGTCATAACATGGTTGGAAGGATGCTCTCCTATTTTTCCTTCAAATTTTGGGATATAATTAGGCAACTTATGAGGCATTGGTGGAAAACACAGATGAAAGTAGATGGGATCATTCGTAAGGCGAGATAAATCTGGTAAATCCAAAGTTGCTATGAACAACAATTGACGGGTAGGGTCTTGTGGATAACCTTGTGAAACTAAACCAGTCCCAGGAGGAGGATATCCAAGATAACCTGGAATAGGATGTGCATTTGGAATCATATTACCCCCTGGATAACTAGGAATAATTGGACTATACTGAGGTTGAACAGGTGTTTGATATGTATATCCAGGGTACAGTTGTTGCGGGTAGACTGGAGTTTGTGGAACATATCCATATTGGTATGGTCCTTGATATGGTTGATAAGTAAATTGAGGTTGAATCATTATTACTGTACTTGTACCAATTTGTCCTGCGAGTATCTAAACAGTAGTCTAAATTGTCGGTTTAGACTGCGGAATAGAAACCTGAGGAATCTATATCGATGTTTGAGGGGCAGATGTAACATGAATTGTAGACATTGTAGGAATAGGTGTGATAGGTTGAACAGAAGTTTGAACAGCTGTTTGTGGTGGAGTACTAGGTGAACTTGGACCAGGTTGCCAAATAGGACCAAATGCAGGTGTTGGAATGGACGACTGGATTGGTTGTTGGGGTTGACTATAACCAATAGGTTGTCCTGCTTGATAATAAGGTACTTGCATATTTGGGAGTAAATTCTGTTGAACTTGGGATGGATCCCACACCATTCCGAGATATGATGGTCCCATTGAAGGTTGTACATAAGACGGCCCATAACTGGGTTGAACAGATGGCTGATAATTAACTGGATAATTTCCACCTCCTTGTAACATTTGATGTTCTGGATAGAACTGCTATGCTAAAGGAGGTTGCAATCCTTGAGCAGGATACTGCCCTTGTGGTTGATATTGACCTTGAGGCATGTACTGACTCTGGGATTGATATTGACCTTGAGGCACGTACTGACTCTGAGGTTGATATTGACCTTGAGGGATGTACTGTCCCTGGGGTTGATATTGACCTTGAGGTATGTACTGTCCTTGAGGTTGAGATTGACCTTGAGGTATGTACTATCCCTGAGGTTGAGATTGACATTGAGTTATGTACTGTCCCTGGGGTTGATATTGACCTTGAGGTATATATTGTCCTTGGGGTTGCCCTCTAGGTTGTATTTGGATATTTTGAGGTTGCCCCCCAGGCTATATATTACTACCTTGAGATGTGGGGTTTGAAATATTTCCAGACATCATATAAACTTGCTCATTGTTCAAAGTTCCAGTATTTGATTCATTCAGACTAGATGATGGCATTGGTTTGCTTGGAAAAGGAGATTGTCCTGAGAACGTACTAGAGAGAAACTGATAGCCTGTAGGAACAGATGGACCACCATAGAGGAATGTTTCTGGTGATTCATAAAACATATATGACTCACCTGACATGTTTATCTGAGATCTATAACCTATTGTTGTAGCGTAAAAAGGTATTTGGGGTGGTGAATACTGAAGACCTACGTTTTGCAGAAAATCTGTCAATGAAGAATACCAAGCGTCTTGTCTAAAAGGACTGTAAAAAATTGATTCACGTTCTCTAAGTTCTAAATTTTCCTGAGTTGAAGGGAGAATTACTTATTCTTCTATATTATTGATTTCTTCAATACTAATGAGACCAGGAGGAATACCTTCTGTGATCCGATTCTTCACTCTGGGTGAATCAGGATAATCAGGAGTTGGAGTAGTGATTTCTAAAGTAGGTTCTGAGGTAGCAGGTTCAGTTTTCGGCTCAGAAATTTTAGGTTCTTCAGGTGTTAATTCACTTGTTGTAGAAGCAACTTCGGTTAATTCGGAAATTGAAACTATCTGTGGAGTATGTTCTTCTACTTGCGATTGATCTACTTCGAAATCAGGATGATTGATTATAAATGATTCTCCTTTTTCCATTAATCCAATTTTACTGATAACATTGGTATCAGAGATTTAAGTCCTTCTAATTAGCTTGGTGTGTGCTCAGGGGGTTTCCCCTAAGTTCTGTGTGATCATCTTGGAAATTCAGCCACGATTAAAACTTTTAACACACGCAATTAAAGAAAATTTCAATCAAAAATTCCTAACGTCGTTAAGAAACAAACAAATGATCACACGCCTATAAAATCTAAGAGATCAAACCACACACAAATAGTAGATTCCCGCACTAAAAACACTAGTTGGTGATGAAATCCAACATCGTAGTATTTTAATGCAGAAATGGCGGTTGGAACAGTTACCCCGACAACCTAATTAATGAAACAGACCGGTGCAAGTTTCTCCACTTAACCCATCTCAAGTGAAGATAACCCTCCGGAGAGTCCAAGTGAGTCTAGCCGACGTCTGCTCCAGGTATAGTGGGATCTTCTCTCTACCGTCACCTTGGGAAAGAATCCTAAAGTTTATGGCCACTAAGGTTACCAACAGGAAAAAATATACCTGGGGGAACAATCTACGATCCGATACACACGCAAGGGCAGAGTAACAAAGCTCAATCCCCTTGAAGGCTCCTTAACATAATCCAAGGTTTATAGATAAGTGACCCTAGGCTCCTCGACAATGGTCAATCCGAGGTTTACCATTGTTAATACGTGTATATATTCTATTGTTCCCAATGATAAAGGATTGATTACCTCACTGGTTCGGATATGATCTTGTGCTTGACTCCTTTAAGAGGAGCTTTCCATAGCATACATGCTACTATTGGAATTTTCCTACCGCAAGATTGACTACTTGTTTGTTTTACTATCTTGGAGAGTTAAATAAAACCTATTCCAAGACACTAGCCTGAGCTATGTTGGTGGAAAGAGCCCTAGAGAAATAAAAATTTGCTAGATTGATTTTAATTAAGCATTAATTTTAGTTGGTTGTTTCTTAGGAAAATGGGCATGAAAGTGAAACTTAAATGATGTATAATGACCCGACTCCAAAAAACACTAAAATTCATCTATATGAGAAACAATTCATTCCTTTTCAATGAAACCTATCTAAAAGAAAGAGTTGAGGGATGCAATTGCTTTTAAAACATCAATCCTTCCTTTTAAAACAAGAATATATGAAAAGAAAACTTTTTCATGAGAACTCAATGATTAATTGCTCAAAAAGAAATCCCTTTTAATCATTCATGTCTTAAACTACAAATAAAAAGTTTCCCAAAGAAAAGTATGATTACTTAGAAATCAAAATTCAAAACTAAAAATACTAATTTTGAGCTCTAAAAATTTCTAAAGATTAAAATTTTAAGACTAATAACTCTAAAAATTTGGAGGATGTTTTGCTCAGTTTGTAATCTAACCAAGAAATCATTTGCTTATACCAGCAAGAATTCAAAATCACCCAATGGTGGTTTTAAAAGTGAAATTCAAAACTTATTGAAATAAAAGTCTCTTAAGATTTGCAAATATAAAAGAAAATAAATCTAATTCTTATAGAAGTAAGTTCTGCTATAAAGTCAAAGGCTCAACAATAAAACAATGAAATACCAGTGATCCAAGGTATGTAAATATTTATGATCTTTGAGCAACACAAAGACAAAGTAAAAAATCACTTACAAAATGCAAATCTTTAGAAAATCACTCAAAACTTAGGAATGCTAGAAGAAACTTTCACAAGAGGATTTTGACAGTGAATACAAGTTTGGGTAATCACATAGAATCTTTTAAGCCGACACCAAAAAAGAGAATTTTGAGTTTTTCAAAACATTTATCAAGGTCCGTGGGTTTCAGTATAAAAAGGTGTGGTACCGCACTATTTACACAGAGAAACTGCGAAGGTGACCGCACTGTTTTCAAAGAAAAAGTGCGGAGACCAGAAAACATAAAGAAAAATAGAAAATTCTAAATCTACTTTTAAGGGATTCTAAGGCTAATTTACCCAAACCAATGCAGACTAATCAAAATCAGGAAAATTATTTCAAAATTCAAACTCAAAGAAAACTGAGTTCAAAACAAAACTCCCCAGTGGAGTGGCCATTTTGTTAGGTGGATAAATCGTTCTTGTGGACAAGAACGATCTCCCTAGTATCACAAGGATAGCTAGAAACAAACAGGACAAATGTAAACTACTTTCTCTAGATTATATGTAATTTAGAATTTTCTATGATGAAGAAAGGACTTACCTGTGATCCAATGCTAATTGAATTCTTCTTTCTCGTTGCTCTAAGAAGTCACTTCTTAAGATCTACAAACAAAGACATAGAAGAGAATCAAAAGCACCTGCAACATATACTAATTCAAAAATCACAAATTTGTCTTAATGATCAAGGAATTTAAGAAATAAGTCATTCAAGTAAACACATAAACAACTTATCAAGAAAACATGATCCAATTGTATTATCTTTAAATAAAAGAAGGAGTATTACAACCGCGTTTGCCTTGATGTCGTACAGGTCCTTCTGGGGTCTGAAACAAGCTTTTTCCTTTGGTCTGACAAGCCCTTCCACTCTTTGAACCAGCCTAACTATGAGTATCTAATCGTTCTCGCAGCTAGCAAAAAGAGTATGTTTCTTTAGCAATTCCCTTCTCTATTGTAGCTACCAAGTACAAAGCAAGTACTAAGTGTATACAAAATGTATAGAGAAGTTTTACATATGTGAGCATGTACCCTTGAGACTGAACCAAAGATTCAATTTATAGGAGAAGGAAAGTGGTTACAGATCCAAAATGGAAGGGATAAAGTCCCCTTATCAAGGGATTAAGTTCCAAAGACCAAGGAATAGGCTCCTTTTATGAAGGAATGAATGTTGATGATAAATGGAGGGAGTAAGGCTTCGACTGGATAACGCCTTCTAGAAGCTTCCAGCTAGGCTTCTAGAATTTACTTTCGCCTTCAATTTACCTTTTACAGGGGTCTGCACTTTTAATGAAGAAAACGTGCGGTCGGCTCCACAGTTTTTAGAGCAAAAGGGTGCGGTGCCGAAGGTAAGGCTAAGGAAAAGTGCGGTACAAGTGTTTTTATGATTTTTACAAGATTTTCTCTAAATTCAGGACTTGGTTTAGGAACTTTATGGTTGTAGACTTCTAAGGGAGCATTATATAGGTATTGATGAACCCATATAGACAGTAAAATGTCATGGTGACAAAATAATGTGTTGCAATGGGTATAGTATATTGATTGATAATGTGAAATCAGATCAAAATTTTCCAATAAAATGAAAGATATATTAGGATGCTTTCTAATGAAACGAGAGAACATTGTATTGTTGTTGAATTTCTTAACTACGTAAACAAAGAAATCTATCAATGTATATGTACAACTAATTTTAGATGGCCTATCATAAATGTGCCATGTATTTCAAATTTACTCAAGGTTTCAATAACATTTTCTTTTTATTCACTATATTGGTCATAGGAAATTTTTCGTAGTGCAGGTAATACTTTTTCCAGTTCGATGCCCCTTAGAATACATTGTTTTTTAGTCATGTCAATTGCATGTATGCTGGAATTTAGAAGATGAAAATAAAGAAATCCATAGTGTTGCTTGCAGGTAATGCAATACATCATAGTTTGTTTTTATAGTTCTAGAAGTTGTGATTGGAGTACTGCATTTTGCGCATACAATTTTGAATGGAATCGTATATGCTAGCCGCTTTTAGATATCCTTGAAAATGTTGTAAAATTAATATATAAAATAGATACATAGTAACATGAAATCAAATGTGTTTCTTATTTTTTTTTCTTTATCCATGTCTATTTAAAAAATATGATATATCTTACTATGCATATTCTGCTTGGTGAGGAAAGAAACTTTCATAGACTATTAGTTTTTTTTCCTATGTTCATTGCACTAATGAATGTTGACCATGATGTACAAAGACATTTTTCTTGTGTGTTAACTATATTTTTTTATTAATATCTGCAGAAAAACATTTTGTTGCAAATCTCTTCGAAATATAACACATACTGAAATAATTTTAACACATACTGAAACAATTTTATCGTGTACTTGAACATGTTACATATGCAACATTTGTAAAACAATATATGAAAACCGTACAATAGATACTCAAGTAATTTTCCCCCAAACATTTAAATATACATACTTACATATACGTAACTTATTTTTTATTTCAATGAAATTCTTAACAATAAAACTTTTAAATCAAACAAAGCTTACCATGACTTTGTCCTATTCTCCATTGTCGTCTTTGATTTCTAGAACATTTTGTTTTTCTATTTGCATTGTCAAAATTGCAATAGCTACAATTGTTCCTATTGGAAAGGCATTGTCATTGTGTGACATATTTACAATTGTCGTGTTTGGAAAAATCAATACTCTACAAAAATAGGACAAATGTTTTCTACCCTGCTAAAACTATTTGTAAATAGTTTTCTTATAATCACCACAATCGTATTTATGCTTTGGAATATTTTTGAAATATTTACTAGAAACAACGTCATTTGCAATAATCTTTGAATCACGTTGTTCGATTAATGATGTTGGCACAATCAATGCTATTTTCATTTATTTTTTCTTACTTGTTAATTTTGCATGCAATATTGTTTTTTACTTATTTTCTTTATCAAAAAATGTTCGATATGTGACCAAGGCAACACCATGAAAGTTTTTTCCAGTTATATTGTTACTGATATCTTCAATCATCAATGGCATTGACTCGATGTCCTTTTTCCTAATTATAATCATTGAATTGAAATATATTTTTTGTTTTCTTGAAGAAAAAAGAAAGCAAAGAATAGAAAAACAAAGACAGGTAAGAAAAATAGGAAAAAAGGAAACATTTTAGATGAGTTGTTTGATTTTGGTCACAAGTACCTATTTTCATTTATTTCTTCGATAGTTTCTGTTAATTTTGTTTTGTTTATTGCAATATCTTTTTATGTGGTACTTCTCATTGCTATGTCCACACAATCATCCATGTCTACTGTGACATCATTCGAATTCGATAACTTTTGCTCGTTTACAAATATTACACTGAAACCACTACTTAAAACAACACTATAATTGAAACTGAGTATAAAATGTCTAATGAAAATAAAATAAGATAAAGAAAATTCATTAGTAATGTACAAAAATACTAGATGGATTTTAGGTTTAGCAAAAATAAAAGTCTTATAGAAATGTTCAAAGTAATTTTTTCCTTGTAATCGTTTTTTTTTAATCGAAATCTCTAAGTGTCATATGTTTCCTCGAAATTATTAAAAAATATATATTTTTTAGTTTATAGTACATTAAAAAATATGGCCCCAAAGCATTGGGAGCACAAAAAAAACAACAATAGTTTCCTTGTGTAATGCAAATATAATCAAAGTACAATAAATAAAACAGAAATGCGCCTCTTAGAAGAGTTATGATTGTCCTTAACGGTATTTGTTATGCTTGTATTCGTTTTTTCTCCTATGATGACACGGGTTAGATAAAATATACAAAAATAATAAAAATAATAGTTTCTAATTCCATAGCACGGAAGTACTTGAGAAATAAGAACTATATGAAAATAATGTATTTTGTTAAAATGTTTTTTAGTATTATCACACCATATAGTATTTAAACTTTGTGCATCATTACCAGAGGGCTCTCACTACTGCTACAGGTTTTGCAGTTTCATTCTAAGTGATATTCGTTCATGGTCTGTAATTTCGAGAACAATATCCTACAACCCAGATGAGAATTCTATTTGTAACCATATCTTCTAACTTGTGTTTATAACATGTATTCTAAAAATATTTTATGATGAACACCTCGCGAATGCTTCTACGGAAAAAAATAATGAAAACTAGTAAGTGATGTTTTGACATTAGCATATCAATATTAAACATATGTATTAGACACTTAAGATAGTTGGACTGGTAGATAGAAAAATTTGTATTAATAATAATAATAGGAATAATAATAATAATAATAATAATAATAATTGGACTATGAATATTTGAGTTTAATGCATTTCCTTTAAAGAATAAAAGATAAAAAGAATCAACGCCACATGTTCCTAGATGAATTTACATAGTTCTTTCGTTTTTGTTTTTTTCCCATTAAGAAACTATATAAGTTTAGAACAAATTTTATAGCCAATTGTGAAGAGTATCAATGATTTTTCAAGCATTTGAACATTAAAATTTTATCCATAAAAGAAAATCATTAGTGATTTTCCTTTGTGATTAACACAAGCATGTATTCGATGAATCGACATATATACCTCATCTTCCGCACAGTAAAAACTATGCACAATGAAAAATAATAACAATAATAATAACAAGTTAACATTAATAGTTTAATTTTCAAAAAATACCACATTCAAATTTCGTTACCATCGAATAAAGTTTTGAATATAAAAGCTCGTGGCAGTAAAAGATCTGCATAATAAAATTTTCAGCACATACATTGTTTTCTCGCACATAACTCGTTGTCCAATTTTTTGTCATCAATAGAAAACATATATGATTCTAATATAAGACAAATTCATTTGCGTCATATTTCACAGCAAATCTCTCGCATAAACCCACATTAAAATTCCTTCTCGTTTTTATATGTCGTGTTATTAATTGATAAATATGTTGTCATTAAAGGATTTTATTTCTAATATTTTAGTAATGGATTGACATATACGATATTAGTTTACAATGCTCATTAGCTCCACAATCCTTCAATCTCCGTGAGAATACGGCCATTAACATGCATGAATTGTCCATTGTTAGATGGGGGCAAAAGCGCATGAATTTTTTTGTGTGGGAATGCAGAATGTCGATGTGCAGTTGGGATGCGAGCTGGTTCACAGCATATGTTTGCCTAATCGTAATTTTTTTTCACAAAATAAAACTTGTAATTAATGTTTTAAAGTCTCATAATCCCTCAACCAAAGAAAATCACCTATAGAGATATAACCAATATAGCGCTAGTTTATCAATATCTAGAAGCTGCAGATAAAGATCCAAAGCCAAGACCTTGCTCAGCTTCTAAGCTAGGCCCATTACGATTTTATACAAATTGGACAGAAAACAAATATGGACCCATCAATAACATTATGGTGGTAGTTCTTCACCTTGTAATTGCAGGGTTTGTACCACACAGAGGCCACCTATGAGTTCAACGTTTGTGTTCAGTGCCTACTGATTTTCAAGATGTAGGCAACGTTCACCAGGCATGCTATTTGTGACCATATTTTATTGTGATTAGAAATGATATTATTGGTGATATTTTAAGTGTAAATAATTATTATCTTCGTATTTCCAAATATGTTTCAAACTAGGCACATGTGTGCAAGTGCGGAAGAACTATGTTGTGCGGAGGAGGATTTTAATGTGCGGATCACATTACTTAGCGCAAAAGACTTATATTGATAATAGTTTAGTATTAAATAATGCATATTTTCTCAATAATATTGTCTATTCTTATATTATTGATAATAATTTACTTGAAAGTAATGCATACTATTTCTATTCAATTGATTATACGTTTTAGTATTAAAAATGCATACATTATGCTTATATTATTAATAATATATTAGTTGTAAATAATGTATATGTTCGTATTTCTGACTCATGTTTCAAATTAGGAATTTGTGTGGAAGTGCGAACGAAATATATTGTATAGAGAAAGCTTTCAATGTGAGATTCTCCACACTTGGCACTAAAGGCTTTTATTGTTAATAATTTAGTATTAAAAAATGAATATTTTCTGTTCGCAACAACACCAAAGAAATCACTGGAATTATACGATATTTTTTCTAATATTTTAGTGGGATTCATATTTCGTCCATATTTCTTTCACATGGGCTATATATGGACAAGTTTTCTCAACTAATTTCCCACACATAGTTCTGATGCAATGCCAAAGAAGAAATCAAAAAGCGCAATAAAAACCCACAACTTCGTGTCAAAGGTTCAACGGAATCGGGTGTCTATCCTTTTAGAATAACTTACAAATTTTAACGCGCCCAAAACACTTTCCACTGTAGCGAGACCACTTTCGCGATCCAACGGTTGCGATTTAATCGCAAAATCGCAATCGCAATATCCCCTTCGGCAAGCTCCTTAACCTTCAATGCCACGATGCGATACAGATCGGCGATGCAATGTGGATCAGCGATATTCCCTTTGAAATGGCTTTCGGTGATGTAATATGGATCAGCGATGCGATATGGATCGCGATGCAAGGCTTTCGGCGATGCGATATGGATCGGCAATGCGATATGGATCGTGATGCAAGGCTTTCGGTGTTGTGATATGGAAAACACAAAAGAGTTCGATGCAATTGGTTTCTGCAGACTCGATAACAATAAAACTTAGCTTTTATATCGCTTAAAATCCAGTCTCTGTTTAAATGTGGGTTTAACCCAATACTTAGTGTATTTTTGGGTGTTTCTATCTATGGAACCAGAATGATACAATACGCCACCAATTTTTTTTTTAATGCAACAATTCCTTTAAGCAGAAACGAAATATACAGGCCAGCATCAAAAAATTCGAAGAAAACAAACGTTCGAGACCTCCATGGGCCGGTTAAGGAATGATACGCGCAATCCATTTCAAATTAAATAAACAACACAGAGTCCCGACCTTGGGCCAGATTACACAGAATAAGACCTTTGTCTCTAAACAAATGTAATTCCAAAAAACACACTCCAAGCACTTGCTCCACTCCTGCCTCTCCAAATCCCCCTTTCTCATTATGTTCTTCCTATATTTTATTCACTCAAATATCTCTCTAACAATAAACAACAAATCCTCTATTTCTTAGCTCTCCCTCACACCTATGCAAACAACTCTATCTCTAAATCTAAATAAAGATAATCTCTAACTTATTACATAAATGAATTATAGCAAATCGTTGAGATATCCAACCCTCTTAGTAAAACTGGTTTTGACCCATCAATCAATGAATTTCAACCTATCTAGCCACAACATGTGAACAAATTTTCACATTGTTGGCTAAGTCCCGATGGTCCTGCATCAGACTCCCAAGGAAGAAATGTCTTGTCCTTCAAACTTTCAGGACTTACTCCATACTTTTGTAGTTCTGCTGTTGTTAACCAACTGGAATCTTCCATTGGCTGATGCTTCCATTTGACTAGATACTGTAAATATGTCTGCCCTCTGGTTTTCTTGGATACTCTTTTATCCAAGATAGCTTAAACTTATTTCTTGATTTCTTTTGGTACCTATTCCTCCCAATTCACGGATCGAAATTCATCACCTGTATCTTCTTTCTGCAACTCTGTCTCTGTCTCTCTGAATGAATATAAGTCCGCAACATTAAAAATGGGGGATATTCCAATCCCTTCTGGCAACTCGATCTCATATGCATTAGCTGAAAATTTCCTTATAATTTTACAAGGTCCAATTTTTTTCATTTTTAGTTTGTTGTAAGTTTTTGTAGGAAATCTCTCTTTCCTCAAATGCACCATCACTAAGTCTCCTACTTGAAACTCTTTCTCTCACCTTTTCAAGTCTGCTCTCTACCTATATTTACTGTTGTTCTCCTGCAATTTACCTTTTACTTCTTCTTGTAATCTCTACACCTGTTCGGAAAAATCTTCAAGACTTGCAATCTTGGCTTCCTGTTTTCCCAAATCTCTAAGCTCATACACTCCTCTCGGATGCATTCCAAATACTATCTGAAATGGACTCATTCCAGTGCTTCGATTTGGTGTATCATTGTAAGCGAACTCAGCTTGAGCTAATGCCAAATCCCATTGTTTGGGATTTTGATATACAAAACTCCTTAATATATTCCCCAAGCTGTTGTTCACTAATTTAGTTTGTCCATCTGTTTGAGGATGGTATGCTGAACTAAAACTGAGATTAGTTCCCCGATTCTTCCAAAGTGTCCTCCAAAAATGCCCTACGAACTTGGTATCACGATCAGATACAATGCTTACAAGTAAACCATGCAATCTTACAATTTATGAAAAGAATAAATTAGCTATGTGTGTCGCATCACTAGTTTTCCTACATGCAATGAAATGTGTCATTTTGGAAAATCTATCTACTACAACATAAATGGAATCATTCCCTCTCTGGGTTTTTGGTAATCCCAAAACAAAATCCATGCTAACTGCATCCCATGGTCGTTCTGGTATTGGTAATGGCTGATACAGTCTTGTATTCTGACTCCTTCCTCTGGCATGTTGACATATCCTGCATTTCTCAACAAACGTTTTAACATCAATTTGCATTTTGGGCTAGAAATAAAATGCATTCACCTGAGCGAAGGTTTTATCTTGTCCAAAATGACTAGATAGCCCTCCACTATGCTTCTCCTTGATTATGTTCTCCCTCATGGAACATTTGGGAATACATAGTGTGTTACTTTTGAATAATAACCCTCCTTGAATGAGGTATTCCATCCATTGACTTCTGTTATGACTTACTGGATTTTGAACTGTTGTGTAGATATCTCTAAAATCTTCATCATCCTTGTACATTTCTATCATCTCCTCAAAACCTACAACACTCACTTTGAACTCTTTCATAATAAAACTTACCCTGCTCAATGCATCTGCTACTTTATTAGACTTACCACTCTTATGCTTTATTACAAAAGTAAAACTTTGTAGAAATTCTACCCATTTAGCATGCTTCTGATTCAACTTAGGCTGGTTATTGATAAACTGTAAGGCATGGTTGTCTGAATAAAGAATGAATTCTTTCGACAACAGGTAATGCCTCCATTTTTTTAATGCCTGCACAATAGCATAAAACTCCTTGTCATAAGAATAATATTTATTCTTTGAATCATTCAGTTTCTCGCTGAAATATGCTATTGGCCTTTGCTCCTGACTTAGAACTGCACCAACTACTACCCCACTTGCATTTTTTTCTACTTGAAAAACTTTCTCAAAATTAGGCAATGCTAAAATTGGTTCCTCTGTTATCTTCTTCTTCAACAATTTAAAGTTTCTATCTGCTTCTTCTGTCCATCGAAATGGTTGATTTATCTCTTTGATAGTCTCAAGGATTGGTGCACAAACTTGACTAAAACCTCTTGTAAAATTTCTGTAAAAACTTGCAAGTCCATGGAAGCTTCTTACCTCAAATATACTTATGGGAGTAGGCTAATTCCAGATTACTTGTACCTTCTCTGGATCCATCTTCAAACCTTCTTTGGAAACTAAAAATCCTAAGTACACCAACTCCTCCTTCATAAAACTACATTTCTTCAAATTTATTAGTAGTTTCTCCTTCTATAGAGTTTTCAGGACCAACTTAAGATGTTCTAAATGTTCCTCTTTACTTTTGTTGAAAATCAGAATATCATCAAGGTGAGCTATGAAAAATTTACCTGCATACTCCTTCAAGACTTCGTTCATTAGCCTCATGAACGTGCTGGGTGCATTAGTGAGCCCCAAAAGGCATCACTAACCACTCATAGAGTCCACTATTTGTTTTGAAGGCAGTCTTCCATTCATCGCCTTCCCGAATCCTTATCTGATGATACCCGCTCTTCAAATATATCTTAGTAAAGTATCTGTTTCCACTTAAATAGTCCATTAAATCATCCATTCTGGGTAAAGGAAATATGTACCTAATTGTTATCTTGTTGATAGCTCTGGAATCTGTGCACATGCACCATTCTCCTCCCTTCTTCAGACTGAGTACTGTCGGTACAACACATGGGCTAAGACTTTCTCTGATCAACCCTTTGTCCATCAATTCCTGTATTTGTCTTGCAACCTCTGCGTTTTCTTGGGGAGTTAGTCTATACACAGCTTTATTGGGTAGACTTTCCCCTGGTATTAAGTCGATATGGTGACTAACACTTCTAACCGGTGGTAATACACTCAACAATTCATCCACAATGATATCCATAAAATTATCTAACACACCTTTATTTCTTCAAGAAAATCATTTAAATTTTTGGAAGTCAAGATTACCTTGGGCCTCCCTACGATAGCAAATTTCAATTCCTCGCTTTTATCAACCTTTTGTAGCAATTCTTTACCACTTATCAACATGATAATGTTTTCAGGCAATCCTTTATCCGCATCATTCTTCAATGGCAACAGCATGTACTTGTTTCCATCCTTCTCTATGGTATAGTTGTTTCTCCTTCCATCATGAACCGCTTTCCGATCAAACTGCCATGGTCTCCCAAATAATATATGACATACATCCATAAGCATAACGTCGCATAAAATCACATCTTTATATGTACCTATTTTTATTTCAACATTGCACTGTTCTGTCACAATTATTTGATGGCCCTTCTGCAACCAAGACACTTTGTAGGGTGGAGGATGTACTGTCTTTATCAACCCAAGCTTATCCACCATCTCTGTGGACACAAGATTTTTAGTGCTTCCACTATCTATTATTACCTTACAGCACTTACCTTTTGATTTACAGGTGGTTCTGAACAAGTTCTTCCTCTGTGTAGGTTCTCTAGTCTCATTCTCTACTCTAAGCAAAGTTCTCCTCAACAACAGTGATTCACCTTCTTCAGGGGGTTCTTCTTTCTCCATATGTTGTGGTAGCTCTGGCTTTGCCTCAGCCACATTTTCATTCCTCTAACTTGCTAATTTATTATGAGGAAAGTCCCATGACATATGTCCCCACTCTCCACATGTATAACACTGAACATCTCTTCCTCACCCTCTTCCTCTGGGCATGAATCTTCCTTTGATAGATTCTCCTCTTTGTGGTGCACTACTACTTGAGCTCCCTGCTTCATGCTGATGCTATGATCCTCTGGATCTGGTAGTTCCTGTACCTCTAGCTGAGCTTTTTCCTCTGTTTCTATGACTCTGCTTCCTCAAGATCTTCTCCTCTGCCTTCAAACTCACTTGATAGGAATCCTCAATAGTTTTCAGAGTTAACAAGTTAATATCATCTTGTATCTCATACCTTAATCCATTAATATATCTAGCTACCTTTTCTAGATCATCTTCAACATGACCAGATCTAATACTCAGTTTATAAAAGTCTTCAGTATATTCCTTAACTGTCATCCCTTTTTGTTTTAAGTTCTGCAATTGTCTAAACAGATTTAATTGGTAATCCTTTGGAAAAAACTTACCTTTCAACTTACTTACCATTCTGTCCCATTGCTTAATTTTGGACTTCCCTTTTCGCTCCCTGTATAGCTGCAATTCGTCCCACCATAAGGCTGCATGGCCTTTCAATCTCGTGGCTGAAAACTTCACTTTCTTCTTATCATCGACTTCTTCATAGTTGAAGTACTTATCCAATGAACTTACCTAGTCCATTAGCACTTCCACATTAAGACTTCCATCATATAAAGGCACTTCTATCCTCAGTCGACTGCTGGCTTTGACTAGCATCTTCATGACTTTTGCTGTTTCATTTTCTTCCTCCACTTCTTCGTCTGTAGACTCTTCCTCATCGGCACTAGCAACTTCACCCTCTGTCACTCTTCGTTGCGTAGTTTCCATGGTAGCCATTCTTGTGCGCAATTTCCAGATCTCATCTAGCAAAGCTGTTTTTTCTATAGGTCTCCCTCATCCTATCCCAGCTCCTCTTCTGGGCGACATTCTATCCACGATGCTCAAAAATAACGTAACAAGCTCTGATAGCAAATATTGATGCAATGCCGAAGAAGAAATCAAACAGCTCAATAAAAACCCACAGCTTCATGTCAAAGGTTCCACGGAATCGGGTGTCTATCCTTTCAGAATAACCTACAAATTTTAACGCGCCCGAAACGCTTTCCACTGTAGAGAGACCACTTTCACGATCCAACAGCTGCGATTTAATCGCAAAATCGCAATCGCAATATCCCCTTCGGCAGGCTCCTTAACCTTCAATGCCGCGATGCAATATGGATCAACGATGCGATATGGATCGGCGATGTGATATGGATTAGAAATGCGATATGGATCGTGATGCAAGGCTTTCGATGATGCGATATGGATTACGATGCAAGGCTTTCGGCGATGTGATATGGAAAACACAAAAGAGTTCGATGTGATTGGTTTCTGTGGACCTGATAACAATAAAGCTCAGCTTTTATATCGCTTAAAATCTGGTCTCTGTTTAAACATGGGTTTAACCCAATACTTAGTGTATTTTTGGGTGTTTCTATCTATGGAACCAGAATGATACAATAGGCCACCAATTTGTCTTTTAATGCAACAATTCCTTTAAGCAGAAATGAAATATACATGCTAGCATCAAAACATTCAAAGAAAACAAACATTTGAGACCTCCACGGGCCGGTTAAGGAATGATACGCACAATCCGTTTCAAATTAAATAAACAACACAGATTCTTGGCCTTGGGCCAGATTACACTGAATAAGACCTCTGTCTCTAAACAAATGTAATTCCAAAAAACACTCTCCAAACACTCGCTCCACTCCTGCCTCTCCAAATCCCTATTTCTCATTATGTTCTTCCTATCTTTTATTCACTCGAATATCTCTCTAACAATAAACAAAAAATCCTCTATTTCTTAACTCTCCCTCACACCTATGAAATAAAATCTATCTCTAAATCTAAATAAATATAATCTCTAACTTATTACATAAATGAATTATAACAAATCGTTGAGAGATCCAACCCTCTCAATAAAACTGGTTTTGACCCATCAGTCAATGAATATCAACCTATCTAGCCACAACATGTGAACAAATTTTCACATTGCTGGCTAAGTCCCGATGCTCCTGCATCAAGTTTGTGCTTTGAACAATAAAATCTCTGCACAACATTCATATGATATACGATATACAATTTGGAAATTTGTAAAATTATCTCAGCACGACACCATTAAAGGCTTTTATTGCTACAATTTTAGTAAACAATATTTTGTGCAGAGGAAGCTTTCAATGTGAAAGTCACCCTACTTAGCAAACAAGTCTTATATTGCTAATATTTTAATATTATATAACACATATTTGTTTAATAACAATTTCTATGCTTAGATTATTGATAATATTTTACTTGAAAATAATGCATATTATTTCTATTCAATTGAATATATATTTTAGTATTAAAAATGCATACATTATGCTTATATTATTTGCAATATTTTAGTTTTAAAGAATCTATATGTTCGTATTTCTAAATATGTTTCAAGTTATGCATTTGTGTGGAAGTGTAGAGGAAGTCCATTATGCAGAAGCTTTCAATGTGTGGTTCGCCACACTTGACACCAAAGGATTTTATTGCTAAAATTTTTGTATGAAACAATGCATATTTATTGTTTGAAATAGCACCAAAGTAAAAATTATACTAATATGATATTTTGCTAATATTTTAGTGGAATCCATTTTTATCCACTTTTCTTCTGCATATTCTATATTTGGACATGCTTTATCAACTTCTTTCCTACACATAGTTCGTACTCTACACAGTAAAATATCTACACAATGAAACATAATCATATTCATCATTCTCTCACACATACCCCGTCCTTAGTAAAAATTTATATGATATATGATTTGGGAATTGAAAAAATATCTTTGCACAATGAAAGATTAAGTGAATATTTTTTCGGGAAATCAACAAACATATCTTAAGTTCTGCATAATAAAATTTCTGCACAATGAAACATAATAATAAAACCATATTAGCATTAATGGTTTAACATTAACTTCCCTAAAAAACTTCTGTTCTTCCCACACATATTTGGTCTTCCATAAAGATTCATAGCTTTAAAGTCAAATCTCTACGGAATTGCTCTCCCACACATACTACATACTTTGAACAGGAAAAGCTCCGAATAATGAAATATAATAATATTCTTGGTTCTTTCGCACATATTTGGTTCTTCGTAAACATTGACATACGATATACGATATACGATCTGGAAATTTATAAAAGTATTTCCACATTTATTATCTGCATAGGTTATGCACACACAAAACCACCTCTACAGAGTTACTTTCATACTCAATAGCACCATTCAATCAGTAATTGACATTTGAAGTTGTTATTAATTGAATTAATATACTTTTACTAACTACAAACTTGATTTATTGATCAATTAGTAGGAACGTCCATATTGCTATGTTTCTACTTCCATACATCCATACCTGTCACATGTTTCACACATTGTCTATTCACACAAGAAATGCTCTGTAAATTGTTTTTTGTCTCCTAAGAAAATTTGATAATTACAATGAAGGTAATTAAATCTTGGTTTTTTTATTATGAACTCAACAATGACATTCACATTGTCAACAAGGTTTCATTGGAAATTCAATTCAGTATATACAAATTATTACTTTGCAATGTTATCTGACTTTGCATTATTTCAAAGCATTAAAATATTAGACGTAAAATAATGATTTTGAAAGAACTGAAATATTAAAATTATTTCTTGTTCTCAAAATTAATATAAAATATAGTCCATAGGGTCTTAGATAGACGGTGATCAGGTGCTCTATTAAGGCACTCTTTGATGTGAGGTCATCGGTTCAATTCCCCACCTCGAACGGGGTGATATATTGGACGCGATGAAGATGTAGTCCTACCAAGCTTACAAAAAAAATAAAAAAAATAAAAAAGATAAAGCTTTTAAGCTTTGGTTATGATTTTGAAAACATTAAAATATTAATCTTAATGTATAAATGGTTACTAGTTGAGCTAACTCACAAAACGAGAAGGTATTTCAGATTCTAAGCTGCAACATGTCTAATGTTCATTATCATTAATAGTCTAATCTTGACATTTGTTTCCCAATAGTTCAATGTCAATATGATTCTTGCGGATTTTAATAGGTGAAGCTTGTACAATGGCAGTTGTGCGGAGGAAGCATGTGGTTGTTTGAAGGCAGTTGTGCAAAGGAAACATGTACAGAAGAAGCCTGTGTAGAAGAAATTGTACAGACATTGATGTTAATCAATTAATTCAGTATTGTATATCGATTTTATTTGAAAAATTTGGAGTCTTTAATTATGTAACATGACAACCTTTGACCCCGGATGTGGGTGACAATCGATGTGCTCTAGACATGGGTCCCTCACATGAAACGAACGATGGCGATCAATGTGGAGGGCACCCATCACTATATTCTCACCTTAATGGCATGACGGTTGATGGAGAAGGCCATTAAATGGTGTAAGACTGGCCTCCTGGAGAAGTCAGATCCCCTCCATCATCATTTGAGGTCATTACTCTGAACTTTAATGACTACTCTGTTCGCCCAAGTTCATTGCCGCCCGATGTATCCGCTTGATGCCTGGCCTGCCATTTGCACTTGGTCATATTTTCTCGCATGGTCTATCTTCCCAACCGACCTGCCTGCTGCCACGCTCTCTCAAGGCCATCTTGTTCTCCTAAGAACTCTCAATCTACCACCTGGAATTCTTCCAGTCTACTCTTCAATGCCTCCTCGTTAGCGTATGCGACCCATCCGAGGCAGAGGAAGAGGCACCCTTACGGTATGCACTCACAGTGAATCCCTTCACACTCATTCAGTGGAAGAAATAATTGAGGCACCCGATAGGTCCAGACCCTCTGCCCCTGCTACCCTCGATAGCACCCCAGTTATGGAGATCGAAGCATACCCTCACCCAAACACTGGCCCTCCTAGCTCTCAACGCAGTCATCAGACTGCCAGGAGACGGAGGCGAAAAACAAACATTATGGTTTCTCTGCCACCCCTGCTGTGGAAAACGATTAGTCTACCTGTCAAGTTCCCTTCAACAGAGGACATCGGGACCTGAAATATCTCTCTGGATGGAATTATGAGCAGAGACGATGTGGCTACTATCATGGATGAGGTTGCATCTCCCTTAGACTCTACGACTCTCCTAACTGTGGAAGATGAAGCCATCCTCCGACATTATGGATGCCTAGTGCTGGAAGAAACTCCCGCAGAAGAAGATGAAGAAAAAGGAAATTGGTAGCTCATTGGCTAGGTTCCAGTTTAAAGTATGTTTATGCATGTTTGCTACAAAAATTTTCTCCTACTTTAGTTTACTAGATAAACAGGAGGACAATAATATAGTAAGTCCCTATAAGAGCTGGTTTCCCCAACAGGGGAAGCTCCTTTTTTTTGGCATTTTTGAACCAGACTTGGATGGGGGTAGGCTAATTAACACTAGATATCGCCAGTCCATAGCTTTTATGTACATTATTTTGTATTATCAATAGAATATAGCATAACTTACAAAAAAAACATTACAACCTTTGAGCATAAGCACAAATGTCACTAAACACCTTTTGCAGACCGACTATGATTTCCACACTTCATCAAAATCAATTTATTTTGCACAAAATAAACTTTTCTAATCAACCAATTGAAGGTTTGATCTTTGTAGAGTTGAAGCATTGTTAATAGTTATCTTTGCATAAATAGGCATATAGGGGGAACTACAAATTACTTGGGCATTATGTAGAGGAAGCTTTGAAGCTTTGAATCTTTGTCGAAATTTTTTTACTTTGCACAAAAAATTATTTGCAAAAAGCTTTTCCCATACTTCGGAAATATTTAAAAATATGATGAAATTGAACATTATTTATGTTTCATAGAAAAATAATCTATTATCATGTTTCATTTTATTAGCATAATAAAAAATTTCAAAGCATAAGTCTATAACATTAAGCAATACAATCACAGTAACAATAACAATATCAAGTTTCAAATTTCAATCATCATAGCTATAGTTGAAATAAATAAACATAATACAAATGCATAGAATATCAGATGCTAAGAATTAAAAACTCTAATGCATGCTCAACATGAATTTCTTGTATTAGTAATGGAAATGCTCAATGGTTCAGTTCATTAGCTCATTCACTCTGCTATACTGCCATTTTTTCTTTAAGTAAGTGCTTCTACATCCACCAAAAGTAAATATGTGAACTGAAATATGCAAAAGGAGAGATGCAAAATAAATCAAGCAATTTCATTCAACAAATAGACTATGTGACATTAGTAAAATTAACAATCACAATAATTGAATACTAGTAAATAGAAAATAAATATGCAAATATTTAAGTACATTTACAATTTGTGAAAGTGTATAGGCTAACTATTTAACTATCATCTGTCTCTCGAATGCATGGCCTCTTGAACCAATGTATTCAACTTAGCCTGAATGAATTCTTTCATTGGTCCCATTGTAATCTCTAGCCTCACATTTTGATTGAATAATTTCTTTTCAATTTCCATTGCCTCCTCTTGTAACTGAGCGGTTAAAATACATTTCCTGTCATTAATACTAACAAAGTCAACTACCCATTTTTCAATTTATTATGGACTAAAAATAGTTATAACATCAAACAGATTTTCCATTGATTGTTTTCTCTTGTCAAGTTTTAAAATGTTAGCGTATCTTTTGTGATCAATTCAAAAAAATTTATAATGCATGGACCATCTAGATATTTAACAATTTGCATGAAATTTAGAAACACATCACTTCTTTTATTCTCTATTCTCTTACATTAAAAAATAATGTTTTCTACTGTATTGATTCTTTTGGACCATCCAACTTTGATTTTTCTCATTCGATTAGCATTTGGAAATTATTTTTTTTCTTGTCCAAAACAGACAACAATTCAAGCTTTTGACCAAAAGCAAGCAAGTCATTTTTAACGAAATGCTTGTCTTTGGTAACATTATTTATGAGAAAATCAAAAAATGAGTTGATTTGTTGTGCTAACCATAACAGAACATAAATTGTTAGCCATGCATGCTCAATGTTTTCTAATCTCTAGCATATATTATTGACTATATGGCATTTGAGTGCATTAACTAGTTGTAGTGCTCTAATAGATCCATGATATGTGATAGTAGTGGGAATTGGGGATTTTTGAGTTCGTATTATGATTGGAGTCATTAACAAAGGACCAAAATTTAAATCATTTTCTAGCATCTCTATTGTTGCTTTCAGTACTAGGTTCTTTACGTTTCGTTCCTCAATAGACATGGAAAATGCATTCTTGGTAGCTTCATGCAATGTCAAGACACCTGTGACTACAATTCCAGACAAATGAAGATTCATTTCTGCCGTATCAATAGCTTTTTTACAATGCATCCTTACTTTTTCAATTTTCAATATTTTACTCTCTTTGTTATAGTTTGTATATTAAAAAGCGACAAACTGATCATTGAAAATAGAAAATTCTTTGGTAATTTTCTTTATTATTTTCTTCTTTTCATTCAAAGCACTACTAACACAAATAGTTACTGAAGTTTCAATATCCTCATTAATAGCTTCTTCACTGCTTCTTGTTTGTAGAGAACTTTTGCATTTTGTTAATTGAGGTTTCTTGTCTTCTTCGACAGCTAATAGTTGACTTTGAATCAGTTGTGCAGCTTCAATATATTTTTGTTTTCTTTCACTTGAAGATGAAGAAAAAGTAGTTTCAAATATGCAAAAAAATATCGCGCAACTTTCTATTTCTTTGTTTATGCCTTGTTTCACTGCTAATAATTTCTTCTTCAATAATTTCTCTAATAGCAATTGCTCCTCCTTCATTATTTCTTGTAGTTTTGTGAATATTTTCACTTTCACTTGCAACTTTTGACAACAAGCTCTCGCATTTGATCATACCTAGATGTTTGACAAATAGACCTTATGAATAAATGTCTCATGAGCCTTCATCTTCTTTTAAATTAAAACAATGCAAAGACCTCGCAAACTCTGCAAGATGAATTCCATTCTTCATGGTTACTTGACCAATGGTAAATGGCAGAGAAATAATGTTTTTCTTCTTTTTATGTTCAAATTTAACCTATTAATCATAATATTATCTGCATACTTCGACAACAAAATACTTGTCCATAACAAATTTTGGAAGCAATAATGGTTTACCTAGAAACCCATAAACTCGAATAACCATACTATTCTCTATTTCTTCATGTATTCCTTCCCCCCAGAGGAAAAATTGTGCTTCGCCAAATATTCGATGGGGATTTCATCTAGTTATCATGAAAATAACTTGTTTTACAAAAATATCTCAAATTAGATAAAAAAAATTGAAATATCTTGTTTCTTCCACAATATGGGATAGTAGAACTACATTGGTTCCTTGTCAACACTGAAATTAGGACTATGTGGCAACTCATCAAAATTGTGACTTGAAACAAGGGTTGTTATCATATAACCATCATTAAAAACTATCACTCTTATGCAAATGTACTAACTGAAAACACAATTCAATTGAAATAAGATCATCCTAGTCGAATGCACAATTTTTTTTAAATGAGTAATAGAGCACATAAAAAATGGAACTTTACATAGTGGCAGTAGTTTCTAAGCCCACTAAACACGCATACAATCAACATAATTCTATGAAAAATTCTCTAAATAAAGTGATATCTAGAGAGGAAAGATCAAAAGGAACCTCAGAAAAAGTTAAATCTTGTAATATTTTCAAGCCATTTGCTTGTGATACTTGAAAACTATTTTCATTTGACAAATATAACTGCATATTCAGAATTAGTAGGTTCAATATCCGTCTAAATGTCTTCGAACTCAAATAAATACCAACATCTTTGGTTGATAGTCTAATTGTTTTTGTTTCCAAATAAAAAAGTTTTGTGCATAAATAAACTATTTCACCAAAATCAAATACCTCTTGAACGCATGCAACATTCACTATTTAGGTAGACTATATCTTATCATTTTTCTTCTCCCGCATAGATAAATTCTCATATCTCTCATATGTATTTGACCACTTAAAGCTTTGATCGATAAACACACGTGATTTAATAATATCAATGCAAATAACTTATTTACTTCCCCTTGAAGCCATTTTTGCAGTAATTGTCTTTTGTTGTTGTCAACAAGCAACCCTTTCAATACACTATAGGTATTGATCAATGATATACTAAACAAACGCCACTTGTTACTACTCTATCTGTGAAATCCATTATACAAGACATTTACAATATATAACAACTAAGTATAGAAAAATATGTATTTATGAAAAATACAAGAAATAAATCACATAATCTAAACCTGCCACAATTCTAGCCAAAAAATAGTAGAAATTTTGACATGACTTTTAGAAAATTTGGCATAGTTTTTTTGGAAATCGGATTACAGTTGTAAAACTGCAGGATTTTTCGCTACTCGAGTGATTGATGATAGTGCTAGATTATCTTCCTTTTTCCGTTTCCGATACATGTTACTATTATGCATGTCAAATGTGTTTTACAAAATAAATAACAAATAAAAAACAACAAAGCATACATTGCCGACAAATAACACATTAGGGGAATTTTGAGGTCTATAATGGACCTCCTAAGGAAATAATAAAATAATAGCTAAACCAATAAAGTAATATTTATGAATTTACAATTCGTTTTTTTACACCAAAATCCATGTAACCATGGTTAAATTCAATTGAAAAGTTGTACCAAAATATAATTAATAAAAAAATTGTATTGATGTGACTATATAAATAAAAATTAGTTTTCCAAGAAAAAATCATTATCATTGAACAACTAATGCATTTGTCCATTGTACTTAAATAACTTAAAATAAACTATAAATATAAATTCATAAATTCTTAGTTGTACAACATATCATTAATTAAAATTTATATTATTTAAATTATAAAATTAAATTATATAATAATATGTAATTAATATACTATATAATAATGAAATAATATAATAAAATAAATGTAATATATTATTTTATGTATTAATTTTATATTACATATTGAATTGGTTTGATTTATAACATAAGAATAAATAATATATATATGAAAAGTGTTTAAAAACACACAAACACACACACACATATATATATGAAAAGTGTGTAAAGACATGAAGATTGTGTAGGGATATGCATTGTTTTTTTCAAAAATATGAAATGACAATAATAATATTTTATTCAAAAAGTGTGAAATGACATTTATTATAAGTACTTTACTTTGTGACTTTAAAATTACATAGAATACTACCATGGTTAATCATGAATTTTTCTCCACCATTGAGAATGTGACAAGTAAGTACATTTAACTCAAGAAATGCCACCTCAACCATGGGGGATGATGTCATCTCCTAAAATGTGATTGGTTCTCATAAAGTGAATTTTGATTGTAGATTTTCCTTAGGAGGCTCATTTTTTACCTCAAAATTCCCCTAATGATAAATAGTTTTAAAAAAAATCTCAAAATTCAGAAATGAGTTACTCTATGTACGAAAAAAATTAAGTCTAAATCTTTTCTAATAATAAAACTGGTTTACTGGTTATCAACAATCACATCCACTACTATATCGATGTCAGTGTAAAGGTAATAAAATTTTTGTTTCTGATTACGTGTTGGTCCATCCATTTCGACAAAAGGGTATCGAACCCTTAATGTCATTATACCATCTACAAAAATGGTGAAGCCACACTCTGCACAATAAAAGAGTTTTTTTGTGTTTATTTTTCTTCTCCTTTCTTCTGCTTCTACATAACACAAATTTTTAATTCGACCTCTTTTCCATATGTAGTATACGCCTCCCACATTGATTACAATCACCATGAAAACTTCAGCTATAACATTATTATTATTTATTATTATTATTTTGCAATTGGTAAAAATTATTATAAAATAAGGTCATTTAATTAATAAATTTTACAATGAAACAAGTTTCTATATATATCATGAGCTATATAAATACTTAATTCCGCAGAATCTTCTTTTGTTCCTTGCAAAGACTTTGCAGGTGCACAACCACTTCTGCATAACTAAATTTGTATCCAGTAACGTTCAACAAATACTCATTTACAATTGACTATTGTAACTTTTATGACTTGCAACATAAGCTTTAATATGGGTTTCACAAAACAAAAATATTCCCAAAATAAAACAAGTTTTTGTGTTCAATAGGTCTTATTTAAAAGCTTATTTTTTTTAAGAAAACAAATTGCATGTGTCTATAAGAAAATCACTTACATAAACTGGTTTAAAAATGACCATAGAAAAACGAATATATGCAACCTTTTCAAAATGTTTCGGAAAAACATATCTCATAGTTCAATGTATAATTATTATTATTTATTATTATGATCATATGTTGTTGTGCAGAGATTTCACACCAAGTAGTTTCCCCTACATTACGGAAACTCTTGTCCTAATTCTGGCATAATGAAAACCACGTACAATAAAACTTTAATGTGTGCCATTATCAATTTTATACATGCATTCATAAATACAGACAACTGCAACAAAATAATAACATGTTTTATCCTAACAACCCTCAATAGTTATCAACATAGTGAATTGTATTCAGATTCAAATGTCAGTGACAATTGATGCAATAGATACAACTTCACATGTAAAACATAATCTAAGAATTATTGACATAACTGGAAAAAAGTTTGAGCATTATAAAAGAGTAAAAAAAATGCATTTTAATTAGTATTCATTAAAAAACACTGGATAATATATAAAATCGTAAAACTAATATTGGTAAACAATTGTTCAATTATTTCTTTATGTATAACGTTCGAGGACTCGGGTTCATATAACATCCCATTTCAAGCACTATCTCACAATTGTTTACATAACTATAAAACATAGAAATAATTGTAATGAGAATTCAAATAAGTTATGACCACAAAGCCATGGTCTAGGAAATAGGCTTTGTTGCATAAAGCACTTATGAAAATGTCAATAGTTAAATTTAAAATTAGGTCTCTTGATGACAGCTGCAATTGCAATCTCGTCAACTGCAATATCCAAAAGTCATATGCAATAGATAACAAGGAATTGCATCAAGGAATTAGAATATTCCATCATAACACATACATAAGATATAAATAGTAAAATTATTTGAAGATAAAAATAAATGTTCCAATTCGTTAAACCCTTACAATATGCAAAAGCATAGTCTAATATTCTTCAACTCTTAGCTATCTCTCACAATTAGGCTTCCTGCAACGAATTCCTTCACTTTAGCTTTGATTAATTCTTTCATCGGAGCAATGGTAATGTACTGCTTAACACGTTCATTGAATATATCCTCCTTAATTTCTTTTTCTTCTTATTGCAATTGAAAAATCGAGGTAGAGTACTCTTCATTAACAACAACAAAAGTACTTAGCCATTTGCTAATTTCCTCTATACTAAAATCAATTATATCATAAAAAAAAAAATCCTGTGATTATTTCAACTTCTCCAAATGAACCATAAGTTTCTCCTTTACAATTAATCCAAATTCATATGTAATAGATAGAATGTTTAATTCTAAATAATTTTTATCTCCTTGACACACATTTTCTCTTTGATTTCTATGTTTTCACACTAAAAAATAATCTCTTCCAATGTTCTAATTTTCTTAGACCATGCAGCCTTGATCTACCTCATTCGATCAACATCAAGAAATCCTTGTTATCTCTTTCTAGTTCGAACAATGAATGAAGATTCTAACCAATTTTTTTTTTTTTTTTAGTTAGGGTAAACTATATTAAAATCATAAAAGAAATTTTAAAAGGTTGTGGGCAGAGATGGTAAGAAGTACTTAGCCAATCCCTTCCTTGGAAGTTTTCAAAATAAACCAAGTTTGTGGTTGCCTCATAGGAGGAAACCAACCCCTTAAGAGAGTCAAACAACCTTGTTTTACAAAATATTCATTGACACATATGAAAACAAAATAGTTGAAGTATGTCTTGAGTTGAAAAAAATAAGAGATTAACCTTGCTATCGAGAAATTGTGGAGTTCCTTCATCTTCCTCTGTCGCATGGCCCTCCTCCTTAATTAGGCATCCATATTCTCTTGCAATGGCTTCCTCCTCAGCTGCGGGCTCACGAGGAGGCTTGAAAGGGGTCACGCGGATGATGGGAGCAACAGGATACTGAACATCGTAAACTCTGGTCCAGACACCATCCAAGTCCATAATCCAAATGTCTGTCTCCTCCTCCGCAGGTTCATGAACTGGAAGTGGCTCAATTTTCCGAGGTATGGGCAGCTCAGATTGCGCAAGAGTGGATTTTTTGCGGCCTCTTCTGCCCTTAGGCTTCTCCAGAGGTAGAGGAATCTCCCCCTGAGTGTTGTCAGGAATTTGAGTGGCCGATGTTTCATGGCTTCCTGATGTGGAGCCTTCGTTGGATTCCAAACGTTGGTCATGGCCATAGTGAAAGTGTCCTGAGAGTGCCCCTCTGTATTTGTCCCTGACAGGATTTTGAAGTTGGCACGCGGCTAAGTAGAGGCTATTGAGCAAAGGATGGGGAGCCGATTGTGAGACAAGGCTGAGAACACAGGAGCATGCAACAGGGGGGCGCGTAGCAGGGGGCGTGCAGTAGAGGCGCGCAAAAGAAGGACATGCATCAGGGGGGAACGTAATAGGGGGGGCGCAACAGGGGGGCTCACAACAGGGGGCGCGCAGCAAGGGGATCGCAGCAGGGGGGCGCGCAGTAGTGGGAGCACGCAACAGAGGGATCAATGGCAGTGGTAGTGCGCGAGGCAGGTTGGAGCAACAACATAATTGCGAAAAGAGGAGCAACGATTGTAGAGAGAGCTCGTGAGACCAGCTAGAGCAGAAATGAAATGGAAAATTGAGGAGCCTCTGTGCCTTTTGAAGGCATGAGGCATTAAATTCGAGCGCAGAGGCAGAAAGGGACATTCCAAGTGTTCCTTCATGTGATGCAAGGTGTGGCAAGAGGCTAGGTGTGGCAGAGCGTCGGTAAATGTTATCCACAATTTGAGGTTCCACATCAGGTTGGAGCTAGCGTTGCAGGGCGACATCAGTCTAAGCATGGGAGGAGTTGTCCTCACTCGATCTAGAGATTTCACCCACATCTAGGGGATTTTGATCCTTTTGAAGGAGAGTAAGGAAGCTCTCACGGAGGATTTCGTTCTAGATATGATGGAAATTAGAGTGGTAGAGAATTAAATTGTTATCCATTCCTTTGTTGGCCAGGAGATTAGCGACAGTGTTTTCCTTTCTACGAATATGGTGGAATGTCATGGCATTGTGATGCTGCAACAGTTGTTCTAGATGATTGAGGCGGTTGGCAAGCCCCCAGCTCGTAGAGACCTTTGTGGATGAAGAACCAAGGAGGATACAAGTTTCTGCTTGGATAATGAGTTGTGAATATCCTTCCATTTCCAGTGGGAAAACATTAAGCTCAATGGCTATGGAGATACCCTGGATAAGCCCCTCCAGTTCCATGGAGTTGTTTCTATCCCACCCCAGGTTTCCGTAGTAGGCGTGTAAGGGGTTGCCGTTCTAACCAAAAGTTAATAGGTCATTTTCCATGAATTTCCTGTCTCCCTCCATCTCACTTTTGACCAATTAGACAAAAGACCTCATTCTTTGCTTTAAATGTCAAATATCAAAAGCAAATTTCCATATAGATCCAATGATTAAAAATCTTTCGTATATATAACTAATAATATAGGATTTCACTGCACTCAAAATATTGTTAGGTTTCTCAAACCTATTAGATCTGCCCAGTATTTCCAATGGGGTCTTCAACAAAGGACCCACATTCAGAGCATTTTCTACCTCTTTTATTTTTGTCTTCAACTTTTGATTTTTTGCATGTCGTCGACCAACGTAATCCACAAGTACTTCGTCACCATCTTGATGCAATTTCATCAACCCAAACATTCCAACTAAAGATAGATCAACATTCAATTTTGTCTGATCAACAACCTTTCTTATGGAAAGCTGCATTTTTTCAATCTTCAATATCTTACCACCCCTATCATAATTTGCATCCTGCAATGTGATAAAATGCTCATCGAAACTAATTTCCTCTTTAGCAATTTCCTCCATTATTCTATGGTTTTATTGCAAAGGAAAACTAACCCAATTTGGTAGTACAACGTTATCAACTTCCATTTCCATCATTTCTTCAATACTCTCTGCTTCAGGCACAATCTTTGATCTAAATGATTTAGCAATATGTGCTCTTTCTAGAATTACTCTATGAGGATTCCCTTCATTAACCTTGCCACCTGATATCCTATCAGTAAACAATTTTTCAGTTCCAGTACTTATTTTTTGTTTTTTGCTAGTAGATGAATTCACACCAGTATTGTGTGTGCAAGATTGATATTTCCTTGTATGGTTTGTGCCTTTTCTTAGGTCTTTCTCATGTCCGATGATCTCTTTTTCAACAACTTGTCCAACATAAACTAGCATTTTTTAAACAACATTGTGACTTTTCTTGCCCTGCTCTCTACTTCTCGGAAACAATTTCCCATATCTCATAGACTCAAGGTGGTCTGTGAAAATCTCTTACTTTCAAATGTCGTAGGGACGATTCCCACAACATAGATTCATAAAAATATGCTCTCTATGTTTGGGATTTGAATTTTGGAGTCCAGAATACTATGGTTTTGGCATACATGTCAACAACTCGAAAGGGCACTCTTCGCATACGTGAGGTATGGGCAGATAACCTTGAAGAGGAATTTGATTTAATTCGTGAAATATTTGATGAGTTCCTAGATGGGTTTAGTTGGTGTAAGGTTTAGACCTTACATTATTTTTAATAATTGTACACTTTTACTCCCTCAAGTCCATAACGAAGACCCCATTTCTCTTCGTAGAACTATTGAATTACTGGGTCCAAACTTCTATGGTTTTTCTCTCTACAACACTCGTTTAATTCATGTGTTTTTTTTCTTTCTCTATGCAACATGCCATAGCATATTTGAAAGGAGGAGAATATTTTGAATGTCTAGAATACTTGCATAGAAGCTTCAAACGAATTCAATCTATCTTAGATGTGGGTTCTCTCGAGATCATTTGATGTTTCTAATATTAATAACATTGAAGCAGGCTAGCGAGTGGTTATTGCTTACAAATTTTATTTAATCTTTGTATATCCTTTGAATTTATGATTTATTTATGTTTTTTTATTGTACTGATTCCCAGGGGATCCCAGTGTTGTATGGAGACCACAAACCTCGTCTCTTTACTTAATGGATAGTTTGTTTACAACGCTTCAACTAGCTAATTAATGTGACTAAAATGACTTACTCATTGGTTTCAATGTTTGTTCAAAATACTTTCACTTGGAAACTTCTTGGAATGTGAATGAATTTATCCGCGCCTAAAACTTCTTGGAATATGAATGAAATACTCCACACCTCACTAGTTTTTGGTCGTTGTTAAAAACTTAAAATATTACATTATGTTAATTTTGATCTTAAGGTCAAATCCTACATGTGTATAAATTGTTTTAAGATGTAAAAACGTTCTATAAAAGTGACAAGGCTAGGATTTTATATGAATTATCCCATAAACTCCTAAATGGTAAGGCTAAAGTGCCATGTACTCCTAAAATAACTAGGTATGCATCCAATACTACTTACAGGTGGCCAAGTTTGCATCCTCTTACTCTGCAATACAATATCATTCAATATTGTTCATTTGGAGTAGCTTCCAACCTGCATTTTTATAATCCTTATTCTTATTTTCAGTCTTCCTTATTCTCAAACCTCCTCAACATGAATGAGTAGTTTTAGATCATTTTTAAAATATTGGTAATGTTCATACTAATTATCTAAGAGATTGAAGCCCAAATGAACACAGTCATCAACTATATACTTTTTTATTTTTTAATTGACATAAACAAATCTTAATGTCCAATAAAAAAAATCTTTACACCTTAAAATAAAATTAAAAAAACACATGTAATTTTTTTTAATCTAGCAAAAAAAATTAATAGAGTTATCTATTAATCTATAGCCAAATGATTAGAGTCCTACATAAGGTATGTTTTTAAATTAAAATCCATTAAAAATACACTAATTTTTGGAGACCTTAATATAAAATTAAAAACCATATGTAGTTTTTTTTAATCGGTAACTTAAATGAACAAAGTTCTCTTTTAATCTAGATACTAGATGAACAGAGTCCTTTGTGAGATACTCTTTTTTTTTATTGTGTATTATATATACACAAATATTTAATGTTCAATAATAATTTTTACTAGAAACCTTAAAATTTAAAAATAAATATAATTTTTCCTTAAAATTATTGAATTCCCTAACACTTAATTTCACCTACTCACATTGCGCAATTGATCATGATCAAGACCTCTAACCATTAATGGAGAGGTGTCATATATAACAGAACTATAATCATATTTATTCTCCATAATGTAAATATTTTCTTATAATAATAGAATATAATACTCAAACGCTTTCTGAATATGTAGATGAATGATAGATAAATGATAAATATAAAATATTATTTAAATAATATTAAAAATAAAATACCAAGTAATCTCAAACTAATTAGATCTATATAGTCATTTTCATACTTCTAGAAATAATGGAAGATCTGAATTGGTTACACACATAATAAAAGCTATTGTGTCCATTATAATATTTTAAACAAAAGAGTTCATCTTGTGTTAAATTGTTTAACAAATTTTAGCAAATAACAATTATATAATAACTTTTAATAAATGACAAATGTAATTAAACATTTAACAAGTTTTAAAAGTTAGAACTAATAACCAAATATTAACAAATTTTAAAAATGATAAGGAGCAACCCTTTCAACTATTAAACTCAGTATTTTAATTTTATAAAATTTAAAAACTTTAACTAGAGAGTAACCCGAGAATTTAAAACAAATTTAAAAGTGACCAAAAATAACCTCTATTAAAGAAATCTTAAAACTCCAAATATGGTTGTTCAGGAAGTTGTAAACGATGTACACAATTGTACACAATTATATTGGTATATAGTTTGTTTGTTTTTTTTTTCTCTAAATAAAAAAAAAAAAAACTAATATTAAAATTTGGATGATAAAAATGAATCACCAGTTTTATAAACAAATTTGAATAATAAACTTATATCAAGTTTGAGAGATTTCTATATGTTTTTAGTGATTTGTACTCGTTAGGATCCGATAAGGTTTTTCTTATTGTTATTTGAAGTGATTTATACTTGGTTGGAAATAATATATATGAAAATTTGTAAGAATTTTTTTTTTTTTTCAGAAGAAAAAAACGCTGCATATATTAGAATATAAACAGTACATGGTTCATGCATACACTCAGCTATGAAAAGTAATAGCGAGATTCCAATCATAACAGCCGAACATTTCCTCTCCCTCCAATGAAGTAAGAGAGAAAAAAGTCGGCCTCCCCATATCGGGAAATATATCCCTCTCAGAATATTCTTTAATGAGATTGAGACCAGTATAATTGTAGAACATGAGGACATCAAAAGATTTTGGTCCTCAATACTAAGATACAGAAATGATGAAGATTAAAGATCAGCTAAATTGATAGATAGAAAATAAATAACCTAAGTATGATCAGATGACTCTCCTATAATGATCAGACCAATCCACCACCGAGCAGATCATTGAATCCCTGATATTAGATCATGGCAAACGCCGATAAGACATTTAAATCATTGGCAGCCTTGACTCTTCGGACACCTCAGGCTCGCTTGCCGATCTGATCGCCATCCAGAAGAAAACGCAGAATCCTTGCAACATATATCAACTTACCCTGTTCACTTAAAGTTAATAACAGCATATACATAGAAAATATAAGATCCCTGTATTCATGCATCCAGAATCATATCACGTCTAGCAGCCCGATCCCAAATGAGCATCGGGGCAAACACACTTGAGAAAGTATCCATTGGCCCCCTCTACATAATATTTCATTCTCTGCTGTAGCTGATAAGATCAGGCTTGCTTGACATGCATTCGATCTCGGCTGATGCAACAAAAAACAAAAACTGGATCGACTGTATATTATGGATAGCGATGGACAATACCTGCCCACAGACGATGCCATCAGACGAAGATTATATACCCTACACAAATCTGAGGACACTGCATTCAAAACACAAAAATTTGCAAAATCCCATTAAGGGATTTGGATAGCAGTTTGCCAAAATAATTGGCCATCTCTGTATAGTAGAATCTGCATAATCCCAAATTTCGATTCCAAACCCTTTCTGGAAAGCCCGTCAGCTCTTGTATTGATTTCTCTGAATACATGATTGATAGGCGGATTGTCAAGTGTGTCCCACAGACCCCTAACTCTTTGCAGCCATCCCATGAGATCTGGCCTCACCATGACCATGCTTCCAGTAACCCACCCAATCACCATCTGAGAATCCCCATATACATGTACCCCCTGCAACTGAAGATAAACCGCAACTCTAAGCGCTCCCCATAGAGCAATAAGCTCTGCCTTATTGTTGGTACCCCGGCCAGCATTCCAGTGAACATGAATCTGTTCCCGTTGAGAAATTTTCACCCAGGCCCCGCAACCCATCTGACCATCCTCACATGCTCCATCAAAGTATATCGTCGGCAAAGATATCTCATGTGGCCTATATCGCTTTGAGCAGTCCATGACAGAAACGCTATCAGAGGGGCGCGCCTCCATCCAGCCAAGTATGAGAGCAAAAACCTGTGAGATCAGGAATGGAGATCCTTCAAAAATCAATCTATTTCTACCCCTCCACACCTCCCATATAAAAAAAAATGGCAGAGATTTATATTTCCCTTTTATTTTATCCCATTCAACAGCTACATTCAGGAAATCAGATGGCACCCAGGTCGCACCCATGTGGTGAATAGAAAAGAGCTTCCACAATCGCTCTATGATAGGACACCTAAAAAATAGATGGTCAATTGATTCCAGATCTGCACAGCAAATGTTACATCTAAAAGGCCCCGTGAAACCTCTTCTAATAAGGTTTTCACCCGTGAGTATCCTTCCCTTAGAAACCAGCCAGCCGAAAAGCACAATCTTGGTAGGGATCTTCCTTCGCCAGAAGGGATAGAAGGAGATTGACATTTTATCCCTATATGATTCCAAATTAAGGACCCCGTATACATCTCTGACCACAGGCGCCCCATCATGAGTGGGGCCGCCCCATTCAATTTTATCACCACCCGCGAGCCAGTTAAAACCTGCAGCTCTGAATGCATCCCGCAAAAAGTCCCATTCCCCTGCCACAAGCTCCGGCAAACCAAGCTGATCTGCATTTTTGAATTCTGGTGCTCCAAATGACCAGACTCTAATAGTCTGCGAAATGAACATTATACCTCTGTGTGCCAGACAGTGCACCAGCCGATGAGATGGCCTGTAACATGACGGAAGACCTATAATTTTCCGGAAAGTGAATGGGATGTTACCCCCATCCCTAAACGCCCAAGCGAGCCTTTCGGAAAGATGATTAACAATTTTCTTAAAGCTAATCCAAATGGCCGAAATAAACCTGGGTTGCGGAAAATTGGAGCACATAATGTGCTGCAAGATATCTCCATTAATATATTTGCATTTAATAACATTGCTCCAAATATCATTTCCTTGTATAGCTTTCCAGCAGGACTTTATAAGCAGCGCTCTATTGAAAGTCCTGATATTGAGAATCCCCCAGCCATCGTGTTCCTTATCCCTGCAAAGGCGCTCCAATTTAACCAGATGAATTTTTTGATTCATGGCAGCCCCACCCCATATAAATTTAGCCACAATTCGATTCAAAGTTTTGATGGTACCATATGGAATATAGAACAGATGTCCCCAATATACCACCATTTGTGATAATACTGCCTGAGCCAGGATTACCCTGCCACCCAGAGATAACCAACTATGTGTCCATCCCTCAATCTTCCGCCGAAATCTGTCCACCATCCATGTCCAGTCCTGTACCCTATATCCACAGGGTTTGATCCTAAAGCCCAAATAAGTGAATCCTGCAGCCGCCTCCCTAATGTCGATCCCCATGAATTCAGCTATGAATTCAACCTCCTGCAATTCACCATATTCATAAATAATAAAGGATTTTCTTCTATTAATCATCATCCCTGTGGCAGCATGAAAGCAATTAAACATTAAATGTATATAGAACCAGTGGTTTCGCTTCAGATATCCATACATAAGCAGATCATCTACAAATAATGAATGTGAGCATGAGACTTCATTTGAGAATGAGAATCCTTTAATACACCCCCGCCTCTCCGCAGTATGCATAATGCCGCTGAAACTATCCATAACAAGAATGAATATCAAAGGAGAGAGTGCGCAGCCCTGTCTCAATCCACGCTCAGCAGCAAAAAAGGAAGTAGGAATACCGTTAATAAGAACTGCAAAGCGAACTGTAGAAATGCATGCCATTACCCATCTAATACACCGAATAGGGAGACCAATTTTCAGGAGCACCAGCCTAATATAAGACCAATCTATTGAATCATAGGCCTTATGCAAATCCACTTTCAACAAAATAGCTTTCTGTTTCTCCGAATGTATAGAGTGAACAACTTCTTGTGCCACCGCCACTGCATCATGGATGGAACGCCCCTTCAGAAATCCACATTGCTCTTTTGATATATTGTCTGATAATATTCCTTTGAGGCGATCAGCTATAATTTTAGAGCATATCTTATAGAGCACATTACACAGCGAAATCGGCCTAAAGTCTGTAAATGACTGTGGATCATTTAATTTAGGAATCAGTACAAGGAAGGTATAATTAAGGCTTGTGGGCATGTCACCTGTAGTTCTGATATGTTCAATAATCTGAGTGAGCTCCTTACCCATCAACTCGAAGAAATGTATGAAGAACTCCGCGGGCCACCCGTCCGGCCCCGGAGATTTATCCGATGAGAATGCTTTAAGAACCTTAATAATTTCATTCCCAGAAAAAACAGCTTCCAAGATGGAAATGGCATCCTCATTCATAAATCTATTAACGTGCTGTAAAAGCCATTCCTGTTTCTCATAGTCAATGCCTGCCTGTCTTGAGTAGAATGAAGAGAAATAATCAATCGCTTCTTCTCGGATATCCTGCGATGTATAAGCCACTGTGCCATCCACCCACGTAATGCTCCAAATCGAATTCTTGTTCTTCCGCCCATTTGCAAACTTGTGGAAGTACTTAGTGTTTAAATCGCCCTCAGCCAGCCACACAATTCGGCTTTTCAGCTTCCAAGAAACCTCTTCAATCCTGAGTATTTCCATTTTTCTTTCACCGAGCGATATTAATTCTTGTAGAATGTTGTCATCAGAATAAACATTAAGAAAGGAAGATATAATCACTTCCATCTCCTGCTGAATTTCCCCAAATTCCTTTCTCAGATTAAGTTTCTTTTGACGTTCCCATATCTTGGAAGCCCGCTTTATCTTTTGCAGTCTGTATTGAAAAAAGTCCCATTCGCTATCAAACTGTATATCATATTCTGCGTTCCAAATCTCCTCAACCAGCCCTGTATATTGCGAATCCTCGAGCCAAATTTTATTGAACTTGAAGGGGCGACCATGCACTTCTTCATTTTTGAACCATGTAAAAGATATTGGAAAGTGGTCAGAAATGTCAGATGCAAAAATCATCGATGATGGATTCTGCAAGATGTCCACGACCGATTCTTTGACCAGCACCCGATCGAGCCTCTTTCCAATCCAACTTTCTAATAGTTCACAAACTAAAACTACATGCATAAATTACATATATACATAAAAGCAATGGCATTACCATAATGTAACTTTGCTTATTTATTTATAAGATTACACTATATTTTATATTTACGAAATTTAGAAATATATATATTTATAATATTTTAATTGTAAAAACTTAACGAACCCTAACACTATTGGGAGGCCTGGCATTGGGCGTCGTAATGGAACGATTACCTGCAAGTCCTGGTCGAATACAGAGCCTAGTAAAATTTGTAGGGATTTTCTCCTTAACATGGCTTGGGATAAGTGTAACACATATTTAAAATGGTTTTTCTAAGCTAAACAACTAAGAACAAAAAGTGATTGATATAGTTAATCAATTAATACTTAACTTAGAAATATTTGATTGTAAGTTTAAGGGGAAATTCACAAGAAACATTTTGAAATAAAATTGCCAAGTTAATATAGTGTAATGCTAGTTTTTCATATACCAATAAACTGTGAATTATTAACCAAAAAGCGCACTTAGAGCCATAAGGGTCTAGTGTCAAAACATTTGGGTATATGAAAAAATAACCCTAATTGATTGAGTTGTCTTTAGATATTAAGTCAATTTAGACTACTAGATAAAACCATTATAAATTCTTGCTATAACACACACCTATTAGCAACATTTGACAACTTCAAGAATTTTTTGATACACACTCTGTCTTCTAATCATTGACAAATTTTTTCCACGAGGAAATTGAAGATTCTTTCTATCAAAAATCATATTCATTAATTCAAAATTGATTAAGTGCTTGACAAAGGAGAGAGATATTCACCATATATTTGGAATGAGTTGGGTTAAAGTATAGCAATATCAATGTTTCAGGTAAATACTATTACCCATCATTAGGGTGAAAGAAAGCAAGTTGTACGGATGTTTTGAAAGTGTAGCAACCCCATTTGAACTCCAGGATTACTATAAATAATTATGTCATTATTGCTTGTAGCGACGTTTAAATGTCGTCATTATGACAAACCTAGCTATTAGTTTATATTAAAAGAAATTTAATTAAAACCCAACATCATACAACGAAATCTAGCAATATCGTTTGGCCAGCCCGAGGTTTTTTTACTCCTTTCCTTTTGTTTGTCAAATTCATCTACAAGGGTTGGGATTTCATTTGCTTATAATTCCCATTAATCTCTTATGGGATTTGAAAGCAGTATTGCCTTTTTTCGTTGACTAAATTGGGAGCCCCCCTTTTTCTGGGTGAAGTAATTTGAAGAATTGGAGCATCAGATTCCGAACGTGCAAGCGAGTTCATCGGGTTTTGAAAACTTTGAAAACTTCTCTTCTCCTCTGGGTGAGCTGGGTTTGGTCTATTGAGACTTTTTAAGCTTCTTCACAAGTGGGTTATGTCCATTGGGCCATTAAGGCTGCTTCAGAAGTGCGTTGTTCCCATTGAGCCTTTTAAGTTTTCCTCAGATTGTGTTTTTTTGCAAGCCCCAGCCAGTTCCATAGAGCGACTGATTTTCCAGTGCGTTTCTTGGAAAAAAATATTGGATTGTCAGACATAAGATTGGATTTATTTTGTTAGTCTTGGAAACTATCAGAGATATAGGGACTGTTGCAGTTGTTAGTGAGAGTTGGATTGATAGAATTGTTGAAGGAGTCCTAGATTTTTGCATTACAGGGGTCTTAATAAGAAGTATTAATAGTAACGGCTTTAGAAGGGACGTTGTCTTCAGTCAAGAAGATAACTTCATTTTCAGTAATACATCATCATGTCAAGGAGAAGGCATACTGCTACTTGGATGATCAAACATAGTTGTTGGTTTATATTTAAATAAATTTAATTAAAACCCAATATCGTACTATGAAAATGGAAAGTGGAGCACATCACGAAATGATAAGCGCCAAGGAATCTATCTAGTTTCTTCATTTTCCACTCATTTCACTGTAAGAAATTAAATATTAAACATTGTATATGTTTTGGAAAATTGATAAGATGTAAAATATTTTTATAGTTTCTTCTTTTTCCACTCATTTCACTGTAAGAAATTAAACATTAAACATTGTATATGTTTTGGAAAATTTATAAGATGTAAAATATTTTTATAACACAATCTTACCTATTAGTTTATATTAAAAAAAATAATAATTAAAACCCAATATCGTACAACGAAAATAGAAAGTGGAGAACATCATGAAATGAGAAGCGTCATGGAATCTATCTAGTTTCTTCATTTTCCAGTCATTTCACTGTAATAAATTAAACATTATATATGTTTGTTGTGGTGGATGTTGTGTCATAAAATTTCTTTTTAGGTCCAAGGTTCAACAAAAAGTTAAAATAGGTATGTTTATATATACTATGTGCTTTAATTTTAGGTCAAAGATTCTGAACAAAAGTTGTAACAATCCCCAAAACAGATACATACTATCTTTGAAAAGTTACACTTCAACTCTACCCACTATCATAACTCTCTTCCTTTGTGTGCGAATAGATCAGTTGATGCCATTTAATTGATTTGTTTTCAAACAATAATATTGAGATGCCAAAACACTTGGAAAAAGTAATACGCTAATCATTATACTTATCATTTAAGGTTGCTGGGAAAACATTATGGGAGTCAGTAGACATCCCACATACAAAATATATTTACAACGATAAATCAACCTTTTCAACCTTCTATATACACAACAGACGCTTACAACGATTAACGTCCAAACCCTTGGGATCTTTTCAGGCTGCACGCCATGAAACCCATAACAAAACACCCCAGGATTCGATCAGCGACCACTTTGATAAAATACCAGAACCCTAATTCATAGAAGATATCGAATCATTCGATTCAAAATTATCAGAGAAAGTCTTCAAATCTCTCGCTGATTTCTTACCTCTAGTAAAGTTCTAAAAAACCTAAAACATAATTGATTAGTTATTGTAAATGGTTCTGTTTGAGTTTCATAGTGTCTCGAGTTTCATATGGGTTTGTTTCAAGATGTTCCTAGTTTGAGTCGGCAGCTGCAGAGGTTTTAGCTGGACTGAAGTCCAAGATCGCCGGGGAAATAGGTGAAATGGAGGAGCCAAGAACTGGTGAAGTCACTGTAGGTTTTGCTGTCCTCCAAGGAGAACTCCATATCTATCCGATCCCTTCGTGTAAGTGTTTTTTTAATAAATATTTTGGGTTTTATTTTGTGCTATTTTCTTTATTTTCTGTTGATTTTAAATTACTTTTATTTTAATAAGCACCATAACTGGGTTGAAGGGGTTGGACATCACAGGCAGTTCCCTTTTATGGGTGAAATATCTTTTAATGGGTGCATAACTTATCCGCCATGACATGGATCCTTTTCCATATAAATCACCCAAAATTTGTACACAGCCGTAAACTACCTATTCAAAATCTAGGGGAATTGAATTTGAATGTTTTGACATGTAACTATCTGCAAGGCTGAACCATGACTATAATTAGTATTCGAAGTTAATCAACATGAGCTTCAGTTTGTGGCAACCAATATCAATTCAATTTCAAGAGGTTTGAGAGGGATTAACAACCATTTCTATATCCTTCTACTCAAATAGGTCAATGATCCTCACTAATGCGAGCTCAAGTAATTTTTTCTCAACAAACTATCAAGGCCATTTTTCTCTTATTGATAGCATAACATAATTCGTGCCTCCTCCTTTCGGTGTTCCCTTGCACCTCTCGGTGCAATTGCTAATACAATGCTTTATATGGGAATCTCTAGGTGTAATTTGATATAACAAATGTCAACTATGACTAAGGTATTATTTGAAGTTCGAATTTGTGATGGTAGTATCACAGTACAAACCCTCGTATAGAGAACTCTAACTCTCACCACTGATGCCAGGGATACCTCCTGCATTCTATCGTTCTCTCGTCATGATTTTTAAGGTAAAAATGCTTCCTCTGCCATTAGGCTTTTCAGATCTCTTCAATTTGTGGTTTTGGTTGACATGGGTTATTTTATATTTACTTTAGCTGACATTATACATGATTTTAATGGCTATTAGGAATATAATGTTTTCATTATTTTCCTTACAGGTGTGAGATTCACATAGTTTTGTTGAATTTTCTTTATGGTAGTTTGGGTTCGAATTTCATGGCACTGTTTCTTCTTCTTGGATAACTTCTACTGTATCAAGTTCCTGGGATTCTTACCTTATTACTTGGTAGTCTCAATTACTTGAAGCTACGAGCTAGGGTTTACACATGTTATATGTTATGTATGTATATGTATATGGACTCATGATGAGTTCTTTAATTTAATAATTTCTGAACTCAAGAGATTTATTAAGTTCCTCTAAAAAGTGTTTTAGTAAGTTATCGTGTGAGGGAGTTAGAGATTCACTCTGTAGAAGTTTTTCTTCTTCTACTCGCTTAATAAGTCCAAGGGGTCTTTCTTCTTGGCACAACTAGGCAGTTTAATTTATACCCCTATTTCATGGGTTTGGTATAATAATTAAATACTTCTTGTTAATGGGTTTTTTTTCTGTGAATTTTACTTTCCATTCTTTGCATAAGTTTAGGTTACTGGGATGAATTTTAGTATTTTCACATGCAAATATTGATTTATATAAAAATTTCTTGTTCAATTAAATGGCAAGTATATTATCATAGATATGGGTTAATTTGGTGTTCTTGAAGTATAAACCATTTATATATGTTTTGTTTGTTAATTGTTCACACTTATAACTCATTGCTTGTTCATTGTAATTTGGTATTAATGATTGTTTTTTTGTGATTAAATTCATAATAGATGTGTTGGTAATGTTTACTAGTATTTTTTTTTTAGTTATCAAGCAATATCGTCAAGGTTACAAGATTTGGTCATGAAACCTGTTTCGCTTGTTCTGTTACTAATTTCTTATATAGGAAGAGGATTGTTTCTATGATGAACCTCTGGATTTCAATGAGATAACTAACCTTCTTCTGCTATGTTGTATTAAATTTTATGCAACCAGCTCACAAAATAGAAGAAAATATAGATCAACGACTTAAAAATTAGCCTCTTCGAGGGGGAAACCTCCTTTATATTGCATAAATGAAAAATACTTGGATGATACAAATGACAATACCTCCTTTGTATATATAGGAGTCTAAGGGGTCACAATATAATCAAATCCTACATAAAAATAATAATGTAAGGGAACAACAATAACAATAGTGGGCTTCTATGGGGCACAATAATAACAACAAGGGGGATACATGAGAACAACAATAACAATAGGGGGCTACACTAACAATAACAATATCCCTCTTTTATTTTCATCCAAAGAGGTATTCTGTTCTCCTAAATTATTCCTACCCTAGCACACACATAAGTATATGTAATTAAAGTTATTAAATCAGTATCAAGACCCATACTTATTTCATTACATTCATTTTTATAGCATGTTGGAGCAAGCTATACATTCCATGACCGTACTCGTCCAAACACAAAAATATTTTACCATCACAAAATTCATATCTAACACAATAGTAAGGATTATGGTCTGCATGCGTTAGGAAACTTATACTAGATTTATTTCTTGAAAATAGATTATTTAGAATGCATGTTTCCATTAATTTATTCGTTTACCATAGCTAGAACTTAAACATGGAAAGTAAATAAAGAAAGCCCTCTTCAACATTTATGAATTCTAGATTCTTTTGAGTATGTAACATTTAAAATTTATACCAAATTTAGTTTAAAGAAACTAATACATATATATCTTAGCAATAGCTCTGCTAGAGAAAAAAAAAACAGAAAGAGACTACTTCTTCACCCAACCTTGAGACTGACAATTACATTGAGGTCTCCCCCCCGAGCCTCCTAGTTCCTAGATTAGTTAAAGAAAGCATATATTCTGAGACCTCAGGACCCCTATTCCAATCCAAAAAAAAATTACAGGGTTCCACTTGTTTTTCACTAGTTCAAGAACACCATTTGACAGTGCACCTGACCACCTTGACAGTGTCTTATCCAATTCCTCTATTATTTTTTTCCTCTTACCTCACTCTCTAGTCACTTGTGGCTTTCCCAAATGAGATACTTTCTTTTTAATTCTCTCTAAGGAAGGGAGTGTAATATTCCTAAATTAGCTTCAGCTAATGGGAATATTAATTTTGTTTTTTAAACTTAGATGGATGAATAAATGGGCAAGGAGGCTCATAATTTTCTCAAGTATGAATAAAACCCCTCATAATGTGAAAAGGGATCATGAAATAACCAGATCAAGCAACCACATGTGTGAAAAAGGTCTAAACTAAGTGGAAAAGGATAAGTTTGACCAAGTCAACATGATTTATTCTCAAAGAAGTGGATCCTAAATAAAGCCAGCTCAATGTGAATAGAGATCAATCCAGCTAGTCAAAATTAAGGCACCTTGAGTGTGAAAAGGGAAAGGGCATGAAGATTCAGTCAAGGTTGAATAAATCAAGCAGAACTGTAAAATGATGAGCAAGGCACATGGGGCAGCGTAAATATTGTGGAGGAGCCTTTGCATGGAAGCAACCTCATAGTGGGTGGAACCCTTGGTGAGGAAGCTCATCAATTATATAATGGAGGAGATGGAAAGCATATGGATATATTGGAGATTATATTTTTATGTGGTCTTCTTAGACTTCATGCATACTTGGATGTTTAGCTAAGTTGCTGCATTACTTAGTGCAAGGGTTTTCCCGGGTGGGGATTCCCTACTCTTTCTTGGAGATCTTGTTTAAGAAATCTAAGAGGAGATTTTTGATCTGAATTTTCCACTACTTGGTGTTGGGCCAAGCACTTACCTTCAGAAAAAATGCAGTCCCTTCAGAAAAATTCATTATTTCTTAAGGTGTGCAGTGGGAGGGGTCAAAACCCCATTTTGAGGAGCAAGTTTCCCAAGAGGAGGATCAACCTTTCTTTGGGAAAGCTAGAGGAAGCATCTACAACCATTTCTTTGCATGTTCAGCCATTCTTATGAAAATATTCAGCTACACAGTGTGATTCAGCCACAAATTTGCAGCAACTCTTTCATGTATATCATTTTTGTTAAGAAACCCTTGTCGGGTCTTCTTGGATCTGTATAAAAGAGATTAGATCTTTGTTTTTATGCCTCATTGAGTAATATAATAATAAGATATGATTTATTTCTCTATTTTCTGAGTTTTACCTCCATTATACTATGCAGTCTCTTATGCATCAATTTCTGTGTGTTGCAGTCTTGGGGTTTTGCTAATTTTAAGCTGTTTTGAGCATGGGAGGCCTGTTTAACTAGGCTAAAGGCATTTTTTTCTAAAACTCTTTTGCATGCATGTCCTATATTTTATATTCTAAGGGAAACCACTATTATTTTTCACTGTTATAACTCAATATCCAGAAAATAACGTTTTTGGGGTCAAAACTGCTGCTTTTCCTCACTTGGTGACATTGTATAAAGGCATAGTGTGTTGCTGTGATTGTTCTATGGAAGCTATGTGTTTAAATACACTACATGAGTTGATTACTTTCTGCTCTCCAAATTTGGAATACCTTAAGGTATTCTTATTTTTGTAGGATTTCCCGGTTTTGGGATATTATAGTGGTATCAGAGCCACAATCTTGGCTCAGCCTGTGAGCTTCAAGAATTATGGAGTTTTATCATGGGGAGGAGGATATTTTCAGAAGAAATCAGAGCAAACCCTTGTTTTCTGGAGAAAATATGTTCTCAAAACTTCTCTTTCCAAATCTGCAGGGTAGAAGCAAGGGCATCAAAGAAATGAGGAGGGAGAAACATGAAGATCCCTCAACTAGATTTATAAAAGAGGAAGGTTCTAAGTCCTCATATTATGGATATGAGAACTCAACTATATCATCAGATCTACCATGTTCTATCAGCAATTTCTTCGTGAAGAGGAAGAAAGGATATGTGGCAAAGAGAGATACTCTTGGTGATTATTTGCAGGAATATGAAGCCCAATATGAGGAGTTCAAATACCACTTGAATTTCCAAGGGTTTTGCCAAATTAAGGAGGAAAGGAGCACAAGGATAAAGAAGCAGGGTGAGGGTAGATTTTTTTTTCTACTTTTGATGGATCACCTCTATGTCTAGCTAGGGCTTGGGTGAAGGAGCTAGACACCTTTGTGCAACAACATCAAGTTTCAGAAATTGAAGCCATCAAAGTAGCAGCACTGCATTTTGAGGGTAAGGCCTATGTTTGGTGGTTGTTTGAATCATTTTCCTTAAAGAATGCAAATACATCTACTTATGCAAGGTTAATTAAAAGATTAGTAGAGAGGTTTGATGAAATTTCATGTGAAACATCTTCTATTGAAACTATCAAACCATATCAAACAAAGATTTTTCATGAGTTGGGAGGGTCTATAAATCCAACTCCGTTTCTGAAAACCACTGAAGAGGAGGTGAGCTTGTTTGATACTTTTCCAAGGGCAAGATCTCCTTTGGATTAAGGGCTTTCTTCTCAAAACGGAGACATGAAGATTCCTTCTTCAAAAGAAGACAAAGATCTAAGGTCTGTTGTTGAAGATAAGGCAACTTCAACTATTAAAGAGGAGAAAGGGAAGGCAGGAGAGGATAACACAGTCATGACAAGGGCACCTCAAGCACCTCATGAAGAAGAGGATGGAGCACTTGCTCGAAGAAAATAAACTCTTGCACTCTTGCAAGGAGTTCCAAAAGGTCTCACACATAGAGCTCTTGGCATAACACATGAGCAACATGTACCATCATTTTCAAATGATGAGATTTTGAGGATAGAAGGAGGAAAAGAGGAGGAAGGGCATCACAAGATGAAGAGCATGTACCCTTCTCTGTTTCAAAGCTTGAAAAAACAAAGAAGGCAAGAGGACCTATGCAATAAAGGTAGGGGCAAATCTTTCCACCTACATCCACATCCTACTCTATGCCTTGATGCCTCTTTGCAAGGAGGAATTTCACCAAGAAAACCTCCTGATTGGAGGAAAACTAAAGTGTTCTCTCAACTATATGCAGCAGCAACATATTTTTCTAGAGAGGGAACCTTGGAAGGAGCCACTACAGCGCTGAGAATCATTGATGGAAGGATAAGAAAATTTCTGAAATTGACCTTGCTATCTTCCATTCATCTATTTTTGTTGGAGGGGATAGATTCAGAAATCTGTGTTGATATGAGCATAGTATCAAAAGGATACTCCATAGCTTTGGAGCAGCAAAGGATACTCTAATATATAATGAAAATTTTTGAACATAACAAAAATATATTTTATTCTTTTATGCAGGAGAAAAATTGTGGAAGTTTTGGAGAAAGAGAACCTTTCAAAGGGAGGGTGACTCTCCTAAACTTCAATATTGTCTTGAGAAATATCAGCTGCAAGAGAGGCAGCAAAATAAAGTTGGGAATACTCCAACATGTGACTTTGACATCAATCATGTCAAGGAGGAGAGCCATCATATGACAAATGCATCATTTCAGACTTCTACAACGCTGTCAATGTTGGGAAGCCAAGACCCTTATTGGGAGTCCCAACTCTGGATGGAATATTCCAAGGACCTATTCACATGTAAGGTTCTTGATGGGCAAGCAATGGATGGGAAGTATAAGGTAGTTGATGGGATCATTTATTTTCATGATTAGATCTACTTAAATAAAGATTCCAAACTGAAGAATAAACTACTTAACACAACCTATGAGGTCTTGCTTTCAAACCCCACTAGTTTCATTAGAACATATCATACTATCTTAGATGGATTCATGTGGGAAAATTTCAAAGAGGAGATGCACTCTCATATGAGTAAGTGCATGGATCATTTTCTGGTTGAGGAGGAACATAGATCTTGGGAAGAGTTATCATTATCACCTCCTTATTCATTGAGTGTGAGAGGGAGCTCATCCATGAGCTACCTTGCCGATTTTAAAAAAGTGTATGATAAACATTGTATTGTTGAACCTCATGATGTATTTATTATATACTTGCATTTTCTTAACACTCATGTGCAGGTCTTAGCTCCAAGAGGGGGCACTTTTTCTGATGGGCTTCATAAGCCACTTTGGGCCATGAACAATGGTGATGCTAGCCATTCCTTGGGAGATCTTGGAGAGGTGACGTACTCTTCATAGTGTGCTTCCTTAACACCCACCATCATACACCTTCTCCAAGCATGCAAGAAGGATGGGGCAACAAACAAGTGTTGGGGAGAACGCTTGTCATATCATATTATATGGCAGTTAGGAGGAAAACTACACTGGTTGCACATGAGGGACCATTGTCCTTCTCCCTTATTGCATATGGCAGCTAGCATGATCTTACTTATGATCCCACATGCTGAAGATGTTCTTATATTTGTTGGGGCATGGTTGGAGGAGAGGCACACTTGTTGGATGTGTCCTTGAGGGAAGGAAGTCCCTACATTTTCTGCACTATATGTTCTAAGGGGAGCATGGGAAACTATATGGCCACCATTGTATACCACGTGTTTCTTTATGATGGGGACCATATGTTTGGTTGGAGCACTTGGGGCATGCCTCTCATGAGTAATTGGGAGGATATTTTCTATGAATTACCAAGCTGGAAGGTGATTCATTTTATTTGGATGATAGCATGGAGGAGGGAGGCCTTCATTGATGATGAAATTCCTCATGATTGTCATCACTTCTATCTTGAAAATGTCATCGCTCAGCAAGGAGTTTTCCACATATACCTTCCATTCTTTTATAAGGAAGGCCCTTGGAGTTATTCACCAAAGGCCAACTTCCACACTTGGGAGTAGCCATTGGGAGATGGAATTTTTGCAGAAATTCAAAAGCAATGGTGGAGACTATTGGATGAAGGGGCCACAAGAGAAGGAGGGGAGATTTTGCAGCACCCTTGCAGTTGCTTGAGGACAAGCAACATTTGGGAGGGGGAGATTGTAATATTCCTAAATTAGCTTCAGCTAATGGGAATATTAATTTTGTTTTTAAAACTTAGATGGATGAATAAATGGGCAAGGAGGCTCATAATTTTCTCAAGTATGAATAAAACCCCTCATAATGTGAAAAGGGATCATGAAATAACCAGATCAAAACAGCCACATGTGTGAACGAGGTCTAAACTATGTGGAAAAGGATAAAGTTTGACCAAGTCAGCATGATTTATTCTCAAAGAAGTGGATCCTAAATAAAGCCAGCTCAATGTGAATAGAGATCAATCCAGCTAGTCAAAATTAAGGCACCTTGAGTGTGAAAAGGGAAAGGGCATGAAGATTCAGTCAAGGTTGAATAAATCAAGCAGAACTGTAAAATGATGAGAAAGGCACATGGGGCAGCGTAAATATTGTGGAGGAGCCTTTGCATGGAAGCAACCTCATAGTGGGTGGAACCCTTGGTGAGGAAGCTCATCAATTATATAATGGAGGAGATGGAAAGCATATGGATATATTGGAGATTATATTTTTATGTGGTCTTCTTAGACTTCCTGCATACTTGGTGTTAGTCATTAGTATTTTTTCCTGTTTTGATGACTAGATCTGTTGTTTAGGTTTTCTAGAAACCAATCTCAAAAGTCAATTTGTTCTCCAGAAAACCCTTCAAACAGTTTTTTTATATTCTTACCCCTCTTTTTCCTACCAAGGTAGAAGTGGTCTTCAATTTTCAATCCCGCTCAAAAAACAGAAAGCCTCCCTGTCCATAACTATCATAAATCTTATACCTCTGCTAATCATCAAAATCCCTTGTTTTTCATACAACCCACTGTCCAACATTTGACAGAGTGTCTACCCCTCTCTCACTGATCATTTTGTCATGTGATAACCTAATCATGCCTAAGAAGCCATTCAAAATCCATGACAAAGTCTGTAGGTCTAGGTGGTGGTGTTTTAGGGAAAATTTCCTTGGCAAAACTGTCTTAAGCCAAAAACCATGTTTTCATCATCATGTCAGCCATCATTTTCTTCCCATCCTGCAAAAAACACATTGGTCTATCCTTAGGTCACACACCACTAAATGGTTGCCTTGTCTCATTTTAGCAGAGCTCAAAAATGTTCAAATCAGGAAAAGAGAAAGAGTTTTCATGTCTGAAGAAAGATGATCAAATCAAGCATGATCTTCATAAAACACCAAGAAATCTCTCCAAAGATCAAAAACATCTATTCTTACATCTCTGTAGGGGTGTTTTGAGTGATGAAAATACACAGAATATGAGCAAAGGAACAACTTCAAACAAGGTCTTCAAGCTGAGTAGTTTACTATAAAAAATCATATAGCACAGATGTTTAAAAGAGAAGACCTACAGGTTTCAAATCGAAAAATCCAAAGGACAAATGCCCTCCATCATGACAAATGAATACAAAGGTTAGATGATGTCTACCTTCAGCACCCCCTGATAACTCAAAGAGAATTACTTCATAAGTTCCCAAACATATGACCAAAGCCCTGCAATCACTCTGGGTCAAGCAAGAAGGACAGTCTTTGACAGATAGAGGCCCAGAGATTTTAGGCATCATTATGAATATATAAGAAGGACAACTTCTTTTTATATCTTTTCATAAACCTAGACTCTGAAAAACATTTAAAGATAATTTGTTGCACCAGAGAAGATACAGTTAATGGAGAGGAGTTATTTCAATAATGGACACAGTGAGCATTTACCATTCATAAATGCACTATTTACTCCTAAGTTTCACAGTAATATGGTGCAAAAAAGACATATATTACAGACAAGGTTTTACATAGGAAAAGGAAAGTTGGTTTAAGGGACTTCACGAGTGATAAGTGGAGAGGCTCACAGTTTGTTTCCATTAATATTTTTCAATAAACAGAGAGAAGTCACAGTTTTAGATGAAAGAATATTTTTTTGTTTTAGGATGACCTCCTTCATAACAAGCAGAGGGTCAAAACATTTTGAAGGCCTCCTTCATAACAAGAAGAGGGCCCAATAGTGGTTTTGAATGACCTGAGTGGTTACATTGGCATGACCTCCTTCATGATAAGCATAGGATCAAATCCCCAAGTGTTAACACTATGTTTGAGAAAAGTTGTCAATGATACACAGATTTGAGAGATAGTGTGTTTAAAGGAGTTTCATTCAATGATAAACCAAGGCTAAAAACGGTTTGGTGACATGTTCCCCTAAATGTCTGAGAAAAATACATAGCACATGCAGAAAACTTGTTCAAAATAAAATCTCTAAATGATGTGTCAGAGATGATAGAAAACTTTGTTTTACAGTGCCTCCTCCAATCAAAAAGAAGAAGGCAAAAAAGCACTAGTTATCAAGAATCCTCCTTCAAATCATTACACAGGGGGCAAACATTACAGTTTATCAAAATCGCCTCCTCCAAAAGATGAGCAGAGGGCAAACACCAAGAGTTATGTTTTACATGAAATAAACTCTTTTGAAAGTAATAAACCAAGATAACAAGCAGATGTATTTGGGAGACCTCCATCAAATAATATGAGCAGGGTTATGTTTAGACGAAGTTTTGAAAATTGATACAAACGGGCAACAACACAGTTTTTTAATAGCCTCCTCCATCATGAGAGGAGAGGCCTAAGAAAACAGGTTTATATTAACCAAATCAAAGAAATGAAAGGGCCCATGGAAATTTTGTTTCCAAAGACATCTTTTCAAATCAAAGAAACAAGATTAGAGGCATTTGATAAAGGACCATGCTCAAATGATGTAGCAGGGATAAAGAAAGCATGTTTTCAAGAAGGAAATTTTAAAAGGCATAAAGTAGTTGGTAAAAAAGAAGGCAAGCCCTCAACAAAAGGAGAAGGTCGCTTTTCATCACAAATACAAAGGAAAAAAAGGTGGATTTTCAAATACAAAAAGAAGGGGAAAAGGGGTTTCTCAAACCCTCCCAAAGCATAAAAGACTCAACCAAAGCATTTCGCATTTAAAAATTCTTGGTTTGCAAAGTTTTACAAGGGGAAAGGAGACAATTTTCAAGTGCCCACCTGCTGTTTTGAAGGTGCGATGCACCTGTGGAGTGGCGCGACGCACCTATAGCGCCCCTCCAAAGAAAATTATACAGGGCGCGACGCACCTGTAGAGAGGCACGACGCACCTGTGCCTTAGCCCGACAAGCAGCGCCCGAGCGCCCAAATTCTGCCCAGCCCATGCCATGGTGCCCTCGCCCATTTGCAAGAACTCTTCCTGGCCCATCTCATGCACCTTCCTCACCATCCACTCAATATGTCTCCCCTTATTCCAATCAATCTACTCCTCAAAAGAAAAAATCCCCTATGATTGATAATGAAAAAGAAAATTCTAATCAAAGCAGGCATGAAGATGATGAGGAAGAGAATAGCCCTCAGCAAAGTAGTGAGCATAAGCATAGTGGCATTCAGTAGAGCAGTGAGCATAAAACAAGTGACAATCAGCAGAGCAGTGACCATAGGCATGGGGACAACCCACATACATCTAGTGAAGATAGTACTCAAGAGGTGGATGAGGACAGTCAGAATAATAGCAGCTCACATAAAGAGCATGAAAGCAAGGAGTAGGGTGGCAGCATGAAACAAAAAGAGGAAAACAGTCCTAAAAACAGTCAAGCTCAAAGCAGGGACAGTGGACAAGGCATCCCAAATAAAGAAGACAAAAGAAGTGAGCCAAATGATGATATCCCTAAAGAAGATAGTGAAAACAGTGAGCATAAAAAGATTCCTCAGAAACATGTGCTAGCTGCCTCTCCTAGGCAAGGGGCCATGACTCTTTCTCCAAAAGTGGTAAAGCCTAAAACCACTAGATCTACAAAGAAGAAGACTATTCAAGATGTAACTACAAATGTTACTAGAGCACTCCGAAGTAAAGGCAAGTTGCCTAAGCAGCCTATTGTTGAATTGCCAAGAAAGACAAGAGAAAAGAAGCCCATATAAAGCAAGGGTAAGGAAAAGGTTGAGCAGCAGGAGAGCAGCCATGAACAAGAAAGAGAATTTGATATAATCCAAGTGGATAGTGATGCTGAAGATGACCAAATCAGAATTCTAAACTCTCTTTTGCAAAACAGGGAATCCCAAATTGATAATTTAGAAGCTAACGTAGAGAGGACAAAGGACCTCATTCACTTTCTAACAGTTGCAAAATAAGAAAATGGGCGGGAAAATGGCTATCTATGAGGCCCAGGCACTCAAATACCGAAGGAAAGCACAAAAAGCACTAGTAAAACTTGAAGAATACATGGGCGAATTTGACGATGTTGAAGAAGAGGAGGAGCCAGTAAGTAAAATGCCTAGGACCATGGGTCTTAGGAAAGCCTTGGAGAAGCAAAGAGAAGAAGAATCAGCCCTTGCTCAGCAATATCCTCTCACACAGCTGCTTGCCCAAGAGATAGAAAATGAAAAAGAATCATGGCTCGAAAGGGAAAATAAGCATTTGGAGAACAAATTGGACAAGGCCAACAAGGATTTGGGCCTCCAAAGGAATATGACCGGGTATTACAAGAAGTTGAATCAATTTGCCCGAAGAAAACTAAAGATTGCCCAAACCAAGATCAAAACTGCCCAAAGGAGGCGCCTGGTAGAAAATGGAGGAAAAGACACATCTAGGCTTGGAATTTTTTCCCAAGCTTCCATACATGCTTCTAGAAACCCTTAAGGGGTTTGCTTGCCAAAATTGAGCAATTTTTGACATAATTTTGTCTTTTGTGATTTTTGGGCCTAATCGCACAAATTCATGGGCGCCGCCATTTTTTCTTGGAACATCCTCAGCTAATGAGAGTTGTATATTTGGATGCATTAAATTGGAGGGAATATACTCAAAAATTTTTAGATCAAAAGAATATATTTTGACCCCTCAAAGAGGAAAAAAACAGTCATTTTTCAACATTCTGCCTCGCATATCAGCATGTACTACTTTCCTGGGTTTTTTCACTCAGTTTACTTTTTTATAGACTTCCTAGCATTAGTTTGGAAAAAATAAATTAGTTCCAGAAATTAGACATCCATGGATTTCCAACGAACCATCACAGGCCTTGTTTCGACATCGGAAAGTCCCTCAAAAGTCCTCTACAAGACAGAGTTTTTTCTGCTACTACGCTCCTGTAGAATTTTGCTTAAATGCATTTTTCTGAAGATGACTGGCCAAATGCGCGTTAGACAGGTTTTTCTTTTGTGTTAGGCCTAAAAATTGATTCCTCTTTTCTATTCTAGTCCGAAAAGATATTTTTAGAGGATATTTCGTGCCTTAGACCTTGTAAGGCCTCAAGGACAGTTTTAGATATTTGTTTTTGGCCAATGGCCTTCTAGTTGCTCTAGGTGGGTTTCCTCCTCTTTGACCTATATATTCCAAGAGGATTCATTGTAACAAGGGGGCAGAACTTGAGTTATATAGATCAATACATAGCACTATGAGCTTTGAAGAAATACTTGTTTTATGAAGTAGATGATCACTTTCTTGGCTTGATGGTGGAGGAGGATTGTGTGTAGGATTCCATGGCTTGGTGAATAGTATTGTGTTTCTTATTTGTTATGTTTTCCTAGTTTTTCATATATGTTTTCATGCTTCTTTCTTGCAGTAGTTCAGTAAAGAATAAGTTTGAGATATGCCCATGGAGGCACCTCAAACTTCCTAATTCATTACAACTTAAATGTTCTTCATCTTTCTTGGTTATGTCAAAGAATTCTTAGTTGCTCTTTGGTTCCCTAAGAACTTGTTATCAGTTTCATTAATGGTTATTATGTATGCTATCTAGTATGATTCACAGTATGCCCTGTTGACTCATAGCTAATCAAAACTCCATTTCTGAAATCTCTCTCTGAATTATTGGTTGTTATAGTTAAGTCAAAGAGGTCTTGTTTCGATCTTTCCCTTTGTCTATGCTTTGCAGTATTATTTCAAAGTTCTCGATAGCTCCAGATATGATGTTTAGGAGTTCCCTCTTCATAGATTGAGTTGTTTGTTCATCTTATTTGTTTTCCCAAAAGTCTGAAGGTGATTTTCCCAAAGTTAGAGGGTCTTATACTTCTATGTATCATTGGATTTTTTATTTTCTACATCTATGAGTTTGAGTTTTGTTCATAGAGATTAATGGTCAGCCCTAAATCATGAATGCTTGCTATTTAACTATTTATGCTTAAAATCTCTGTCTTTCACAAACTTAATATTCATCTCATTTCATTTTCACCCAAAGAATCCATTTACCTCGACTAAATCGGCCCTACAGTAATACCTTGTCCATCATTAAGACAATCTTGACCTTATCTGACCCCATAGCCCAATTGATTCGACAAAATCCATCTCTATTTGTCCTTTTAATCAGTTCCCCTAAAAAAAAAACTCAAAACAAACCAAAACATACTTAACAACTAGCCTAAAATCAAATATACAAAAGAAAACAAGTTTACATCCTTTGCATAATAGAGAGAGCCCTCTCTAAGTCCAGGAAGGATAGGTCCTAGGGCTCTAAAGCTTGGTCTGATGTTACCCTATCATTTGGTTTACCAATCAGCCAAATCACGGGACTCCAACATAATGTCGATCACGGTGGGAACTTTTTGAGTTCATATTAATCTAAATATCTTTCAAAAACTCACGGAAAACCCCTATCGAACTGAGCATGCTATCCTATTGATCCATCCCACCGCTCTCTAACATAATGGCGATCATGATGGGACGTTGATTCAAAACATCCTAGGTATCCCTTAGGAACTCTCAAAGTCTTAGTCAAACTTAGAAGACTAAAGTATTGTCAAAAGAGTAGAATTTGGTTGTTTCACCATTCCAGCAAAATGATGACTCAGCTATAGGACACTCTCACAAACCCTAGGGCTACATATAAGAAACCCAGAAAAACCCAAAAACATCCTTAGATTGGTTTTTTTCAGTATTGGTGGTGGACCATACACATATACCCTTAAAACAACTAAAAACATCCACCTGACGACTCCACTAGCCTCCAATAGGCCTATCACTCCACTAGTCCTTATAAAATATCCTAGGAATGCATTGAGCAATCCCAATCATGCTAATGGTGGACAGAAAAGTTCAAATCTTCCACCTGGTGACTCCATAACCCTCAATAGACCAAAATAATCCACTGGTAGAGAACTCTAAACTAGTTGAAAGGACACAGTAACCCTTTCTGGTAAACAAAGATGGATCCAAGTGTGAACAGAGAGGCAAAGTTGGAAAGGTTGATAGATACATTCAACAAACTGATGCATCTACTTGACAGGAAAAGAGAAAAACACAAAGATAAGGTTAATGTTGCTTATTCAAACCAACCTACACTTTTTCCTCAGGAAGAACATACTAAACCATTACAAGACAAGAGTAACAAACAAAATGTGCCTAATGAGAAAGTTGCAAATAAAAACATAGAGTGCTCTAAAGAATCAATCAGCCATCTTGAAATCACAGAATCTAAAATGGAAGAAGAAACAAAACCTTTAGGATCTCTACCCTTATGCTTTAATTCATTCCAGATTTTAAAAGGAAATTTGCATCTTGAATATCTCTAAGCAGTTATTCATGAAACCCATGCTCAAGTTAACTCTCACATAAATAAAAAAGAGTTGGTTGAGAATGAAATTAAATCTGAAATGGAAGAAAAAACAAAACCTTTAGGATCTCTAACTTTGTGCTTTGAGTCATTTTATATTATACGAGAAAATTGGCCTCTTGAGAATCTATCAAAGGCAACTCATGAATCCCATGATTATTTTCCCGAACATCAAGAAGAGTTGGTTGAGAATGAAATTAAATCTGAAATGGAAGAAAAAACAAAACCTTTAGGATCTCTACCTTTGTGCTTTGAGTCATTTCAGATTATATGAGCAAATTGGCCTCTTTAGAATCTATCAAAGGCAACTCATGAATCCCATACTTATTTCCCGAACATCAAGAAGAGTTGGTTGATGATGAAACCAATCAAGAAATGAAAGAGAACCCACAGGATCTCTCTAAAGGCACAAGTGATGATTCATCATATCTCTTAGGTAAGGCCCAAAAATACATTCATCCTCTAAATCAGCTTTCCCAAGAGAAAGAGGATTATTGTAGTTATATCCAAAGAGAGATAAAAATGCCTCCCTTTTTCACTGAAGAGGAGATAGATCAACTCATAAACATGCAGACAGCCTCTAAAAATTCATATGACCAAAACTTTTCTGATCATTCTCCTGCTAATCTTGCATACCATAAGTCAAAAAATAGATTTGTAAATCAATTCGAAGAGAAAAAAATTGATATTCCAATATGTATGGCTGGTGACATTACTTGTATTAATGATTCTCCAAGGTTTGATTAATATATTGATGATTATGATATTCAAACAGAAGCTAACCTTACAGAGCCATCAGCAGTTGATTTGTGGGATGAAGTTCACTATCATTAGATTGAAATCAATAATCAACTAAGACAGGTCACCTATGACACTGATGAGGAAAGAATTGAGAGTTTAGAAGTAAGTGAAGAGTCTCTGACTCTTTGCTCTACTTCACTTCATTCCATCAGAAATAACTTTCACATAATTGGAAATCAACAGTCTTTCAGCTTTGATGATGAGGTTGAGGAGGATGATGAAATTCTTGAGCAATTTGTCAATGAGAAACCTTTTCCTGAAATGGTTGAGGAAATCATTTTGGACATGGAATCCTCCCTAGCTCTAGATAAGCAGTCACCAAGTTCCTTTGGATTACAAATTGCAGATGAAGGCATAGAAGTTGATAATCACATGATAGTTGTTGCACCACCTTCTCAAGAGGATTTACTGCCAAAGAATATCCCTGCTCATCAACATGATGACCTTCACACAGATTCCAGCCCACTCAATAAGAGCACATCAACTTGGCAAGAGGAATACACTGCAATATATGATGAGTCTGACAGTTCAGGTGATCATGAGGAAGAGGAGGATTTTCTTTCCCAAAAGAGCCTCAAGCATAGCCAAGTGGAAGAAGGAGTAGTCCTGGATGAAGCTTATGTCTCAAGTCCTCAAGATCAGATATCATTCCAAGATCCATTTGTTGTTTTCCTTGAGAAATGTAAAGGAGGAATGTGTTCTACCATGAAAAGTTTGTTGCAAAGTGTGAGAAAAAACTTAAGCACTACTGTCCCAAAACAAGTGAGGGGGAAGTGGCCTTTTTATTTCTTAAGCACTCTCAAAATGCTGAAACAAAATCCCTCATGGAATCATCTGCTTGATTGGCTTTGTTGGAAAAGAGATTTCACTAAATAAATGTATATTATGTATAGGTTAGATTAGGATAGATAGATAGGTGTGAAAAATAAGCTCAGCCCCATGAGCATCTTTCTTTCAGTTTGTTTTGAGAAAAACAGAAAAGACAAAAACAACAGGAAAAGTAGAAAAAGAGGGAAGTTTCTAAAGAAACGGTACAACCCCATACCCAAAAAATAGTCATGCTGAAAGTGCGCAATTCTAAATGCCACTACTAGTGCTCAAAATATGTCTTGTTCAATTATCTAGCCTAATCACAATTGGACATGTTTTAAATTGATTACTGATAATTTAGTGAAAGAAGTGATAGTCAAATTGTGTAAGATTGACTTATCAATGAAAGTAGATTAGGAAGAGATACTGGTTCCACACGCTCAAAACAGAACCAAAGAGGAAAGCAGGGATGAAAAAAAAACTATGTATCCTAGCCCTGATTTTTCTAAATCTCATTTTGTGTGAAAATAATATTTGTGTGCAGCTTGTCTTTTATGCCACAAACACATGACAAATCAGACCGTCTAATCCTGATTTGGTCATATTTCAATTTCATGTTTTAGATTAGTGAATGAAATCCTATCAAACAACTTAATCTTGACAATCGATCTAGCGTAGGTAGAGAATCAAAGGATTTCATCAGTTTAATCTGAACTCCCGGAGGATATAAGTGTAGAATTAGATAGTTTTTCTTTTTTCAAAAATATCATGTCAAAGGTTTGCTAGTCCAAATGCACCTAAAGAAGAAAAAAATGCTAGGAAATAATAGTTGGGTAGGTAGAGATGACATTGATGCTAAATATGCTATAAATTTCTCAGAAAAGCATCCTTTTCAGAAGTAGCATCAAGAAAGAGAGAAATTTGCACCAATGGATAAGGCACTGGTCTTCATAAGCTAGAGATCTGCAATTTTGGACACCTCCCAAAAAGGAGCTGCCCTCCCCAAATGGAGCCATTGTTAGTCATCAGTATTTTTGCTTGTTTTGATGACTAGATTTGTTGTCTAGGTTTTCTAGAAACCAATCTCAAAAGTCAATTTGTTCTCCAGAAAACCCTTCAAACAATTTTTTTATATTCTTACCCCTCTTTTGCCTACCAAGGTAGAAGTGGTCTTCAGTTTTCAATCCCGCTCCAAAAAAAACAAGCCTCCCTGTCCACAACTGTCATAAATCTTATACCTTTGCTAATCATCAAAATCCCTTGTTTTTCATACAACCCATTGTACAACATTTGATAGAGTGTCTACCCCTCTCTCACTGATCATTTTGTCATGTTATAACCTTCTCATGCCTCAGAAGCCATTCAAAATCCATGACAAAGTCTGTAGGTCTAGGTGGTGGTGTTTTAGGGAAAATTTCCTTGGAAAATTTGTCTTAAGCCAAAACCCTGTTTTCATCATCATGTCAGCCATAATTTTCTTCCCATCCTACAAAAAACACCCTGGTCTATCCTTAGGTCACACACCACTAAATGGTTTCTTTGTCTCATTTCAGCAGAGCTCAAAAATTTTCAAATCAGGAAAAGCGAAAGAGTTTCCATGTCTGAAGAAAGATGCTCAGATCAAGCATGATCTTCATAAAACACCAAGAAATCTCTTCAAATATCAAAAACATCTATTCTTACATATTTGTAGGGGTGTGTTGAGTGATGACAATAAAAATAATATGAGCAAAGGAACAACTTCAAACAAGGTCTTCAAGCTGAGTAGTTTACTATCAGAAATCATATAGCACAGATGTTGAAAAGAGAAGACCTACAGGTTTCAAATCTAAAAAGCCAAAGGACAAAGGCCCTCCATCATGAAAAATGAATACAAAGGTTAGATGATGTCTACCTTCAACACCCTCTGATAAATCAAAGAGAATTACTGCATAAGTTCCCAAACATATGACCAAAGCCCTGCAAATCACTCTGGTTCAAGTAAGAAAGACAGTTGTTATACAGTAATTTGTCACCGTCCCTACCATTCCCCGTCCCGCACAATGGAGGACCCATTTTGTGACCTATGAACATTGTCATGCCTTGAAAACATCATCAATGCATTCCTCTAAGCATGAGCTTCAATTTCCCTAAAGACATCTCCTTGAAAAAAATCATAAAAACATCTCCTTTTGCATTGGCGCGGGCAGACAGTTCACCACTCGCGCCAATGGGGAAAATCCTACAAAGAGGCCGCGCCAACTGGCGCTCTGTCCCAGAGCAGTAGTCGCGCCAGCCAATTTAAGGAGTGTTTTTTTAAATAAAGATGGCGGAAGTTGTGTTTCAACAAACTCAGAAACCATTGCCTATCTTGAGTTGGGAGGTTTGGCTGCGGGAGTTCTATGGAAGGGAAGTGGTTTTGCCACCTCCCATTGAACCTTCCTTGTTGATAGGGCCAATCCCACAATAATAGGGATCCCAACTCCCTCCTTCCCCATCTATAAAAGCCTGCTCAATTCCATGGCAAGCTAGTCTTGAAGTGCCTAAGCTTTGAATCTCCAAATTCCCAAGAGCCTTTGTGTTGTAAGAGCCCTCTTTCTTCCCTTAAGGTCGACTCAAGTAAGGAGACTATCGTCGAGAGACTCAGGAGAGGTTTGCCCTTTCCCTGGCGAGCTTTGCGAGACGTGAACGACTGGAGACCCATCCAAAGGAGACCACGATGTCGGAACATTGGTTGTAATCTCTTTTGATCGTTATTTAATGAATGATTACGATTATGGTTCCACTCTGTTTTCGATTATGTTAATATAAGTAGTATCCTTTCTGACTGATATTTAGTTGTGTATGCCGGATTTTATGCTTGTATCTGTTTGTTTCTTGCACGTGCAGGTATCCATCCGCGGAGATCGTGATCTGCCGAGGCTGAGGAACGGGAACGCTCTCTTCTTCAGATCATAGCATTGGATTCCAGGTAGGCCTCCATCTTTGGTCTTTTCATTTCGTAACTAGGAACTTGCATTGTAACATTTCGTGATTGTTGCTAGACCCCTGCTGGGCTAGTAGGGATCGCCTCTGTCTGCAGAGGGGATTTACCTCCTCAACAATTTGGCAACTCCGCTGGGGATCGTCTAGATTTCACTGTCTCGTTTATATTGTCTCGTTTTGATTATTTTATGTTTTTCCTTGCTTGATGAGCCTTCTGGGTTGGGTTCTTTTGCTGTTTTTTACTTCTTGGTTTGCTTAGTATGCATTGATCTGCTTCTGGGGTAGTTCTTTTTTGTTTTTTGCTGAGAAACTCGACTGGTGCGCTTTTTAGCTCGACAGTCGCGCCAATTGGCGCATGTTGCTTTTGTTTAGCCCGCGCCAATTGCTTTCTGGCGCCAGTTGCAGCCTTACAGTCGCGCCACTCCTGTAAGGTTTTTGAGTTTCCTCAATTTTGAGCTCTCTGGGTTTGGTCAGTGCTTTTCTTCTTGATTTTCCGACTACCTGAGTGTGTTGGAGTCCTGTTTGACTGGGAATTCGCCTCCGTCCTTTGGTTGTTTGCTTTTATCTATCGATTTCGCGTTTTGAGCCCTAGGGCATCTAGTGGCTTAGTGTATCGAGCCCTCCTTGGGAGTTTTGGTGTTTCGTTTGTCCGGTCGACTTTCTGATTGCTCCTCTGCATCCTCTTAGTAGTTGTTCATTGTTTTGTTGCGATTTTTGGGTGATTGCTCATTCCTTCATTCAAATTTCGTTTGGTCTTGCTTTGGGCCTAGATCACACGGTCCATTGGAGCCTTTGAGTCTTTTCTTGGTTTTGAGAGACTTTGGTCGATTTGGGATCTGATTGCTTGTGTTGTTGAGTGAAATTTGCTTGTTTTTCTCTCTCAATATCATTTCTCAAGTTGTTCCGCTTGTTTTCAGTTTGTTTAGTGCATATTATCTATCAAACGTTGAAAATTACAAAAAAAAATCTCTTGTGCTTTTGGTTGAATTAGTGAAAATTGTAATCTTTTCGATTTTGCTAGTGATTAGTGATTTGAATGAAAAGTTTTCAATTTCATTAGTTGCATTAGAGATCTCATTGTTTGTCTTCCGATCATTTCGTTTGTGTAAAAGCTCTCAACTCTTCCGTAACTAGTTTTCATCGAACGAAATGTTGGACTGTGGCATGTAGCTTTGCATTTAAGAGTCTTTTAAGACATTACATACGATAGGGCCTGAAAATTGAAACCTAATTGAAGATCAACTTTAAAATCTATCCAATTAACCTAAGGCAGCATTGAAATCTAACGAAACATATTTAGAGGTCTAGGCTAGAGACGTGTTCCGGCGTCTTTAAACCTAGCAGCTGTCGTTCACCTTTTGGCTTTAGACAGCGCTAGTACGGACTTGTGATCCCCGTACCGTCGCGTATATAAAGGGAGACCCCTCTAGGTTTTCAATCCTTTATCCACAGGAAGCCGAGTCTGCCGCCCTATACCCGTGATACACCAAACACAGCATTCGGGGAGACTACCTGCACGTACGGAAAGTCCTTGGTCGATTTCTATTTCATTATTGAAACCAAGGTGTATATTGCAGTTCACGGATATTTGGTACACCCTTTGTGCCTAGTTTTTCCTGAGCAGTCATTTGGTCTTTTCTGACTCCCTAAATTTGAAAAGACCGTCAAGCGCTTGTCCTTTCACGCTTGTACCAAATCTGAAAGAGATAGAGTCATCTTTCTATCGTTTCTCGACTCTTAAAACATGAAACGGTAGAGTTTCTTACTTTTCAATGTGGTAAAAATTAATCACCCACGATTACACGCCCGCTTAGATATTGCTTGTTGACCGTTTGATCGTGTGTCTTAACTCGTTTTCAGCCCGTGTGTGTGTTTGCTTCTTTTTCTCTGGTCTTTTGCCACAGTGGCGGAACTTTCGGTTTCGTCTACTGGTAGTCCTTACACGGATAATTCTTCAGAGGCTTCCCAATCCTCTGTCGAACCACAACAGCCTGTTGTTTCCAAGTTTCCTGACAGGGGACCGGTTCTCGCTGAGCAACCCTTTGGAGGACCAGTTGAGTTCAATTGGCCCTTTTCGGACCCTGTGTCTGAATTGAGATTAGGAGCTGATTTCCTTTCTCTTACCTCGGGTTCGCCTTTTGTTGCTGTTGTATTTCCTCCTAGTCCTCGCCGTCTTTTGCGTGATTTAACGGCAGGATCAACCATGAGTGATTCTGGTGAGGAAATCCCAACGTCTGGTGAAGACTATCAGCTCTTCCCACGAAGATTATTTGAGGGAGACAACTCTGAGCTGGCTGCCATGTCAACAGCCAGTCCTTCTTTACCACAGGGTTACAGATCTCTGGGTCAGATCATTTCCGCTGCAGCCTCTATGGGAATATCATCTATTGCTTCGAGGCCAGCTGCTACTACACCCGGGGTGTCTCCACAGACGCCCGTCACTTCTGTTCCCGTCCGGCCCACTGTCTGTGTGGCCGCCTCTTCTCCTATTGTCTCAACATCTGCTAATAGGGCTGGGCCAACTCCTGAAGATGTTTATCTAGCTACTGCTATACCGAAGAACATCTCTCTGGACGAGTATCGGTTTTCTTTGCAACAGCCGAACGTCGAGGTTGGACCGTCCTCCCAAGATCCCTACCGATCTTACTTTTCGCACTATGTACAGGATGGTACTCCCGTGTATGCTTTCCCAGGTCAGTATGACGAGCACGGGGAGATTTTGCATCTACCCGCTCCTGAGGCTTATCTTTATGCTCAAGGTTTTACCGTATAACCAGGCTTATAACCCGCAAGGACAGCCTTTCCAAGGCCAACCTACGGGCCAACCTGGCTATCTTTATGATCCACAGGGGCAGCCCATTCAAGGCTACCCTGTCGGCCAACAAGGGCCATCGTACGGTCCACAAGGACAGTATTATAGCCCTTCTGGTCAACCTGTTCAGCCTCAGCCGGGGTATCAAACGGGACCGGTCTATGGTCCTGGGGGGCAAATCTAGCCTTCTTTACCGATGCAACCGCAGTATCCTGTTGTTTCTAACGTTGCATATCAGCGAGGACCATCCTATGGTTCTGCCTCAGGTCAAACCGGTTTCCAGCAAGCACCTAGTCCTGTTCCACCACCGGGCCAACCGGTTCATCCGGTACAACCCGGTGTCCCGCCTCCAGGCCAACCGGCCCATCCGGTACAACCTGGGGCTCACTTACAAGCAGGTCAACCTGCGCAACCGACACCTCCTATCTATCCGGGTCAACCTGGTCATTCAGGTCAGCCCTCACATCCGGGTCAACCTATTCACTCAGGTCAGCCCTCTCAGTCGGGTCAACCTGTTCATTCAGGGCAGCCTGCTCATTCCATTAACCCTGCACAGCAGCCGGTTCATTCAATGTCGCAGCCAAATCAACAGCTGCGCCCTACTTATCAGGCTCCGCAGGGCTCCACTTTTCAGCAACCTACTCATCCTCAAGGTGGTTATTATCCTCACGGTCAGTCTCAACCGAACTATAACCACCCCAGAGGCTCTCAGTATTATCCTCCTCCACCCGATTTTACCTACACTCAGCAGCCAAATCCAAACGCTGCTTATACAGGGCCGATGCATAATCAGGGTCCGTACCCTAGTTATCAAGCCCCACACTATGGTTACCAGCATCCAAATCAGTCTGGTTATACGACCTACGCCCCCTACGGTCAGAATCCTGCAGGACAGAACCCGTGGGGGCAAGGATATTCACAACCATCGTGGAGTATGGGTACCGGACCTCATCCTGGGCCTGGCATGGCAGTTAATCCTCCATTGCCGTTCCTGGCTACCTTGGAGCTGCCGGATGTTTCAAAGTTGACCAATGATCCGATTTTACATAATCCGTATTGGCCTCCGGTTCCCACCAAGATACCAGGTGATTTCCCCAAGTTTGAGGGAAAAGCTGTGGAGGACCCCCAGGTGCATGTGATGACGTATCATCTTTGGTGTTTGTCTAACTCTTGGGTCGATGATTCAATTCGCCTGCGCCTCTTCCAGCATACTTTAACTGGAGCTGCTGCCAAGTGGTACATAGAGTTATCCCGTGGCATTTTCCAAGATTTCAACTCTTTAGCCATGGCTTTCCTCACGCATTTCCAGTTACCGGTTCGATATGAATCTGGGACGCACCTCTTGACTTCCCTGAAGCAGGATAAAGCCACTCACATCTCAGATCACATTCATGAGTGGCAGTGCCGTCGTAGACTGATCAAGTTTCGCATACCTGATCAGATACTGACTCATTGGTTCACCACCTCCTTTGTGAATAAAATCGCTCAGGATATTGCAATGGGAGCGTGCGTGACAGAGGAACAAGCCATCGCGCGTGCCCAATACCTGGATCTTTTCTATTCTCAGTCCGGCACGCTTTATGACATATTGACTGATGCTCCACGGCCCAGAACCACTAAGGTTCCGCCCACCCCTGCGGTGGATGGTGTCATTGGTTCTGTCTCTCAGAATTCGAAGAAATCTTCGAATGGGAAGTAGAAGGCTAATTCTTCCAACAATACCTCTGCTAATCCCGCCTCATCCGATTCTGGTAAAACCGCGGAGGTGAATGCCGTTCAGGCCAATCCTGCGGACAAATCCTCCAAGGGGAAGAAGAAGGGCAAAGGCAAATCTAAATCTGATGCCCCGAAACTAGAATCTAAGTCTCGTACTGAGGATGGCTCCCAGCGTAAACCGAAGTACCCTTGCCTCATCTGTGAAGGGGACCATTATACTAAGGATTTTCCACGACGATCCGAGGTTAGTCAACTTCTTAAAGGCCCTAAAGGGACTCTGGCTATTTTGAAAGAGCCATTTCCATCTCAGCAGACCCAGATGGTCGAACAACCGTCACCATCTGCACCGTTTGGGTCTCAGGTTTTCATGATGAAGACTATTGCACCTATCTCTGTCGCTACGCGGTCGAAGGATTACAACGAACCACGGCAGGCACCCGGGAAGGCAGTTGCGGATGGGCCGCCTCCCCCACCTGTCTCCGGTCCGTTGGAAATCGAGAAGCCTTCTCTTGAACCCGTTGTGAAGCCACCTCCCAAAGGTGTCCTTCGAAGATCTTCTTATAATCCAAATGCTCGTGCCGCTCAACATTACAGCATTGTTGAGGATTTGGCACAAGCGCCATCTGCCATGTCTGCGCTAGAAGTTCTTCAAAGTTGTCCTTCGCAATGGAAGGCTTTACTGTCTGCGATCGGGGGCATTGATCCCGCCGACTCGAGTCTTCTCACCTTCGATCTGGAGAATTTCACTCCCTGGCTTCCACATCAAATCGCTTTGGTTATTCAAGTCGGGATTAACGGTCTGAACATTCATAGGGCCGTCGTAGATGAGGGTGCATCTACCTGCGTTATGTCCTCCGCTTGCTGGAAGGCCATCGGCTCTCTAGCCCTGTCGTCATCTCCCAATGCCCTTGAGGCATTTGATGGTCGGGAATCTAAACCCCTAGGCGTTCTCGAGAGTCTCACGATCACATTACAGGGAAAAAATGTCAACGTAGAAGTGGAAGTAGTTGATGCTAAACTCAACTACAACATACTTCTTGGCCGCAGCTGTACCCATGCCATGCTCTGCGTGCCGTCCACCGTCTTTTGATTCATTAAGTTCCCTCACGAGGGCAAGATTGTCACAGTGGATCAGTTGTCATTTTTCACCTCTAACTCTGAGAACAACGTGCCATACGTGGATCAAATTCCGAATCCCCCGGACAGTGTAGGACCTGGTCTCTTCAAAGACCCAGTCCTCATGGGTATCTTTCCCGCACCGCCACCGCATATCGCTCAAGTCAACATGTTGTCCAGGTCCGATGACCCCTGGCTCATTCCTACACCTGAGCAGGTATATGAGTTTGGAGAATCCATGCCTTTAACGCCAGTAGAGATCAACTACTGTGAGATTGTTGCTGCATCGGACCCTCCACCTCCTCGGCATGCTCCTTTGAGCATGGCTCTCGACGTCTACTCTCAATCCCCCTGGCTTGGTCAGGCTGATTCACCTGATCCTCTCAGAGAGAATTTTCCTTCCGATGAGGCTATCATTGAAACTATGTCTCTTGAGGAGCTGCCTTGGGGCGATGGACATCATCGCTCCTCGTTTATGCCTAGCTTGGGGGCAATGATTGATTGTCTGGAGCGTTATGCTACTCAGGTTCCTTCCCCTCCTCTTCAAACGCCCATCTTGACGCACGAGGTTTTTTCGGAGGGTAGCCTGAGTAACATTACTCAAACTGTTCCAATCAACATCTCCGTTAAACCAGGGATTGTTGAGAATATTCACGTGGGTGTGACTTGTTCTCCCGATGATATGTTCTTCGCGGATTTGATATGTTCTCTCCCTACAGACTCTGCTCCCTCACACTCTGAAGACCATATACCGGACGAAACGCTTTTCCTCATCAGTACTCGTGACCCTTGGTACGGTGACATAATAGTGTATCTTCAGACCTCGACATTTCGGTCTGAGTTGGATAAAGCTGCCCGCCGTCGGATTCGGCACCAGTCCCAACCCTACCATATAGTAGGAAATACCTTATATCGCGTTGGAGTAGATTCGGTGCTCCGGCGCTGCCTAACCTTGGAAGAGGCTGAGAAGGTCCTAAATGACTGCCACAGTGGCGCCTGTGGTGGACATATGTCCGGGTATGCTACTGCCCAGAAGATTCTGCGAGCAGGTTATTTCTGGCCTTCCATATTCAAGGACTGTATCACTGCAGTCCGCAAATGTCATCCATGCCAGATATTTCAGCGCAAGATACGCGCGCCACCTTTACCATTGCATCCCGTTATTACCGTCGGCCCTTTTGCGAAATGGGGCGTTGATTTTATGACGTGTAACCCTCACTCGGCCGGGGGGCATGCGTATATCATTGTCGCCGTCGACTACTTCACCAAGTGGGCCGAGGCGATGCCTACACTAGCTGCTGACGGGAAAACGGCTGCTCAATTTATATTCAACCACGTTATTACACGATTCGGGGTTCCTCAAGCCATCGTCACTAATCACGGTACTCATTTCTGAGATTATATGATGGCGGAGCTAACTTCAACGTTGGGCTTGCGTCATGACAGCTCGACACCATATTATTCTCAAGCGAATGGTCAGGTTGAAGCAGTGAACAAGGTTTTGGTCACTATGCTTCAGCGAACAGTTGGTATTCACAAATCCAATTTGCATCTCCAACTGTTCTCAGCTCTCTGGGCATACCGAACATCTGCAAAGAGTGCAACTGGGTTCACACCATTTCAATTGGTGTATGGCCTGGAAGAAACTCTTCCGGTTGAATGCGAGATTCCTTCGTTAAAATTAGTTGTGGAGCTTCTACCTAATACTTCTGCTGAGGAAGAACGTCTTCTGTATCTGGAACGGTTAGATGAAACCCGTCATCTGGCTGCTTTAATTATCGAAGCACAAAAGAAGAGGGTCAAAACTCATTTTGATCAATCTGTTTCTCCTCGTTCCTTTATTGAAGGGGACCTCGTCCTCCTATACGATCAAGCACATGATAAGCTTGGATCCGATAAGTTCCAGCCTATGTGGCATGGGCCCTATATAGTAAAACACGTTTTGAAAAACGGGGCCTACGAGCTTATAGATTATGAAGGAGTTCCGCTGGCGCAGCCCAGAAAAGGGTTGTACCTCAAAAAGTACTATGCCTGAAGTGATTTCTTGGTGTGGTGTGTGTACATAGGTGTGTGATTTTCATTTGTGTGCATGTATTGTGTGGTGTGCTTTGTAAACATCTTTCTGCTGATCGGGTCTTCCTGGTTGTGCAGATGTCTATTCATCCATTTGTTGGTTTCGCGGATGGTGCCTCCCGCAGTACCAGGAATCTGTCTTCCGCAGCCTGGGTAATCTACGATCCTGCTGGTGAGTTGATTGACCTGCAAGGTGTGTGTTTAGGACGTACCACGAACAATATCGCAGAGTATAGCGCCGTATTGGAATTATTAACCGAGGCAGTAAACCTTGGTATCTGTGAATTGCTCGTGTACCTAGATTCGCAACTTGTAGTGTTACAGCTGAACGGACACTATTCGGTAAGAAACCCGTCCATCTTACGTCTGTATTTGCGTATTCGATTACTGGAAAGAAATTTTGACTACATTACATATCATCATATACCCAGGCATTTGAATACATTAACAGATGCAGTAGCAAATTTGGTATTAGACAGACATTTGCGCAATTTATAAATCATCATCACATGTAAAGAAAGATCCATCCAGAAATAGATATGCACATATATATAGATATCAAAATGTTTACATAGAGTGTGTCACATAAAGTCAAAATATACATAATCGTCTTAAGTACATCCAGAGACGATACGTCTCTCAAAAAATAGGTGTGGTATAAATCCTAAGAGCTAATCCGCATGGTGCTCATGATAGCATGTGACTGCACGCACTAAGCGTCTCAGGATTCGGTGGATCCGACTTGGAACCCCCACCGTGTGGCGCTGGTATGCCATCGGTACGTTTGCCGGCCGAGCATAGTCCGGAATCCCTCGGGCAATGCCCTCAAGATTCTGGATCAACTCCTCTCCTCCGGTGCCCTCTCCCTGAGGATCAGGGGCGAGTTGTGTCCTCCGTGAGATTGGATACATCCCAGCTGGTCTCTCAGGTCCCACATATGCATACATATATAAAAAATGTGTTAGGACGAATGTGTATTAACAAAAAAAAACATAAAACATAAAATCAAAAACATGAGGTCTTACCCAACTCCTCGTCCCAGTCATCTCCTTCTGGCAGTGGGAGATCTGGGTATCTGGTGAAGTCAATTCCTGCATAGGGCCAGTCTTCCACGACAATCAGTTGGCGCCGTAACCACCTAAAGAACTCCGGCCTCCAGGACATCTGTTGGCCGCCTCCAGCTCTGGGCATTAATGCTGCCCAGCGAGCCATTCCTGGCTCTCGTGGTATCGGATCTTCTACTGCGGCCCCTTGGCCCTGGAAGATTGGTAAGCGTTCCAGAATGAATGATACCAGGATGGAACCATAAACAAACTGTTTTAGTTTACCCTGTTTGCATTTTGTGAGCTGCCTTTTCATATTTATTGTTACTTCTGTTGCCCAGTCAAACAGTAAGGGACTCATGCATTCTGAGGCCAGCAGGAGTTGGGCCTTTGTGGCCTCGTGCGGTGCCTGCGATCCTGCAGCCCGCGTGATGGTATGTAGGACAACTCTCAATGCCAGATCGGGGATAGTGTGGATATCCACCTTCTTGCTCCCTGATCCCATTTGTGCTCCTCGGCACACTCGTGCCATCACTTCTTCCATCTTCTCGCCAGATGGTCTGCTTCCAGTCAAGACAGGGATCGGACCTCTGCGGGACAATCCGGTGATAAAATAAACATCAGAAACCTCCAGCTCTAATACCTGATCTCGTAACCTGAACACCTGTTCATGTTCATCCCAGATACTGATCAAATACTGGAGGAGCTCGAGCTGAGCTCGTAGACAGGGTGTAAGAACTTTTTCAGCCCACAGTTTCTGAGGGCATTCATGCAAGCTTCACTTTGGATGGCTTGTTCATCCTCTTCTCCATGCTCTCGTTCTTTCCATTCAATCACCATTTTTCTTGATTACCTGCATTCATATGGTCATAAGCCCTTAGTTAGATCTCTGATAGGCCTCAAATTCCATGAAATTTGGTTTAAATATCGAATTTTTAGGCGGATTTTTAGGTTGGCTGCTGGCGCGGCTATTTTGTGAACAGTCGCGCCACGTGGCGAGAGCCCTTTGTATAAAAGAGCCCATTGGCGCGGGTCCGTGCCCGATACCCGCGCTAATGAGCGCGGCCCTAAAATTTCAAAAGTGGCCACATAGAACTGATTTTCAAGGGAAAAATATTAAAAAATGGATGAAAATGTAGAGCAAGGGAGCGCCTCTTACCTGTAGTAGACGAGAAACTGAATGGTCAACTGGATTTGTCGCAATCACCGTCAGAAGTTTCTGCTCCAAATGGATCACTGTTGCTTTTCACCAAGGTAAATAGTAAATGTAATTTTATTTTTACCAATTTGACATATTTATAACTTTTTGACATAAAATGAGTTGTAAAAAGTCATTTTTATCGAATATTTTTATATGTTATGTCGAAAATGGATTTTACGCTTGCTTGGTATGTGCAGCAGCAGGTTTTTGCGACTTTAACGATGGAAACGAGTTGTATTTTATACTTTTTCGGACTCGGTAAATACACGAAAAAGTCACTTTTGGAGTCATCTTTCAGCTCTTTTCTGACTCTCTAAACATGAAAATATTGTCGAGGCCCTTGTCGTTTCGATATCGTTAAATTGGACACGAATCGACATCTACCCAGTATACGTTTAACCCTTTTTCGGGCTGGGATGGATTGATTACGAAAAAGGAATACCCTAGCCTATCGCGACTAGGAGGCTTTCTCGGATATTGTTTTCTACCTTTTCGGATCTGAGGAACTATTTACGAAAGGGGACCTATGGAGTTTACTTTTTTGCTGTCTTTTCAAACTCTCTAAATATGAAAAGACGCCGAGTTCTCCCTTTGCCAGACTCGTTAAACCCTGATGACATCGGATCCAGTCGAAATGACGTTCTCCGAGTTCCTCCTTCCTAGGACTCGTTAAATGCACTAGGATGGATTCGCCCGAAGGGCAGACTTATATTACAAGCATATGCTATCCCCTTCAAGCTTGTTATCAAAAATAATTGGGGTACTCGCCAGAAATGGTGGGGGAAAAATGGAACCATCGTCGTTGTCATCGGTAGTATGTCGCTCTTGAACATGGCACTTGTCTGCATTCATGTCGGGTTGGGGACATCTCATCTCGTTTCTTCACTTTGCCTCCGTGGGTTTGGATAATCCCTTTTGACCTCTCATCTACTCATTGCCTTGTCACCATGACCTCTGATCCGTTGATGTCAAATACTGCCAAGTCCACTGTCGTGTTGTTTATATGTTCAAGAGAAGTTGGCCTCTGCAAATATCAACCTTCCTCTGATTCTCAGAAGATCCTGATTCACAACAAAAACATCATGTTCCTCTGTCTCGTGTCGATGATGTGGGAAACATTATGGCCCACCTTCGATCAAGGTCGCTTCCTGTCGACTTCAGCTCATTATCCAGGAAATTGATCTAGAGACTCCTTTATGGTACCTTGGAGCCTGCATGCCTCAATGGCAGGTTCGTCGCATTCGACGTGAGGTTTTCATCATTGGCCTCCGATCGAGTGATTCTGCAGGTGTTCGACACCAACTCATTGATTCACACGCCGTAGATTGTACCTGCAGTACCTTGAGGGCCATTGTCATTATTGGTGGTTCCTCTCGCGTCTGTTAACAACTTTCATCATTGGCTAGTAATCAGACGATGTTCCTGCATGTTCGACTTCAGCTCACATATTCGCATGCTCGAACTTGTACTTCGTTTGGGTCGAGATGGAGCGCAAGACCCTGGATTGTGTCTGTTGTAATCCAGGCTACGATTGTGGATTATTATCATTATGTATATCACTCATTGATTGGATGGCTGCGACCATACCTGAGTCTATTTATTTGATCCTCGCTGGATGGCTGCGCCCATACCCTGGATTCGGATTATAGTGTACTCTGTTTCGGATGGCTGCGCCCATACCACACATACATCATATACTTGAGATATCATTTGTATTTTTCTGCGTAGGTTTTCCAACGGCGGGCCTTCAGTTGAACATGTTCTCGTAAAGCATTTCACCCCTCTCTCTCTCGGGCCTCATACTTTAGGGGGCATCTGTTATACAGTAATTTGTTACCGTCCCTACCATTCCCCGTCCCGCACAATGGAGGACCCATTTTGTGACTTGTGAACATTTTCATGCCTTGAAAACATCATCAATGCTTCCTCTAAGCATGAGCTTCAATTGCCCTAAAGACATCTCCTTGCAAAAAATCATAAAAACATCTCCTTTTGCATTGGCGCGGGAAGACAGTTCACCACTCGCGCCAATGGGGAAAATCCTATAAAGAGGCCGCGCCAACTAGCGCTTTGTCCCAGAGCAGTAGTCGCACCAGCCAATTTAAGGAGTGTTTTTTAAATAAAGATGGCGGAAGTTGTGTTTCAACAAACTTAGAAACCATTGCCTATCTTTAGTTGGGAGGTTTGGCTGCGGGAGTTCTATGGAAGGGAAGTGGTTTTTCCACCTCCCATGGAACCTTCCTTGTTGATAGGGCCAATCCCACAATAATAGGGATCCCAAATCCCTCCTTCCCCATCTATAAAAGCCTGCTCAATTCCATAGCAAGCTAGTCTTGAAGTGCCTAAGCTTTGAATCTCCAAATTCCCAAGAGCCTTTGTGTTGTAAGAGCCCTCTTTCTTCCCTTAAGGCCGACTCAAGTAAGGAGACTATCGTCGAGAGACTCAGGAGAGGTTTTCCCTTTCCCTGGCGAGCTTTACGAGACATGAACGACTGGAGACCCATCCGAAGGAGACCACGACGTCAGAACATTGGTTGTAATCTCTTTCGATTGTTATTTAATGAATGATTACGATTATGGTTCCACTCTGTTTTCGATTATGTTAATATGAGTAGTATCCTTTCTGACTGATATTTAGTTGCGTATGCCGGATTTTATGCTTGTATTTGTTTGTTTCTTGCACATGCAGGTATCCATCCGCGGAGATCGTGGAGGATCATGATCTGCCGAGGCTGAGGAACGGGAACGCTCTCTTCTTCAGATCGTAGCATTGGATTCCAGGTAGGCCTCCATCTTTGGTCTTTTCATTTCGTAACTAGGAACTTGCGTTGTAACATTTCGTGATTGTTGCTAGACCCCTGTTGGGCTAGTAGGGATCACCTCTGTCCGCAGAGGGGATTTACCTCCTCAACAATAGTCTTTGATAGAATAGAGGCCCAGAGCAATTAGGAATCATTATGAAGATATAAGAAGGACAACTGCTTTTTATATCTTATCATAAAACTAGACTCTGAAAAGCATTTAAAGATAATTTTTTGTGCCAATGAAGATACAGTCAATGGAGAGGATTTATTTCAATAATGGACACAGTGAGCATTTACCATTCATAAATTCACTATTTACTCCTAAGTTTCACAGTAATATGGTGCAAAAAAGACATATATTACAGAGAAGGTTTCACATAGGAAAAGGATAGTTGGTTTAAGGGACTTCACCAGTGATAAGTGGAGAGGCTCACAGTTTGTTTCAATTAATATTTTTCAATAAACAGAGAGAAGGCATAGTTTTAGATGAAAGAATATTTTTTGAGTTTTAGGATGACCTCCTTCATAACAAGCAGAGGGCCCAACAATGGTTTTGAATGACCTGAGTGGTTACATTGGGATGACCTCCTTCATGATACGTAGAGGGTCAAATCCACAAGTGTTAACACTATGTTTGAGAAAAGTTGTCATTGATACACATATTTGAGAGATATTGTGTTTAAAGGAGTTTCATTCAATGATAAACCAAGGCTAAAAACAGTTTGGTGACATGTTCCCCTAAATGTCAGAGCAAAAGACATAGCACATGCAGAAAACTTGTTCAAAATAAAATCTCTAAATGATGTGTTAGAGATGATAGAAAACTTTGGTTTATAGTGCCTCCTGCAATCAAAAAGAAGAAGGCAAAAAAGCACTAGTTATCAAGATTCCTCCTTCAAATCATTACACAGGGGGAAAACATTATAGTTTATCAAAATCGCCTCCTCCAAAAGATGAGCAGAGGGAAAGCACCAAGAGTTATGTTTTACATGAAATAAACTCTTTTGAAAGTAATAAACCAAGATAACAAGCAGATGTATTTGGGAGACCTCCATCAAACAATATGAGCAGGTTTTCATTTAAATGAAGTTTTGCAAATTGATACAAAGGGGCAACAACACAGTTTTTTAATAGCCTCCTCCATCATGAGAGGAGAGGCCTAAGAAAAGAAGTTTATATTAACCAAATCAAAGAAATGAGAGGGCCAATGGAAATTATGTTTCCAAAGACATCTTTTCAAATCAAAGAAACAAGATTAGAGGCCTTTGATAAAGGACCATGCTCAAATGATGTAGCAGGGATAAGGATAGCATGTTTTCAAGAAGGACATTTTAAAAGGGATAAAGAAGTTGGTAAAAAAGAAGGCAAGCCCTCAACAAAAGGAGAAGCCCGCTTTTCATCACAAATACAAAGGCAAAAAGGGTGGATTTTCAAATACAAAAAGAAGGGAAAAAGGGGTTTCTCAAACCCTCCCAAGGCATAAAAGACTCGGCCAAAGCATTTCACATTTCAAAATTCTTGGTTTGCAAAGTTTGACAAGGGGAAAGGAGACAAGTTTCAAGTGCCCAACTGCTGTTTTGAAGGCGCGACGCACCTGTAGCACCCCTCCGAAGAAAATTATACAGGGCACGACGCACTTGTAGAGAGGCGCAACGCACCTGTGCCTCGGCCCGACAAGCAGTGCCCAGGAGCCCAAATTCTGCCCGGCCCATGCCACAGCGCCCTCGCCCATTTGCAAGAACTCTACCTGGCCCATCTCATGCACCTTCTTCACCATCCACTCAATATGTCTCCCCTTCTTCCAGTTAATCTACTCCTCAAAATAAAAAATCCCCTATGATTGATAATGAAAAAGAAAAGTCTAATGAAAGCAGGCATGAAGATGATGAGGAACAGAACAGCCCTCAACAAAGCAGTGAGCATAAGCATAGTGGCATTCAGCTGAGCACTGAGCATAAAACAAGTGACAATCAGCAGAGCAGTGACCATAAGCATGGGGACAAGCCACATACAGCTAGTGAAGATAGTACTCAAGAGGTGGATGAGGATAGTCAGAATAACAACAACTCACATAAAGAGCATGAAAGAAAGGATCAGGGTGGCGGCATGAAACAAAAAGAGGAAAAAAGTCCTAAAAACAGTCAAGCTCAAATCACGGACAGTGGACAAGGCAGCCCAAATAAAGAAGACAAAAACAGTGATCCAAATGATGATAGCCCTAAAAAAGATAGTGAAAATAGTGAGCATAAAAAGAGTCCTCAAAAACATGTGCTAGCTACCTCTCCTAGGCAAGGGGCCATGACTCTTTCTCCAAAAGTGGTAAAGCCTAAAACCACTAGATCTACAAAGAAGAAGATTATTCAAGTTGTAACTACAAATGTTACTAGAGCACTCCGGAGTAAAGGCAAGTTGCCTAAGCAACCTATTTTTGAATTGCCAAGAAATACAAGAGTAAAGAAGCCCATTCAAAGCAAGGGTAAGGAAAAGGTTGAGCAGTAGGAGAGCAGCCATGAACAAGCAAAAGAATTTGATATAATCCAAGTGGATAGTGATGCTGAAGATGACCAAATCAGAATTCTAAACTCTCTTTTGCAAAAAAGGGAATCCCAAATTGAGAATTTAGAAGCTGACCTAGAGAGGACAAAGGACCTCATTCACTTTCTAACAGTTGCAAAATAAGAAAATGGGCCGGAAAATGGCTATCTATGAGGCCCGGACACTCAAATACCGAAGGGAAGCACAAAAAGCACAAGTAAAACTTGAAGAATACATGGGCGAATTTGACGATGTTGAAGAAGAGGAAGAGCCAGTAAGGAAAATGCCTAGGACCATGGGTCTTAGGAAAGCCTTGGAGAAGCAAAGAGAAGAAGAATCAGCCCTTGCTCAGCAATATCCTCTCACACAGCTGCTTTCCCAAGAGATAGAAAATGACAAAGAATCATGGCTCGAAAGAGAAAATAAGCATTTGGAGAACAAATTGGACAAGGCCAACAAGGATTTGGGCCTGCAAAGGAAGATGACCGGGTATTACAAGAAGTTGAATCAATTTGCCCGAAGAAAACTAAAGATTGCCCAAACCAAGATCAACACTACCCAAAGGAGGCGCCCGGTAGAAAAGGGAGGAAAAGACACATCTAGGCTTGGAATTTTGGCCCAAGCTTCCATACATGCTTCTAGAAACCCTTAAGGGGTTTTCTCACCAAAATTGAGCAATTTTTGACATAATTTTATTTTTTGTGATTTTTGGGCCTAATTGCACAAATTCATGGGTGCCACCATTTTTGCTTGGAAGATCCTCATCTGATGAGATTTGTATATTTGGATGCATTAAATTGGAGGGAATATACTTAGAAATTTCCAGATCAAAATAATATGTTTTGACCCCTCAAAGAGGCAAAAAACAGTCATTTTTCAACATTCTGCCTCGCATATCAGCAAGTACTTCTTTCCTGTGTATTTTCACTCAGTTTACTTTTTGATAGACTTCCCTATTGAGATTGCAACAAGATGATGAGCTTAGTGGAAAGAAGTCGCCTTCACTAAGTGGGCCTACAGGCTATTTTTGGCGCAAGTCTATTTGTAGACATGTCGATCATATTCTATGAGTTGCAGGATGCTATTTGTGGATGGTTGGTCAAGTTGGAAAAATAGATGGACTTCTATTTTTAGACATATTGGGCGGAATCTATTTTTAGATTTCCAGTCTAAAAATAGATATGTCGAATATTATTAGCTCTTAATAATATTTGGACTCTAAACATTATCTTATTCTCTTTGAGCACTTCAGTTAAGTGCACAGATGTGGCACAGGAGCTGACAGAAGGAATTACGCTATTCCTGAGGGTTAAGTGGAGCTATTGCATGGATACTTCAGTTAGAACTCATGTGACAGAGTTTGGTGGAGTTATTGAGCTAGTTGATGGAGTTGTGTTCAGTTTAATTGAGTTAAACATAGTTGAGCTAGTTGTATCTAGTCTAACTGATTGATGCACTAGTGAGAGTGGTGTGAATTAATTATTAATTAATTCACTAATTATTAACTCATTAATCAACTAAATAATACATCAGTTAACTACAGTGCATGGACAGTTTCAGTGGAGACCAGTGAAGAGGTAGGTGAGAGAGCAGTGTGACTATCAGTTGTGACTATACTGTTGCATGATTTGCAACAACCAATGATTGGAGATGCCAATGAGGATTGTGTGAGCAAGTCTGGACCAATTCGAGTTCATTCAGAGCCATTCTTCAGCAGTGATTGTGCAGTAGATGCAGGCTATCAGGTGGCAAAGATTGGAGCATGTGATTTGCTAGATTGGGTTTGATTAGTGTGTAGCAATTGGAGATTGTACTGAGAGCTTTGTGAGGAGCTTTGTATAATGATTGTTACATGATCTCTATGACATATAATATACAGATAGTTGGGGGTTTTCAAGTTTAAGCTTTCCCATTAAATACTGTGTTCATATGTGTAATTGTTTATGGTTTTAATGTGCGCATGCGATTGTTTTTATTTCCGCAATTAATGATCAATGGTACAAGAGACTCTGTATTGTCCATGAAGTTAAAATAGTGTGTAATCAGGAGAATCTCAGTGAATAATATATTAGTTATTCAAATTTATACATGGTATCAGAGGGATATTGATCATTGGAGCAATTGCAAAACATTGAAGTGGTTGAGTTTTGTGCTGGTGGAATTCGAATTTGCAGCAGTGTTTTCTTGGTGTCGAAGTTGAGATGTCTTTCAACGGATTGCGATTGGAGTATGCCCTTGAGGGAAGCTCTAATTATATTTCATGGAAGGACAGGATGGAGGTGGTGCTGGATGACAATGGGTTGAACGAGTTCATAGATGCAGAAATTCCAAAACCTACTTCTAGCGATGCTGCCGCACTTGACACATGGCAAAAGAAGACAGCAAAGTGTCAAAGAATTATGTTGGAAGGTGTAAAGGATCACATAGTGTCCAGCCTTCATGGTAAGGCTTATCCATTCTTGATGTGGAAAGCATTGACAGACTTATTCCAAAGCAAGAGTGACCAGAGGAAGTTGGCGCTCAAGGATAAACTCAGGAACATAAAAATGGAGAAAGGCGACAGTATGCCCAAGTACCTCACAAAGTTCATCCAATGCAGGGATGAGCTGGGAAGTGTAGGGGTGACCGTAGATGACGAGGAATTGGTGAGCTTGGCTCTCCTTGGGCTTCCGAATAGTTTGCATTCCTATTAGGACTCTGTCAATGGTCGAGAGAAATTGCCAGGATGGGAGAAACTTTGGTCGGATCTTGTGCAAGAGGAGATAAGGCGAAGTACCAGGGACGGATCTTCATCAAAGAACTCAGATGAAGAAAATTGTGCTTTGGCTACCAAAGCAAGGAATGGGAAGAGCAAGAAGAATGCTTCTCAATCTGGTGTGAAAGGCAAGAAGCAGGACATGTCCAAGGTGAAGTGATTTCACTGTCACCAACACGGACATTACGCCACTAATTGTCCACAGAAGAAGAAAAATAAGCAGGCTACTGGATCTACAGCTAGAGAGGCCTTAGCCTCGCAGTTTGAGCTGGATTTTTCATTGATCGCATGCTTGGTCTCAAGTGTGATGGGTTCAATGTGGTCTCTTGACAGTGGTGCGTATTTTCACATGACAGGAGATAAAGATTTGTTTACTGATCTGGATGAGAAAGATCTTGGAGTGCACATCGAGATGGGCGATGATGGTAGATACAGTGCGACTGGTATCGATACCATTTCCTTTGAGAGGGAGTCTGGTAAACCCTTCGTATTGAAGGAAGTGATGCATGTTCTAGGATTGAAGAAGAATCTTATCTCTATGGCGATGTTAGAAGACAAGGGATATGATGTTGTATTTAGCGAGGGAAAGGCTTTCTTGCACAGTAAGGCAACTGGTGAAACCCAGAGGATAGGGGTTCGAGTTAAGAACCTTTATCAATTGCAGGTAGATGGCTGCGTAGCAATGGCAGGCAAGGCAGAAGAAGTGGTGAGCCGAGATGATGGCGAGCTATGGCACCGGAGATTGGGCCACCTTCCCCATGGAGCTTTGAATATACTGCAGCAGATTTCTACTGGGCTTCCTAAGCGTACTCTTGCACAGTCAGATCAGTGCAAGGGATGTACCTTGGGAAAATTTGTGAAAGCCACCTTTCACGAGAAGGATAGTTGTGCCACGAAGATCCTTGAGAGAATTACAAAGCACAGGTACTATGTGATCTTTGTTAATGATTTTTCTCGGAAGTGTTGGATCTTCTTCATGCAGAAGAAGAGCGATACATACTCAAATTTCTATTAGTTCAAGGCACTGGTTAAGAAATAATCGGGGAAGTAGGTGAAGGCTCTTAGGAGCGACAATGGTGGTGAATTCATCTCTGGCGAATTCAAGGACTTTTGCAGCGTAGAAGGAATTCGAAGAGAGCTCATAGCACCTCATAACCCATAGTAGAATGGGGTTGCTGAGCAGAAGAACAGAACGATCGTTGGTGTTGCACAGGCGATGTTGCATGATTAGGGCCTTCCCATACACTTGTGGGCTGAGGCATGCAATACTGCAATATATGTGCATAACCGTTGTCCTCACAAGATACTTGGCATGAGTACACCCGAGGAGGCATTTTCTGGTAAGAGGCCTGATATTTCCCATTTGAGGATTTTTGGTTCACTTGTTTACATTCATGTGACTAAGGATGCCAAGAAGAAGCTGGAGCCGACTGCAGAGGTTGGGATATTTGTGGGGTACACTGATACACCCCACAACTATCGTGTGTATTTTCCAGATAGTCGCAAGGCTGTTGTGCAACGGGATATCAAATTTCATGAGGAAAAAGCCATGAAGTGTTCGCTTGAGAGGGAGCCACACTTGCATGCAGATGAGGATCTATTAGTTCCTAAGGATGAGCCTTAGGATGTGGATCAACCACAAGAGGAGGTTCATGGTGTGGAAGAGACCACTCATGCAGCGCCAACCATCAGAGAGCGAAAGCGCACTACAGAAGCTGAGCAACTGGCTCAAGATGCAGAGAAGGTTGTAGGAGCACCCACATCACAGTGCAGACAAAGACAGTCACCTAACCGGTACACTGGATACATGGCTCTTATGAGCAAGTGTATCATGATAGAGCCATCCTCTTTCGAGGAAGCTGTGGAGGATCCCGCATGGGTAGATGCCATGGTGGAAGAGTATGATTCGATTGTCAGAAACAGTGCATGGGATATTGTCCCAAGGCCAGAAGGGAAATCAGTGGTGGGTTCGAGATGGATCTACAAAGTGAAGCAAGCAGCTGACGGGAGTGTGGAGAAGTAAAAGGCAAGATTTGTTTCCCGAGGCTTCTCACAGATTGAGGGGATCGATTATGAGGAAATCTTTGCACCTGTCACAACGTATTCTTCCATACGGACGATTATTTCTCTCTCAGCGCAGATGGGGTGGCACATTCATCAGATGGATCTGAAGACTACGTTCCTCAATGGAGTGATTGAGGAGGATGTGTACATAGAGCAGCCCGAAGGTTTCAAGATCTTCAGCAGCGATTCGCATGTGTGCAGGCTCAAGAGAGCGTTGTATGGGTTGAAACAAGCACCTCGTGCTTGGTACACACGGATAGACAGTTATTTCACTGGACTTGGATTCTCCAAGAGTGAGGCGGATCCGAACCTATACCAGATTGTGGTGGGGGGTAAGTTGTTGATTATTGTACTTTATGTAGATGATTTAATTTTGACAAGTGATGAACTGTTGATACTCTCATGCAAGGCTAATCTTGCAAAAGATTTTGAGATCAAGGACTTGGGCCTCCTTCATTATTCTTGGGATTGGAATATTGGCAGCACAATGATGGACTGTTTGTGTCTCAAGGCAAGTATGCTCAGGAGATACTGGATAAGTTCAACATGCATGGCTGCAAGCCTATCAACACTCCTCTTCCTGGTGGATGGAGGAAAGAGGATGCTACATCGACAGAGGTAGTGGATGCCACTGTTTACCAATAGTTGGTGGGGTCGCTTATGTATCTGGTCAATACAGAACCCGACATATGCTATGCTATTAACCAGCTTTCACAAGCTATGGTTAAGCCTACCAAGCTCTACTGGAAGGCAGGCAAGCATGTATTGAGATATCTCAAAGGAACATCGGGATATGGATTATGGTACAGACAGTCGGATGAGGTGAAGATGTGTGGCTTCACAGATGCAGATTGGGTAGGGAGCCCAACGGACAGAAAGAGCACATCTGGAGGGATTTTCAGTATCGGGTTGACAGCAGTTTCTTGGTACAGCAGGAAGCAAAGATCCGTGGCACTCAGTTTAGCAGAGGTCGATTATATGGCAGCGAGTTTGGCTACATGCCAGGCTATATGGATGAGGAAGATCCTGGTCGGGTTGTTCGGTTCACACTTAGATCCTACTGTGATATATTGTGATAATCAGAGTTGCATCAAAATCTCAGTTAATCCAGTATTTCATGATATATCTAAGAACATTGACATCCGGTATCATCATATCAGATATTGTGTGCAGCGGAAGATCATGTTACTTTCATACATTCCCACGAAGGATCAGGATGCTGACATCTTAACGAAGGCGCTCACCAAAAGCAAATTCGAATACCACAGGGGCAGGATAGGGGTGGCAGATAATCCTTATCTTGTTGAGAGGGAGTGTTGAGATTGCAACAAGATGATGAACTTAGTGGAAAGAAGTCGCCTTCACTAAGTGGGCCCGCAGGCTATTTTTGGCGCAAGTTTATTTTTAGACTATGTCTATTTTTAGACATGTCGATCATATTCTATGAGTTGAAGGATGTTATTCGTGGATGGTTGGTCAAGTTGGAAAAATATATGGACTTATATTTTTAGACATATTGGGCGGAATCTATTTTTAGATTTCCAGTCTAAAAATAGATATGTCGAATATTATTAGCTCTTAATAATATTTGGACTATAAACATTATCTTATTCTCTTGGAGCACTTCAGTTAAGTGCATAGGTGTGGCACAGGAGCTGATAGAAGGAATTACGCTATTTTTGAGGGTTAAGTGAAGCTATTGCATGGATACTTCAGTTAGAACTCATGTGAGAGAGTTTGGTGGAGTTATTGAGCTAGTTGATGGAGTTGTGTTCAGTTTAATTGAGTTAAACATATTTGAGCTAGTTGTATCTAGTCTAACTGATTGATACACTAGTGAGAGTGGTGTGAATTAATTATTAATTAATTAACTAATTATTAACTTATTAATCAACTAAAGAATACATCAGTTAACTACAGTGCATGAACAGTTTCAGTGGAGACCAGTGAAGAGGTAGGTGAAAGAGCAGTGTGACTATCAGTTGTGACTATACTGTTGCATGATTGGCAACAACCAGTGATTGGAGATGCCAATGAGGATTGCGTGAGCAAAGATAGACCAATTCGAGTTCATTCAGAGCCATTCTTCAGCAGTGATTGCGTAGTAGACGCAGGCTATCAGGTGGTAGAGATTGGAGCATGTGATTTGCTAGATCGGGCTTGATTAGTGTGTAGAAATTGGAGATTGTACTGAGAACTTTGTGAGGAGCTTTGTATAACGATTGTTACATGATCTCTATGACATATAATATACAGATAGTTGGGGGTTTTCAGCTTTAAGCTTTCCCATAAAATACTGTGTTCATATGTGTGATTGTTTATGGTTTTAATGTGCGCATGCGATTGTTTTTATTTCCGCAATTAATGATCAATGGTAGAAGAGATTCTGTATTGTGCATGAAGTTAAAATAGTGTGTGATTAGGAGAATCTCGATGAATAATATATCAGTCATTCAAATTTCTACATTCATAGCATCAGTTTGAAAAAAATAAAGTAGTTCCAGAAAGTAGACATCCATGGCTTTCCAATGAGCCATCACGAGCCTCGTTTTGACATCGGGAAGTCCCTCAAAAGTCCTCTACAAGACAGACTTTTTTATGCTACTACGCTCCTGTAGAATTTTGCTGAAAAGTAGTTTTCTGGGTATGACTGGCCAAATGTGCATTGTGAAATTTTATCTCTTGTGCCAGGCCTAAAAATTGATTCCTTTTTTGCTATTTTAGTCTGGAAAGATATTTTTAGAGGATATTTTGTGTCTTGGACCTTGTAAGGCCTCAAGGACAATTTTAGATATTTGTTTTTGGCCAATGGCCTTCTGGTTGCTCTAGGTGGGTTTCCTCCTCTTTGGCCTATATAATCCAAGAGGATTCATTGTAACCAAAGGAAAAACTTGAGTTATAGAGAGCAATAAATAGCACTATGAGCTTTGAAGAAATACTTGTTTTATGAAGTGGATGATCTCTTGCTTGGCTTGATGGTGGAGGAGGATTGTGTGTAGGATTCCATGGCTTAGGGAATGGTATTGTGTTTCTTATTTGTTATGTTTTCTTAGTTTCTCATATATGTTTTCATGCTTCTTTCTTATTGTAGTTCAGTAAATAATAAGTTTGAGATATGCCCATGGAGGCACCTCAAACTTCCTGATTCATTACAACTTAATTGTTCTTCATCTTTCTTGGTTATGTCAAAGAATTCTTAATTTCTCTTTGGTTCCCTAAGAAATTGTTATCAATTTAATTAATGGTTATTATGTATGCTGTCTAGTATGATTCACGGTATGCCCTACTTACTCATAGCTAATCAAAACTCCATTTCTAAAATCTCTCTCTGAATTATTGGTTGTTTTAGTTAAGTCAAAGAGGTCTTGTTTCGATCATGCCCTTTGTCCATGCTTTGCAGTCTTATTTCAAAGTTCCTGATAGCTCAAGATATGATGTTTAGGAATTCCCTCTTCATAGATTGAGTTGCTTGTTTATCTTATTTGTTTTCCCAAAAGTCTGAAGGTGATTTTCCCAAAGATAGAGGGTCTTATACTTCTATGTATCACTGGATTGTTTATTTTTTGCATCTATCAGTTTGAGTTTCGTTCATAGAGATTAATGGTCAGCCCTAACTCATGAATGCTTGCTATTTAACTATTTATGCTTAAAATCTCTTTGTCTTTCGCAAAATTAATGTTCATCTCATTTCACTTTCACCCAAAGAATCCATTTACCTCGACTAAATTGGCCCTGCAGTAATAACTTGTCCATCATTAAGACAGTCTTGACCTTATCTGGCCCCATAGCCCAGTTGATTTGACGAACTCTATATCTATTTGTCCTTTTGATCAGTTCCCCTCAAAAAACCCAAAACAAACCAAAACATACTTAACAACTAGCCTAAAATCAAATATATAAAATCAAACAAGTTTACATCCTTTGCATAATAGAGAGAGCCCTCTCTGAGTCCAGGAAGGCTAGATCCTAGGGCTCCAAAGCTTGGTATGATGTTACCTTGTCAATTGGTTTACCAATCAGCCATATCATGGGACTCCAACACTTGGATTTTTAGCTAAGTTGATGCACTGCTTAGTGCAAGGGTTTTCTTGGGTGGGGATTCCCTACTCTTTCGTGCAGATCGTGTTTAATAAATCTAAGAGGAGATTTTTGATCTGAATTTTCCACTACCTAGTGTTGGACCAAGCACTTACCTTCAGCAAAAACACAGTCCCTTTAGAAAACTGCATTATTTCTTAAGGTGTGAAGTGGGAGGGGTCAAAACCCCATTTTGAGGAGCTAGTTTCCCAAGAGGAGGATCAGCCTTTCTTTGGGAAAGCTAGAGGAAGCATCTACAACCATTTATTTTCATTTTTAGCCATTTTTATGTAGAGCTTCAGCTACACAGTGTGATTCAACCACAGATTTGCAGCAGCTCTTTCATGTATATCATTTCTGTCGAGAAACCCTTGCCGGGTCTTCTTGGATCTGTATAAAAGAGATTAGATCTCTGTTTTTATGCCTCATTGAGTAATATAATAAGAAGATATGATTTCTTTCTATAATTTCTGAGTTTTAACTCCATTAGACTGCACAGTCTCTTTATGCGGCAACTCTGGTATGCTGCAGTCTTCGGGTTTTGTCAATTTTAAGTTGTTTTGAGCATTGGAGGCATGTTTAACTAGGCTAAAGGCATTTGTTTCTGAAAATATTTTGCATGCATGTCCTATATTGTCTATTATAAGGGACACAACCGTTATTTTTCACTATTATAACTCAATATTTAGAAAATAACGTTTTTGGGGCCAAAACTGCTGCTTTTCCCCACTTGGTGACATTGTATAAAGGAATAGTTTATTGTTGTGATTGTTCTATGGAATATATGTGTTTAAATACACTACATGAGTTGATTACTTGCTGCTCTCTAACTTTGGAATACCTTAAGGTATTCTTATTGTTGTAGGATTTCCCAGTTTTGGGATATTACAGGGAGTAACTATATAAGTACTTGGAAAATCAAGGTTCCTCTTTCTTGAAGTATTTATTCTCATTTATATTACTTAGCATAACCTTTTTTTAAAATCATAATAAACAAAAAATTTATCATCCAAATTCTTTTACCAATCTCTACCAAATCCAAATTCTCAAGTCTTGCAAAGTAAAAGTAAAAGTAAATTGTTTACATCTTGAAGTGTTACATCTTCCCCCCTTGAGAAAATCATTGTCCTCGATGTTTGATTGTGTCCTTATAACATGTCAAGGTATGATTTTCACATCAAGCTTTCATCCTCCTCATTGACCTCTTCTAGGCTAAAGTGCCTCCATTACAATTTAACCTAGGTGATAGCTCGCCTCCATAGCATTGTTTCTCTTCGACCAAGAATACGTAGAGGTTCTACCAGGAACTCTTCGTCTGGTTCTACCTGCACCTCTTACCAATTAATTATATTTTTAGGGTTATATACATATTTTTTTAATAATGAAACATGGAACACATTACGAACTTTCATGTAGCTTAGTAACGCAAGCTGATATGCAACAGGTCCAACTCTTTCTAGGATCTGGAAGGGTCTAAAATATCAAGGGGCTAATTTCACACATCCCTTCAATTTTAATATGCTTTTCTTATGTTTCACTCAAACATACACATGATATCCTACTTGAAACTCCTTATATTTCCTTTTCTTATCTCTATATGCTTTATGCATGTCTTGGACAACCTTCAAATTCTGTTAAACCTTTTTCACAGTTATATCCATCTTTGCCAACATATTAGGTCCTAACATTAACTTATCTTTTGGTTTGTTCTAGTTAATGGGTGTTCTGCACCCCCTTCCATATAAAACTTCAATAAGGGCTCATTTTTAGCGATTCATGATAACTTTTATTGTATGATAACTCCATTAAGTGGAGATATTCCTCCCATTTGCTTGGTTGTTTCATTACATACATTCTTAACATATATTCCATCACTTGGTTTACTTGCTCCATATTCCCATCGGTCTGCAGGTGATATGCAGTGCTAAATTGAACCTGAGTACCTAAACATGTAAAGAGAGTTTTACAAAATGTTGATGTGAATTTCACATCCCTGTCATACATCATAACCTTTGACATTCCGTGTAGTCTAAATATTTCCCCATAAATATATTTTCACTTTGCGCAGTCTTGTATGTAGATAGAATAGGAATGAAATGGGCTACTTTACTCAACTTTTCCACTACCACCATGATTGAATCATTTTATTTCCTAGTTTTTGGAAAACCTGTTAGAAAATCTAGAGTAATTACTTCCCACTTCCAATCTGGGATAGATAGTGGATGAAGCAATCCAACTGGGTGTTGATGTTCCACTTTGACCCACTGCTACTTCAAGCATTTGGTCAAACACTCAATGCTATATTTTCTCATTCCAAGTCAGAAATAATTTTTCATGATAGCAGTAAATAACGTATGATATCTGGGATGGGAAACATAAGGTCATTTATGAAATTCATCTAATATTAACTATCTAACAACTATCTTATTGGGAACATATATTCTTCCCTTAAAAGTCAATAACTTGTCTTTATTTATGCCATAATCAGTTTGTTGTTTAGAATTGTCTACTTTTGGTATGCTACCATAAAAATAGATGTTTCGGAGCCTTATTCGCAACCTCTTTAATCAGATCTGAAAAATTAAATTCCACTTGACTATATGAAATTTCGTATATGTGATGTGATTTTCTACTCAAAGCATCAACTACACAATTTTATTTCCCTTTTAAATTCTTAATTTCAAAATCAAATTAACTTAAAAAGGTTTTCCACCTGGCTTGTCATGCATTAAGACTAGGATGCTTAAATAAACTTGTTAGGCCACTATGTCCAGTCATTAACAAAACTTTTTACCCAACATATAGTGTCTATGTACTTTCAAAGCATGTACAGCCACAGTTAACTCTAAATAGTAAAAAAAATATCTCTACTCGTGCTCTTTTATTTTCAGGGATTCATATGTAATTACCTTTCCCTTTTGCATCAATACTCCCCTCACTCCTTCCTGACATGGGTCAGTGCAAACAACTAATGCCTTCTCATGGCCTGAAATTTTTAGCACTGGTGTTGTAGTTAGTAAAAGTTTCAATAGATCAAAACTATGTTGACAATCATTAGTCCATTTGAAGGCTTTTCCTTTCTTATGCAAGGAAGTTTTAGGATACGTTATTCTATATAATCCTTTAATGAACTGATGATAATACCTTGATAAACCCATGAAATATCGGATTTCAACAAAATTATTAGGGACAATCCACTCCATAATTGTTTTAATCTTCTCTTGATCAATATCTATCCTTTCTGCAGAAATTATATGTCCTAAACATTGTATCTAATACTTATAAAAACCACACTTACTATATTTAATGTACAGTTGGCGTTCTCGTAATTTTTTCAGAACTATTTGAAAATGATTCTTATGTTACTTCAAATTATTTGAGTATATAAGGATGTCATAAATAAATATTAGGACAAATTTATCAAGATATGGGTGAAACACATTATTCATAAGACTCATGAATGTCATCGAGGTGTTGGTAAGGCCGAAAGGAAGAACCACAAATTCATAATTGTCATAATAGGTCCTAAAGGTTGTTTTAGGAATTTCCTCCTCCCTTACCCTTATCTGATGATACTCGGATCATAAATATATCTTAGAGAACATTGTAACTCATTTGACTTGGTCAAACAATTCATCTATTCTTGGTATGGGATATTTGTTATTAATAGTCAACTTATTAAGTTGTCTATAGTCAATGCATAGTCTCATAGTAGCATCCTTCTTCCTGACAAATAAGACAGGTGCCCCCCCATGGAGAGACACATGGGAGAATATAGCCTTTGTCAAGTAATTATTGTAGCTACATATTAAGGTTAGTTAATTCAGGAATACTCATTCGATAAGGAGTTTTTGACACACGTGCAACCCCAAGAATTAGTTCTATGGTAAAATCAATATCCTACTTGGGAGGTAGCCCTAGAGTTTCTTCCAGAAACACATCAGCAAAGTCCCAAATAGCTAAAATAATTTCTAAGAAAATTGATTTATCTTTATAGTTAGTAAAACTCACTTGAACTGCATATATTTGGAATCATTTCCTAATACACTTACCTAATTGGGAGGAAGTAATTGGTAGAAATTTTAAAGGTCTTATTACCCCTTGAATTTATTTCTTGACCCTCTCCTTAGTAAGGCAATTGATAGTCTTCTCTTTGAACTTCACTAACGACCAATGTCTTTCCAACTGGTCCATCATGATTAGGACATCATAAGAACCTAACGGTAACACATTCAGGCTCACACTAATTAACTAGCCTGCTATCTCAATAGGGAAGTAATCTATTTTGTATGTCACCCTTCTTTTTTCCCTAGTGACTAGCTATACCAACTAGGGATTTTTAAATTTACTAGTTTACAGATGACACATTTCCACAATTCTAGGACTAACATAACGTAATATGGCTCTTGGTTCTATTAAAATTGACACAACATGGTTATGCATCTTACCTTCGAACTCAATCATAGTAGGTTGGTGTTCAACTTGATGATCATCTAGGGAAAAATTAATCTTAGGTATGCTTCTCGCCACCTCACCATTTGTAGAAGCCTCTTGAATGTTGGTAGCCTGCTCCATTCTGGTGTGATGGGGTAAGTTTTTATAATAATAAGCCCCCCCATAGCCCAAACACTACAACAAAGGTCTCTACGATCGTTTGACCTTTGGTTTACTAGATACCTCTACTTGTTTAAATTCATTTTGTGATATAAATTTATGTGGATTCTTTATAGAAGGTTTATTGTTCCTGTTCTTATGTAAATTTCTGGCATTTCCACTTTTAATATTTTTATTGTTCTAAAAAAAAATTTGTCCTTTTTTATCAACCCAACTTTTGTTGCCTTCCCCCTTTTTCTTCATATATTGATAACATATTTGTTCCTTCCTAATGGCCTCATCCATGGTTTTAGGATTATCAAACTCCAAATTCTCTTTCATAAATGCTGGTAGGATGCTCATAAAACATGGTACCTTGGCTTTCTCTTCCTGTATATAAGGTACATATCTCAAAAGGGATGTGAACTTGATCACAAATTGATCCATATAGATTTTTACCAACTGAAGGTCATGGAATTCCTTTTCGTTATCATCATAAAATATCTTAGTCAAGTATTTTTCTTTAAATTAATTTTGAAAGTATCCCCAAGTTACCCCCTACTCATCAATTGCACGAACAACCTTAACCTCCTCCCACCATAATTTTTCCTTCCCCTGAGGTTGATAAAGTGCTAATATTCCTCCAGGTTATCATCACATTCATAAATTTGGAAGTACTTGTTAATGTTAATCAACCATGCCTCAACAACTTCTTCCACTTCCTCGTCAAAAGTTGGGGTTTTAATATTCTTAAACTCCCCTTTTAACTTTTGTCTTTTTCTTCTTATTTTTCTGATGGTTTGACACATTTTCATATTCTTCCTCATTTCCACCCTTATCCCCTTCCAATCGTTGAGTGTGACTTCATGCGCATTTTCACCTCTATGCCTTTTCTCCTTGTCCCTATATTCATTACTGGAACTTGGAATATAATTCATATTATTCTGCCAATCATACATACTTTTCACTATTGACTCTTAATCTCACATTAATGTCTCATTATCTGCCTACAGACTAGCCATTTCGGTCCTTAACTGTGGAACGGTATCTAACAACATGATAGTGGGGTTTTGGTGGCCTCTTTGCAATTGAACCCACATCTCAAGGATAACTCTTGTAATAGGTATGGAACCAAATTTGACAGATGGCCTAATTGGTTGTGTACTTCCAGATCCTCTCCTCATTATGCTTCCTTTGCGATCACAACATATATGTATTTTCTAATCAGTTATCCAAATATTCCACAGTATCGCAATGTGGTTCTGATACAACTTGTAACATCCATACCTCATAAACTATACTAAATGCACCTCATTTAATGTAATTAAACTTCCTACTAACATACAAAAAATAATATAATTATTTATATGGGAAACTCAGGGAGTAATTTGATTCAATATATGTCGACTGTGACTAAGATATTAGCATAATGTATCAAACAATGGCATTGATGCAAAATCATTTCCTAAGGATCTGGGTCGCATTGGTTATTGAACTCAGGGTGTTGTTATAGCTAAGGTCTCAGTATCCATGATTTACTAACTTCGATCATTAGTTAATATGAAATTTACTTGAGAAACTCTCTAGAGTTCGCCAACTTGATGTTCGTCGTGACCTGAAATTAATTGCAGTCTATAGTTGAGATGATCCCCGATGTCCATGTAGTAGGGTTTCCATCAAATGGTGAGGATTGCAGAGGAGTGATTGATGGTAACCATTCCTGCCCCCCAAATACCTTTCAGAAACACCATTATGCCCTTCCAATGCTATGCTTCTGCAACCTCTGCACCAAAGGATTCTCGGCTCTAATCTAATCGTCTTCTCCCGGTAACTCAAGGTGCATAGCTACACTTGAAACAAGGCCCTTAATTTATTTTTATGCTTTTTCTCCAGATGTCTTACAAGATTTATTTGGATTGTTGCTATGCTCAGGTATTATGGGTGGTGAATCTGTTCAACTCCGTAATGTTCTTGCTTGGGCATGCGATATAATCTGCAGCCTTCTAGGTAATAGGATTCCTTCACATTATGTGTACCTTTCTCAATATTTATTTGGAAGTATCACAATACAAACCCTCGTATAGCGAAGCCTAAATCTTCCTCTGATGTCAGGGATACCTCCTACATTTTGTCGTTCTCTCGTCATGATTTCTAAGGTAAAAATGCTTCTTCCACCATTAGCATTTTCATATCTCTTCCCTTCACGAGTTTGGTCGACATGGGTTATTTTATATTCAGTTTAGCCGATATTATACATCATTTTAATGACTATTAGAAATCTCATTCTTTCCTTTTTTTTTCTTACAGGTGCAAGATTCAGACATTTTTTTTTTTAAGTTTCTTAACGACAGTTTGGTTTTGATTTTCATGGAATTGATTCTTCTTCTTGGATACCTTCTATTGTACTAGGTTCATGGGATTCTTACCTTATTACGTGGAAGTCTCAATTACTTAAAGCTATGATCTAGGGTTTACACCTGTTATATGTTATACATGTATATCTATATGGAATCCTAATGAGTTCTGTAATTTAATCATTTCTGAACTCATGAGATTTATAAAGTTCATCTAAAAATGGTTTTGGTAATTTATCTTGTGAGGAAGTTATAGATTCACTCTATAGATGTTTTTTTTCTTCTACTCTCTTAAGAAGTCTAAGGTGTCTTTATTCTTGACGCAATTGGGCAGTGTACTTTATACGCCTGTTTCATGGGTTTAGTATAATAATAAAATACTTGTTGTTAATGGGTTTTGTTCTGTGAATGTTACTTGGCATTCTTTGCATAAGGTGAGGTTACTGGAATGAAGTTTATTATTTTCTCATGCAGCAACTGATTTATATACAAATATCTTATTCAAGTAAATGGCAAGTATATTGTCATAGATATGGGTTAATTTGGTGTTCTTGAAGTATTAACCTTTTATATTTGTATTGTTTGTTAATTGTCCATACTTATCACTCATTTATTTTTCACTGTAAGTTGGTATTATTGACTTTTATCTGCGATTAAATTCATAATTGATGTGTTGGTAATATTTACTAGTATTTTTTTTATAGTTCTCAAGCAGTATCATTAAGGTTACAGGATCTGGTCACGAAACCCATTTCGCTTGTGTCTGGTACTAATGTCTTATATAGGAAGAGGACTATTTCTTTGATGAGCCTATAGATTGAAATGAGAAAATTAACCTTCTTCTGCTATGTTTTGTTAACACTTGTGGTTGTGTGCAACTGTATTATTAAGTTCTAATTTAAATAATTCCCTTTGTTTTCTTTTTATCCAAACAAGTATTTCTGTCTCTTAGAGTCTTCCTACCCTATCATGCATAAAAGTAGATGTAATTAAAGTTATTCAGATAGTATAAACACTCATTCTTTCAGTTCATTCCTCTTTATAACATGTTGGAGAAAACTATACATTCCGTGATCATACTCATCCAAACACAAAAAATGTTTACCATAACAAAATTCATATCTTACACAACACTGAGGATTATGTTCTGCATGTGTTAGGAAACTTATACTATATTTCTTCCTTGACAATAGCTTATTCAGAATGCAGGTTTCCATTAATTTATTCATTTACTATAGCCAAAAATTAAACATGGAGAGTAAATAAAGAAAACCCTCTTCAACATTCCCAAATTCCATATTATTTTTAAAACGAAACATTTAAAATTTATACCAAATTCAGTTTAAGAAAATAATACTTATTTGTCTTAGCTATAGCTCTTTCAGAGAAACAAAACCAGAAATAAACTCATTTTCCACCCAACCTTGATACTAAAAATTACGTCCAAGTCTACCCCAAACCTCCTAGTTTCCACACCAATTTAAGACATCAACTTTTCTGAGACCTCAAGACATCTAGTCCAGTCTAGAAATTTTTTGCAGGGTTCCACTAGTTTTTCACTAGCTCAAGAACACCATTCAATAATGCACCTTCCCACCTTGTCAATGTCTTGTCTAGGTACTCTATTTTTTGTTTCCTCTTACCTCCCTCCCTAGCCACTCGTGGATTTCCCAACTGAGATACTTTATTTTTAAGCCTCTATAAGAAAGGGAATAATTGTCTAACTAGTTGGAAACTTAGGATTCCTCTTTCTTGAAGTCTTTCTTTTCATTTCTCTGATTAGCATAATTTTTTTTTTTAAACAAAATAAATAACAAATAAACTTTTGTCATCTAAATTCTATTACCAATCTCTACCAAATCCAAATTACCGAGTCTTTCACAGAAAAAGTAAATGAAAAATATTTACATGCCCAAGGATGTTACAGACCTTGTACTAAAGTCATGGCAAATCGATTCTTCGACGGGTTGTGGGATTGATTCCCACAGAGAAGGTCGTAGTGCAGTCCTTACAATTAGCATCCCTACTCTGCATCCATTGTGACTCCAACAAAGTCGGAGTATGATTAGTGTGGCGCTCTGAGGGTTAAGCCCATGATGTTCACAGTTCCAATCCATGGTCCTTACGATCATCGCTCTCCAAGTCTGAGTTGGAAATGAAATTAAAAAGTGAGAAAAATTATGTTATTTCACAATGTTAACAAAGTGATTGGTCTCATGTAGCCAACAATATTACATTATCTAATATACATTAATGGAAACAAATTTTGGAATATAAAAACAACATATAGTACCAGTTATGATATACTTGCGTTCATCGAGATACTTCTACACAATATTTATAGCATTTAGTGATCAGTATTTGGTAGCTGTGCATCAATGAAACCCCATCAAATTAGTGAAAAGACACCATATTTGATTAGATTGAGTTAAACATTACAAACATCTTTACTAGGCATGAGTTTCCAAACTTCACTTAAAGGTTTTTCTATTGTACAAAATTTTGAAGGAAAAATGAAAAATGATAATCACTTAAGAGTTATTTCCTAGCTACTTTCAAGCTATTCCTTTTCCTAAACACTGGTTTAGCACAATCTACAACCGCAGTCGTCATAAAAAAAACTCTTAATTATCTATAACAAATAAACCCCAAAGATTCATTGTAACCCACACTTGGTTTTAATGATCTATGCTAATAATGTGTTTAAATTTATTTCACCGGCCTATTGCTCTTCACAAAACCAAAAAAGATTTGTCTCTTCTTATATATTAATGCATGCAAAGGATCCTTTAAACAATTATAGCGAAAAAAATATAATAGGTAACAACATGATCTATATTTTAAGTAAAAAACACATTATGTATTTGATTTTAATAATATATGAATGATTTATTTAATTTATATAAATTTTGAATAAAAGAATTTAATATTTAATTTAGTAATAAAATTTTGAAAACATAATAAGAAAATAGATAATAAAATCTTATATTTTAATAAAATTGTACATCTTGTTTTTAAATTAAAAAAAAAAAAAATTATTAAAAATAAAGAAAATTATTTGTTGAATAAAATTTATTATTATGAACTATATTTTAATTTTAATATGGATAAATTAATTGTAATATTACTCAATAAATATTAAAAAATATTTTTCTAAGAAAATGTACTTTTTGTATAAGATTTAATATGATTTTGATGTTATCTAAGATCATTTATTTTAAAGTCATAGACACTTTTAAAATAAAAATATAATTGAAATTTTAAATATATATCATTTGAACAAAACTATAAACTAAATTCACACAATTCATGTATGCAAATAAGCAGTCAAATGCCACCATGTCACAACCCCATGTTGTGGTCGCCAAATGACTACCATGGGCATTGTGCAGCACCGACGATATTTCGTCCCAGTTATATTACTACTTTAACCTGGACTACGCCTACTACTTTCTTCACTTCAACACTTAGTCAATTTTTCATTCATGTGTTCTTTCTTAAATGCAACGAAAATAAAATGCATTCAATTCACTTTACTCCATTACATTCAACTTCATGAAAGTGCGATGAACACAACAACAATATGATATCATAAATATAACAGTAAACACAATTTTACGATGGGAGGGGGAATCTCTCCAAATTATTAACCCCATATTTTATTAAATTTTCAAATAATATACAACAACAATTTTACAATTACAATGGCATGGCAATTTCCTGGCTGAAACCAGCAAACTTATCCACAAAATTCTTACAAGTCGCGTAGTCTTGTCTTGCACTTTCAACCTGCCAAGAAACCTTAAGTTCTTCGCCCCAAAAAATAATAACAAATTTACCCAAGTTGTTTGGCTCACTGAGCAATCCCCACCTTTCCAGTTCCATCCTTTTCTTCCCTTTTCTGCGATGTGTAACCTCCGTGAGTTTATGTGATATCGCGACTCTCAAATCGTGCGATATTGCAAACTCACCCACCTCTACGATATCGCAGAATTTTCTATGCAACCTCCTTGGTCAAATGTGTCTCACCAATATATACATGTTCAACCAATATCAATTACTTGGGATGATGCCCCATCCATCATGGAGCCGACCTTTCAACTTGTGCGGGTGCCCCTTCATGGGTGGGTGCGCCCCAAAGCCAACCTACTTATGGGAGGGTGGGCGCCCCTTCGCTAGGCAGGTGCACCCCTACCTTGGTGCTCTTCCTACCATGCGTTCTATGCTACACATATGTCATAATGCCTTGTCGTGCACTCCATGTCACGTTGCCCACTTGATCACTCATCATCTCGCACTTCTCTTGGTTGCTATGCCATGCCCGTCACATCACACTTCCCTTGGCCGCTACGTCCTACTCTTCGTGTCGCTCGGGCACGCACATCGGCACATTTCTATCAAGTTAGTATTCATATACGCATTAATGTGTGTGCATGTCCTCTTCCACATGCACTCTCCACTATATCTTCACCGAGTCGTCCCTCATTGCATGGGTGGGTGCATTGCCTTGTGAAATTGCACCCCATCATGCAATCTCCCTGAGTCGGTTCCAAACTTCTATTTTTTGACACTCCAAGTGAGCATGGCCAGTTATGGATGAATGTTTTCCTTGGTTCCAACTCAGGGCCTAATGTCCTCCCCCACTTCAAAATTTTTTCTCGCTCGATAACACCATCTCAACAAACTCTATCGCTAAGACCAATTGTCACAAAGTTCCACCAACTCCAACGTTAATCATCCCTACTACATGAAATCCTTACCTACGAACCTTCATCAAGGCTCATGACTCCAAGTGAGTAAGACTTCTCAATCTCATGGTCATTAATAACAACTCGTCACAATCCTCCACACTACTCCAAGTCATGGAAGGCTGCTCCCTGCAACTTGGCTGCATGCTTTGGTCGCAACTCATATAATGCCAATCCACCATATATCATCATCATGTGAAATTATACTGCGATACTCAAACTCAACTCTACCATGAATTTTTTCACTTGGCTTCCCCATGACTCTGAACTAGTCAGGTGATCTATCCAACCATCATGTCCAAATCCATGAGAATGCACCTCCTCATGCCTTCGTTAGTCATTTCTCCAGCTCTTCATCACATCTTCAACTCGATCAATAACACTTCCCTTATCCATGCTTCAATCCTTCAACCAACACTCATCGTGCCATATCTAGGTCCATGAAGAAAACTCCATCTCATTTGTGATAAGCTTCCCATCAACGCTTTCAAAGGGGAAATTATTCACTTTCCTCATCAACCCATGTGTTTTCCATGGTCATATACCAAAAACCTCCATGTCCATGTAAATGGTTAAGTCCCATGATAATCAACCCATGCCTAAGTTTTTTCACCAAGGCACTTTTCTCATTTCCATCATCATCCAACTCTAAGGTGTCTCACCTCTATCACATCCATCAATTCATTCCTCATGAACACATCCCATACTGTGTCCAAGGTATGCATCCCATAACGCATCAAATTCAAGTCTCAAAACTGACCTCAGCTCCTCAATGAACCCGATATTCCAAGACCACCATCGCATGAAGTCTTCATCAGTTGAAACTTCCTTCAAATCTTCATAATATCCTTTGAACCATCTTCATCCAACACTTTAGGTAAGCACACCTGTCTTGGTTCCAAGTCCCATCTCAAGTTTCCTCTCCCTTCTTCATCGCATGGATGCTCTCATAGGTTGCCCATATCTTCCTTAAAAAATGATTAGGGCCTTCTTGTTCGAATGAGCCCAACATCCCCATCAGTCCATCTGCAAAACATCTTCATGAGGCATCGATATTTCCATCCTTCACAACATCCTCACTTGTCACTTCTGCTTGATGCCCATATGAAACATTCTTTGGTAGTTCTCTCGCTTGATGCCCCTGCACGAACTCTTCCATGCACCCCTCTTCTTCAACTTGATGCACATAAATTTACTTTCCCAAATCATCCACTTCAGTAGGACCATCACAAATTCAGCCATTCCATTCTTGTCTTTGGTCAGGTTAGCTTCCTTAGTTACCCTACCATCATATTGGTATCATAGGTTGCTTCCATCATTGTTATCTCGCCACTAAAGTTTCACCAAGACTGCCTCTTGTCTCTAATGAAACTACAATGAAGAAGTCCACCCAAGAATGTATTATTTTTCCTTCTTCACTTTGGTGTTCCCTTCCTTCGTTCTTTCTATGATTCATGTCGAGCACTTATCCAAATCTCCACTTGACTAAGCATGACTCTCCCATCACATTAGTACATCACATTCCACCCTTGTCTCGGGAATTCATACCTTCTACTTTAAGGTCACATACTGCCCAAACAAGTCCTACAAAAATCAACATTCCTTGTTTCCAAACATCACAAGGCATCATCCCAACCTTCCAAGGAAAGGTTTCCCATCACATCAGAAAACACATGCTTCCTTTTCTCATCTCTAAATGCGATCAATATTCCAAATATTTTAATGAAACATACGTTACTACAACACTTACATCTTCATGAGGTCTCTCAAATTAAGTTCCTTATTCCTTCAATGGTTGTATTGTGTAGGAATCTGATTCAACATAGATAAGCTCTATTTTACCAAGATCCTCCTCTTTCGTCAACACCTATGCAAAAATTTCTTCTTCACACATCACAACTTCTTCTTCCTCATTGCAATCAGCAGCTTCAACCTACCCAACTATCCAACCAAGTTGAATAAGCTCCCTTCTAACATTGTCTTCCAAAACTTCAAGCTCTTCTCACAACCGTGGCATTTATTCCTTCATGTGGCCCAATATGTCCATGAGTTTCATAATTCTATCGTGACCCTCTTGAAAACCTACCATTTTACTGCCTAACCTTTACCCAGTTCATAACCTTAATCGCATTTCTTCTTCCAAACTTCTCCAAGTGCCCACCTTCGTAAAGTAGGTCCTGATACCATTTCCTCACGGAGTGGGCAGACGTGTCACCAACTTCTATCAACGCCTACTTTCTTCAAAACGGACTTTGATGCCATCTGTCATAGCCCCACTTTGTGGTTTATAAAGTACCACCATGGGTGTTGTGCAGCACTGACGATATTTCGTCACAGTTATGCTACTAATATAAATTGTACTACCCCTACTACTTTCTTCACTTCAACACTTAGTCTGTTTTTCATTCAAGTGTTATTTCTTATTAATTATGCAGCAAAAATAAGATTCATTCAATTCATTTTAGTTCATTTCAATTAAACTTCATAAAATTGTGATGAACACAACAGCAATATCATATCACAAATAAATAATAAACACAATTCTACGATGGGATGGGGAAACTACCAAAAGTAGTTCGCCTAGGATTTTGTTAATTGTTAAAATAATATACAACAATAATTTTACAATTACAATGGTGTGGTAGCTTCCTGGCCCAAACCAGAAAACTCGTCCACCCAATTCTTACAATTCATGCAGTCTTGTCCTGCATTTTCGACCTTCCTAGAAACCCCAAGTTCTTCACCCCAAAACAAAACCAACAAAATTTCCCAAGTAGTTTGGCTCATAGTGTGAGCCCCACCTTGCCTGCACCCTCCTTTTTTTCCCTTTTCTGTGATATGCAACCTCTCTGAGTTTCTGCAATATCGTAGACACTCCTACCCTGTGATATTGCAAACTCTCCCAACTCTGCAATATCGCAGACTTGTTTATGTGACTTGTTCTACAATTTCTTGACCTCCTCCTTGGTCGAATGCCTCTCTCTAGTATATATACGTTCAACCAATATCAATTACTTGGGTAGACACTCCTTCCAGGATGGTGCCGAACTTTCTACTTGTGTGGGTGCCCCTTCATGGGCGAGTGCGCCCCTTGTCGGCCTGCCTATGAGTAGGTGGGCACCCCTTCGTTGGGCGGGTGCGCCCCTAGCTAGGCACTTTATTTTCCATGTGTTCTATGCTACACACTCTTCGCAATTCCTTGTCATGCACTCCACATCGTGCTTCCTACTTGCTCACCCATTACGTCGCACTTCCCTTGGTTTTTATGCCTTATTTGTCGCATCACACTTCCCTTAGCCACTATGGCCTGCCTGTTGCGACACCTGGGTGCCCCTTCTTGGTGCGGCAGCACCCATGGGCATGATTCCACTGAGTTAGTCTGCATCTATGTATTAATGTGTGTGTGCATGCTCTCCCACATGTTCCCTCCACTATGTCTTCACCAATTCATCCCTCGTCAGATGGGTGGGTACCCTACCTTGTGTGGTCCCACCCCATCATGAAATCTCCCTTAGTTGGTTCCAAACTTTGGTTTTTTGACACTCCAAGTGAGCATGTCCCTTCATGGGCATTCGTTTTCCTTGGTTCCAACTCGGGGCCGTGACACACCACGTGGTTCTTGTTTATTAATATAAAGTATTAAGTAAATAATTTTTATGATATATGAAAATTTGATTTTTTTGCTAATAGGTGCTCTTTAGCCTAGTGAGGAAGATATGTTGTAATGCATTGTCCTATGTTTTTATGTAAATATTTTGACTAGGTCAAATTAAATTAAAACAAAATAAATTAAAAATAAAATAAATAATTAAAATAAAATTAAGGTAAAATTGTCAATTTACCATTGGTAGTTTTTGGGCTTGACTTTTTGACAACCCATGGTATTTTCAATGACATTCTTATGTAAGAAGGAATATATGTGTGTGTGTGTGTGTGTCTAAAATAAACCTAGATCCATTTTAACTTTGAATCTATCAAGTGTCGATTCTTCATAGATCCAAATTTAAGATGGATCTAGACTGGTTTATATTTTATTGATGCAAAAATTTAAAATATATTTATGATGTGGTGGTTGAGTGACAAAAGCTAAGTTGGACAGAGAAAAAAACACAAAAAATGCAAAAAACAAGACAATAAAAAACGAAAAATGAAATAGAAGAAAGTGGTGGTTGAGTGATGACAACTAAATTGAAAATAAGAAAAATAACAAAGGATAAAAAAAATATAAAAAATGAAAAAGAGTAGCCCCAATAAGACGTTCAATCAACCAACAAATTGTTAAGGTAACTTGGGTAAAATTGACTATGTCATAGGGATCTAGGCTTCGATAACCCATCGTATTCTAATGTAATTTTGTCTATTAAAAGGCATGAAGACTTAATTATATTTTTCCTTTGGGAAACGACACTAGATCTACAAAGGTTCAAGGATAAAATAACTTTTCCATGTGATGTTAATTTCTTCTGTGTTATTATTGATTTATTTCTCTCTTATGTATTTTATGGATTTATTTCTCTCTCAATTTTACTAGAAATTGGTGGTGCATGATGCCAAAGGTACTAGAAAAACAAACGTGACCATAGGAAAAATTCTAGGATGTTTGTTTTAGTGTTAAGAAAGGATGAAGATCAACAAAAAGCTTAAGATGTGATGAAAGAGCCAAAGTATTTATTTGGCCTAGTGGGTGTCAAAAAAATATCCAAAGGTTGAGGGTGTGAGATCTCTTCTAAGATTGTGACCATGAAGCCTAGTATTTGAGGGCATGAGGCATGAAGAAAATATATGCGTGGAAATATTTTATGATTAAAATAGATAAAATGAAAATAAATAAAAATAAAAAATTAGTTCTTAGAAGCGTTGTCGGGTTGGGTATAATGATGGATTCACCCTTTATTGATCAAATCTGTTAAATATCCACAAGATGATAGTTGTATCAATTTGAAGAAAAAAATAACCATGCAACCCCTATTGGATAAGCGACAATTATGGATTTATACTAAGGGATTCAATCTATATAAAGTAGGAGGCCACATTTGATCAAGAGATTTGAGCATTATTGTCCAACATCTTTGTGACAAAATTACTTGAATAACTAGATTTGAATTGATGAGCCTACATAGTGGTTGGAGGTCAACGATTGTAAGGAGAGGGAAATCCACATTTGAGGTTTACGTAGTTGTATGAGAGTTGGGTTGATTTGTTGTAGAAACCAAAATCGGAGCCAAGTTATGTCAATATCATAGTTTAATCCAAAAGTAACAACAACATCAACAACCATCATGACCTTTAATTGAAGCTATATGAGGTGGTAAATGTTTTATTTATTTATTTATTTACATTATACCCCTTTCTACTGTGTCATGTGCTTTGAAGGAGTGGTGAAAATTTCTCCGCATGTTCACTGAGGAAAAGGATAGAGGGTATGATATTCCCACATTCACAACAATGACGTTGAAGATAGGAAGTTGGGACCATGAGAAACACATTAATTGTGGAGGCCAAGTGGCAATGTAAAGCCTTCAAGTGGTGGCAATGATAGTGTGGTAGACTGAGGAGAGCATGGGACAATGCACAAAGGACGCACGTGCCTGGTTTGGCTTAGAGAAGGTAGTGAGAAATTAAACCTTAGCTACAGACATAACAGTCTTAGGAAATTGGCCGTGTGGAAAAACTTGGAGTGTGCCATACTAAAGGACCATGTCAATTTACCGTTGGCGGTTTTTGGGATCAAGGTTTTTACAACCCATGGTATTGCCAATGACATTCTTAGGTAAGACGAAATATATATATATATATATATATATATATATATATATATATATATAATCAACCTAGATTCATCTTAACATTGAATCTATCAAATTTTAGTGCTTGATAGATCTAGAGTTAAGAGATGGATCTAGACTGGTTTATCATTTTATTAATGAAAAATTTTAAAATATGATTATGAAGTGGTGGTTGAGTGAGAAAATCTAAGTTGGAAAGAGAAAAAAATGCAAAAAACGCAAAAAAAAAGACAATAAAAACTAAAAATTGAAATAGAAGAAAGTGGTGGTTGAGTGATGAAAACTAAATTCAAAATAGGAAAAAAAAATAAAATGCTAAAAAAAATTGAAAAAAAAGAAAAAGTTTCGCCCCAATAAGACATTCAATTAACCAACAAATTGTTAAGGTAGCTTGGGTAAAATTGACTATGACATAGGGCTCTAGGCCGTGGTATTCTAACATAATGTTGTCTATTTAAGGGCATGAAGAATCAATTATATTTTTCCTTTGGGAAAGGACACTAGATCTACAGAGTTTCAAGGATAAAATAGCTTGTCCATGTGATGTTAATTACTTATGTGTTATTATTGGGTTATTCTCTCTTATGTATTATTGTGGATTTATTTCTCTCTCGGTAGCTTGTCCACGTGATGTTAATTTCTTATGTGTTATTATTGGTTTATTTCTCTCTTATGTATTATTATGGATTTATTTCTCTCTTGATATCGTGTCAATGTGATAATTACTTATGTGTTATTATTGGTTTATATCTCTGTTATGTATTATTATGGATTTATTTCTCTCTCAATTTTACTAGCAATAGGTGGCACATGATGCAAAGGCACTAGAAAAACAAACATGGCCATAAAAAAAATGCTAGGATGGTTGTGTTAGTGTTAAGAAAGGATGAAGATCAAGCAACCAGCTCAAGGTGTGATGAAAGAGCCAAAGGATTTATTTGGCCTAGTGGGTTCCAACAAAAGATCCAAAGCTTGAGGGTGTGAGATCTCGTATGAGATTATGACCATGAATCCTAATATCTAAGGGCGTGAGGCATGAATAAAATATATGTGTGGAAACATTTTTTGATTAAAATAAATAAAGTAAAACTAAAAAAAAAAGGTCGTGGAAGTGTTTTCAGGTTGGGCACAGTGAGGGATTCACCTTTATTGATCAAATACACTAAAGATCCATAAGAGGAGAGTCGTATCAATTTGAAGAAAAAAATAACAATTGTGCAACCCCTATTGGACAAGCAACATTTGTGGATTGATACTAAGGGATTCAATGTATATAAACGATGCTCGACCAAATTTGATCAAGATATTTAAGAATTCTTGTCCAATGTCTCTATGAAAAAATTACTTGAATAAATATATTTGAATTAATGAGCCTACATAGAGGTTGGAGGTCAATGATTGTAAGGAGAATCCAATCCTGCGTTGGAATTTTAGCTAGTTGTATGAGAGTTGGGTTGATTTGTTGTAGAAACCACAAGAACAGCCAAGGTATGTGCATATCATAGTCTAATCCAAAAGTAACAACAACATCAACAACCATTGTGACCTTTAATTGATGTTATATGATGTGGTCAATGTTTAATTTATTTATTTTTTTGCGTTATACCCCTTTCTACTATGTCATGTGCTTTGAAGGAGTGGTTCAATTTTTTCCATATGTGCACTGAGGCAAAGGAAAGAGGGTTTGATATGCCAACATTCACACTAATGATGTTGAAGATAAGAAGTTGGGGCCATGAGAAACATGTCAATTGTGGAGGCCAAGTGGCATTGTAAAGCCTTCAAGTGGTGGCAATGTCATTGTTGAGTCCCAAATTTGCATCTTTTCCATACACTTTTCCATACCTTTTTCACTCACCTAAACCTCCCAAATTGTCAATATCATGTGCAAAAGAGCATCTAACATGGTTTTTAATTATATTTTTTTGTTTGCTATTTGATCTAGATTTTGTTCATTCAGCTGCGGAATCTTGCCACTTTCCGCATGACTATTTTCATAAACTCTGTGCTACAGTGTCCTACGAGGAAACGAGCACATAGAGCGGAATGGGGAATGACGTGGACATGGTTCGTGCTCTATTGGTTCCAAGCAAACTCATCCAATGGCGGTCGAGGCGTCCATGGAAATCAACCATGGAGTTTCATGTCGGCGGGACTACCATTTTGTCACATAGATCCCATACGGCGTTCTTTGCGGAGGATAAATCGACATGCATGCGCAGGGCTCTAGAGTCGAATTCAAGCACCCACCTCTCGTAGATTTACTTTCCAACACGGCCATGCTCCTATATCCGTGGACGTAGTGGTCTACGTGCTCTCCACCAGCATGAACTTTAGGAGACAGTTATAGTTTGTTGTTATATATAATTCGTTTGCATACGCATATGAAGTTAGTCGATATTAGTGAATGTAGTCTCTGTTATCTTTGATTAGTCTGCTCTGTAGTGATTACGCTGCACTTGTGCCGTAACATTACCATTCTGTAATGACTGCTTTTTAATATGAGAAGACTCTGTTTTTCAACTTAATTCGTATTTGAGGACCGTTGCCAAGGCTGGTGTAGAGGGCCCCTGCTCAGCTAAGGTTTTGTGCATTAGTATATAATTTTAATTTCATTCCATTGTGTCATAATCCATTCATATGTTCATACAGTGCATTTATTTCATTTCTGTTTATACACTTCCATAATTTTCATTTCATTTCTGTCTTTCATGTTTTATGTTGATAATCACTGATCAGTGTTCCTGTTTCAGGTTATAGATAGGCAGCCCGGGCATTTTCATAGCTTTTTGACTAGTGACATGGAACTAACATTGTTCTGCTGCTAATTTTCTTTTCATAGCTTTTGTTTAAGTCCAGTACTGCTTTGTTTATTTCAGTCTTGCACATTTGTTTCAGTAGTTAGATTTAGATATATTAAAGTGCTCATGTCATTTTCAGTTACCTCCGAAAGCCACAGCTGGACTGATGGTGAGGGATTGAAGTATGAGTGTGTAGTTTGATATTAGTTTACTTTCTGCAAGTTAGATATATTAAATTGCTCATGTCATTTTCAGTTACCTCCGAAAGCCACAGCTGGACCGATGGTGAGGGATTGAAGTATGAGTGTGTAGTTTGATATTAGTTTCCTTTCTGCAAGTTAGAAATATTAAATTGTGCATGACATCTTCAGTTACCTCCGAAAGCCACGAGTTTGGGTACGATGGTGAGGGATTGAATCATGAGTGTATGGTTTAGTAAATGGTTACACTAAAATTAAATATGATTCTCAATTTGTTTACGTTACTTAGAAAATCATAAATTTGGACTAATGATGAAAATTCGGAAGATGAAATTGATGTAATGCGATTTAGATTTATTTTTGTTGCAATTTTAGTTACCATGTATAGTTTTATTTTTGTGTTTAGTCGGCAACAAGAATAGTTTGGTTTTCACGTTCACTAGTTTACTGTTTTGATTTATTAGATTAGCTGCACCTTTTCATTTCAGCAGTACATTTTCATTTTCTTTTAAGTCTTATCATTGTAAATTTCAAATTGCTTTTAAAGTTTCAAATTCGTCAAATGTTATGAGGATATCACTTCCTTGAACAAATATAACCAAACTTGTTTTCAGCCCCAAATTTCCCTTTCACCTTAGAAAAACCAAAAATGACAAAAAGTTAAGAAATAGGTTATCTTGCACATATAGTGCACCGCACTTCATCAGCTTACGATTCCCGGATTGACAAATTAACTGCAACAATTTAGGACACACTAGAATTGACCAAACATTTTGGCGCGCGTTGCGGGAAGTGTAACTAGGTAGCCAATTTCTTAAAAAAAAAAAAACACAAAAATTCTAAAAGAAGGGAAAACTTGATAACTTCTTGAAGTATGCTCTCCTCTTGCACCTAGTGTGATCTGGAGGATTAGAAAAGAGAGTTATTGGTTCATTAATTTCTTAAGTATGCTCTCTTCTTGCAGCTAGTTTGACCTGGAAGATCAGAAAGAGAATTATTAGCCCAACTTTAAAAAATAAAAAATAAAAATAAAAAATGACATGCATAGAGCAAGAGATTCCAGGGGAAGGTTTATAGCTAAAGCCAAGAGTTCGATTTTCACAACTCCATCTTCTTTAAGGCATAGACCAGATTCACCACCATCTACCCCTAGCCTTAAGATTTTTGGAAGTCAAGGAACAGCTGAATTAGAGGATTCTCCTATACCACCTACTAAAATCCACTTAGAAAACAAAGAAACTTTCTCTCATCCTTCCTTGGTAGAAGAACTAGAGGACTATAAGGACTCTAAAGAAACTATCATGGCAGAGGAAGTAATAAATAGAGGTGGAGGTAGAAAGAGGAGGAAACAATGGAGATAACAATGGTGAAGAAAATAATGGTAGAAATAGGGAAGGAAACAATTTGCTTGGATTCCCTATAGTTGATGAGGAAACTCATGCAACAATGAAAAATATCTCACCATCTGTTCTCCCTAACTTTTATGGATTGCGAAGTGAGGATCCTGAAACATTTTTGTTTGAGTTTGAAGTAGTGTGCCGAACTTATGACTATATGGAAGATTCTCAAAAACTCAAACTGTTTCCTTCAACATTGAAGGGATCTGCTTTGAAATGGTTCATGGGATTAGCCACTCAATCTATCAGGACTTGGAATGAAATGAAACAAACATTTTTGGATAGATACTTGGACTATTTTATGCCCACCAATCACAAGGATGAGGTATTCAAAATGATGCAAAAAGAAGATGAAAATCTGGAAGACTTACTTGAAAGATTTCAATACAACTTGAAAAGAGCAAAGATGAGCAATTTAGATGATGAAACCTTGAAAGCCCTCATATTAAAAGCCATTAGAGATGAATGGATAGATATTTTAAACATGATGGGGAAGGAGACATTTCTCAACTTCCACTTCGTGACATAACAGAACTATGTGTCCATCTCTCAAGAGGAAAATCTAAAACAGGAAAAGGGCCTAGGGATCCTTCTCTTATTAGGGCTAACAAATCTGCAACTGGATCGGTAAGTAGGGCAGAGATTGGTAATATGCTTGATGAGTTCAAAACTGATATCTTAGGGAGCCTTAGTGAACAACTAGACACCCTTAAAATCCAAAACAAGCAGAAAGCAGAAACATATGCTTTAGCCATCTTTTGTCCGAAATATAGGAAGAAACATGCTTTAAGGGAATGTCCCTTGGATGCAAAAGTTGTAGAAACATGTATGATTTTCTCAGAGAATCATGAGATCAAGGATTGTCCTTCAATTCCTGGACTCAAATTTGTTTTTCAAGAAGACCCAAATTCAGTAGAATCTCTCTGTTTTGTTGCAAGAAGACCTTGGCAGGGACAACAAACTCAAGGGTTTAACAACCCTATGAATCTTCAAACCCCACCAAATTGGAATCCTTGGCAACAACCTTGGCCCCAACATCAAAATTCATATCAGCCATGGGTACAGGGGATGCAAAATCCTTATGGGAGATTTGCTCAATTTTATCAATATCCTCCATCTTTTCAAAATCAACAAGCTCCACAACTTCCAAGCCCAAATCCACAACTTTCATTGCCATTTCCACAACAACAACCTTCTCAACAAAATACAAATCCTCAACTCATGCTCCCATACCAACGGAAGACAAATCAACTTCCAGCTCAGCCATTGCCAAATCCTAACAATAAGAATCCTCAAACTACTTATATGGTAGAAGGACAACAATTTCCTACCTATATGATTGTTCCTCTCAACGATGTACAACTCAGATCTGGTAGAGTTTTAGAAAAAACTTCTATAGACATTCAAGAGCAAGATACCTCTGAGGAGGACTCTCTTCAAATCAATAAGGGTTCTGAGGAAGAATCTCTTCAAAATTCAAAAATTCAAAAAGAAAAAGAAAAGTTAACATCCACAACTCCTATAGTTGAGCAACCCGCATCTTCATCTACACCTCCTTTTCCTGAAAGACTACAAATTGACAAGGGGGTGGAAAAGCAAATCTTGTTGCCTAACTATGACTTTCTAGATGAATTGAAGAATGTTTGTATCAAGATTCCCTTGCTACAAGCCATTCGAGAGATTCCTATTCTAGAAAAAACAATAAAGGAGTTGAGTTTCAAAAGACCGGGAAGGAAACTAAAAGACACAAGAAGAATCCACCTGGTAGGAAAAATTGCAGATATTATGATGGGAAAAATTACCATGCAGAAGTATATAGATCCAGGAAGTCCAATTGTCAAGACACATATAAATGGGATAGAAATTCCAAACACATTGATTGACTTAGGGGCTGCTATCAACATTATGAGTAGACAGACTATGGAACAGTTAAAACTTCCTAACCTTCTTTTTACACCTACTTTATTGCAACTTGCAGATCGATCGGTTATTAAACCGGATGGTGTATTAGAAGATATTTCAGTCTCCTTAGATTCTTGGGAATATCCAGTAGACTTTATGATTTTGACTCCCAAAAGTAATCTAGGAGGACATCCAATTATCTTAGGAAGACCTTGGCTGGCCACAGCTGATGCTTTTATTAGTTGTAGATCTGGAGACATGTACATTTCAAATGGTAATTCGACAAAAAAATTCAATTTGTATCCTCCAGCAAGAGCAATCACAGAAATAGGAGACAATGAATGGGTCGATGATGAGAACACTATACAACATGTCTTTACCATTTCTGAAATCAGTGAGGATAGTCAAATTCTGAACACATTAGAAAATTTTGAGATATCTTCAGAATATGACCCCACACAATTTCAATTGGAATCTGACATAGAATATTTATCATCGAGACAAATGTCTCTTTACTCTATGGAAGAGTTTGGTAGTTCTACCATTGAGATTTTTCCAGGGAAAACACTGAATATCAACAAACATTTGGAAAAGTCACAACAAGAAGAACTAATCAAAATCTTGCAAAAACATTCTACTGCATTTGCATGGGAGTATACTGACATGAAAGGTATTGATCCTAAGACTTGCATCCATCATATCTATATTGAGGAAAAGAGTAGACCAATCAGACAACCTCAAAGAAGGATGAATCCAAATCTTAGGGAGATAGTGAAAGAAGAGCTCCAAAAACTTCTCAATGTAAACTTCATTTATCCAATTTCAGATAGTAGATGGGTTTCTCCTTTGGTTATAGTACCTAAAAAGAATGGTAAATGGAGAGTATGCATTGATTACAGGGAATTGAACAAAGCAACTTTGAAGGATCACTTTCCTTTGCCTTTTATTGATCAGGTATTAGATACATTAGCAGGTAAAAATTACTTTTCATTTTTGGATGGTTTTAGTGGCTATAATCAAATTCAGGTAGCACCTGAAGATCAAGATAAGACCACATTTACTTGTCCATGGGGAACTTTTGCCTACGGAGTGCTTCCTTTTGGGTTATGTAATGCACCAGCAACATTCCAAAGAGCAGTACTAGGAATTTTTTCTGATCTAATCCATGATTGTGTAGAGGTTTATATGGATGATTTTACGGTTTATGGTAATTCATTTGAAGAGGCATTAGAAAATTTGGAAAAAGTTCTCATAAGATGTAAAGAAACAAACCTTTCATTAAGCCATGAAAAATGCTTTATGATGTTTATTGAAGGGATTGTTTTAGGACATCATATTTCAGGAGATGGGATTAAGGTTGATAGATCAAAAGTTGAAGTCATTTCCAAGTTTCCTATTCCAAATTGTCAAAGAGATGTTAGAAGTTTTCTAGGATTTACTGGTTACTATAGAAGATTTATAGAAAACTTCACTAAAATAGCATCTTCACTCTTCAAATTGCTTACAAAAGACTGTGAATTTAAATGGGATCCTGATTGTCAATCAGCTTTTGAAACTTTGAAAACAAGAATATCTGAAGCACCTATCTTGAGAGGACCAAAGTGGAAACTTCCTTTCCATATTTCTACAGATGCTTCAGATACAGCTCTTGGAGCTGTGTTGGGTCAAAAAGATTTAATTCCTTATGCCATTTATTACACCGGTAAAAATTTGACTCCCACAGAGTTGAATTATACTGTGACTGAAAAAGAGTTCTTAGCTGTTGTTCATGCAATTAATAAGTTTAGACATTACATAACAGGCTATGAAACTTTTATTCATACTGACCATTCTGCGATTAGATATTTAATGAACAAACCTGTTACTAATGGCAGAGTGACAAGATGGCTTTTACTTTTGCAAGAATTCAATATTACTGTGTTGGATAGACCAGGAAAACAGAATACAGTAGCTGATTTCTTGTCTAGGATTCAAAATACTAAAGAAGATTCTCCTGTAGAAGATAAGTTTCCTGATGAATATTTGTTTGCAGTAACTATTAAGACCCCTTGGTATGCAGATATTGCTAACTATTTGGTTACGGGGAAACTACCTTCACATTTATTTCCAAGAGAAAAACGAAAAATTATTCAGGAGAGTTCAAGATATTCATGGATTTCTAACGAATTGTTTAAAACAGGGCCAGATCTTGTGATCAGAAGATGTGTCAGGGAAGATGAAATGCCTGATATTCTTAAGGCATGTCATGATGAACCATGCGGCGAACACTTTGCGGACAAAAGGACGGCCTATAAAATCCTTTCCTTGGGATATTGTTGGCCTTCCCTCTTCAAAGATGCAAAAAAATATGTCAAAAGGTGTGATAGCTGCCAAAGAGTAGGGAAACCTACCCTTTCAAATGAAATGCCATTGCAAACACAGGTACTCATTGAACCCTTTGAAAAATGGGCTTTAGATTTCATTGGACCTATTAATCCACCATCTAAGCAAAGAAGTATATATTGGTTTGCACTGATTATGTTACTAAATGGGTAGAAGCTAAAGCATTAGTATCTGCTACTGAAAATTCAGTTGTTCATTTTCTTTATGAGGATATTTTTACTCGCTTTGGTGTTCCAAGAGAAATTGTGACAGATCAGGAGAGCCAATTCACATCCAATTTGGTGGAGAAGTTGATGGAAGAATACAAAATCAAGCACAGAAGATCTACTCCTTACCATCCACAAGCAAATGGTCAAGTGGAGTCCACAAACAAAGTTCTTGAAAGTATCATCACCAAAACTATTCATCTACATAGAAGAGATTGGGCAGAAAGGCTTCCCGAAGCCTTGTGGGCCTACAGAACTACATGGAGGAATACAACAGGACATTCTCCCTATGAACTTGTTTATGGGAAAGAAGTCTTGCTCCCCATTGAGTTCCAAGTCAAGACCTTCAAGATAGCAGTTCAGTTGGGGATGGACTTATCGGAAGCCCAAAAGCATAGAATGGAGCAGTTGAATGAGCTAGATGAGATCAGACAAGAAGCAATTCTAAGAACTGATCTAGTTCAATATCAAAGAACTAAATGGCATGACAAATATATCAAAGAGAAGAAGTTTCAAGAAGGAGATTGGGCATTGTTATTTGATTCTAAGTTTAAAGATTTTCAAGGGAAATTTCAGACTCATTGGCTTGGGCCATATGAGATTGACAAGATCTTTAGCAATGGAGCTGTAAGAATCAAGACCATTGATGAGTTTCAAACTCCTCTTATTGTGAATGGCCATAGATTGAAATTTTATCATAAGCCACTCTCAAAAGAGGACTTTGTCAAGCTGTTTCAAGAAAGTTCTGCAATCAGGTTGGTACAGAAGAATTCTTCTTCTCCACCAGCCTAGCTTTTTTTCTTTTCAGTTTTAATAAAAAAAAAAAAAATAATAAATAATGGTATAAGCCTGAAAACAAATCATTGATTGGCAGTCTTATACATAAAATATAGGGCGAAAATCAGGGAAACCTGACACTCTATATTTTCCAAAAAAAATCTCTCCTTCATTTCATAAGCTTTGTCACCACCCACTCCATTTCATTCCACTTCATTCCATCTCATTTCATTTCATTTCACTTCATCCCACTTCATTTCATTCCATTCCATCAATAAAAATCTTTTTCATGACCATTTCCATCTAGTCATTTGTCATTTGTTCATTTCTATTCAACCAAGTAATAGCTGTGTCAGTTTCCGCAGCTGACATCTGTTTCCGCAGCTGACTCCAGTTTCCGCAGCCAGAAGCAGATTCCGCAGCTACTACTCTGTTTTCAAAGAGAATGTACAGTCAGATTTTATTGCCATAATTATGAAATAAAATGCAGGTGAAAGGATCAATGGAGCATTCAGGACACCAATGGAGATCAATCAGTTGAAGACCAAGGGCAAAGGCAAATATTCCAAAGGTATGAATAAAATTTATTTCAAATAGCATTGAAAAACACATTTTTATATAGTTTCGAACCATGAGCTCTATCCATTACGCGCAATGATTATATTGACAGTTCCGTAACCTTTCACGATCTCCATATTATCCTCTTGCATTCATTCACAAACGGTTTTATCATTGAAATTCCGATTTTCACTCATGTTCCAATATCCCACCGGAGATAATGAGATGTATTTGATTTGACCAAGGACTCTTACAGCCGCATAAATTCATAACCGTTGATTGAAACGTGTTCATATTTATTACACAGCCACCAAAATTCAAAACGCTGCCGAATGTATTATACGTTGTTAATCTCTTTGTTGTGTCTCTGCCGTGTTTACAAAACCCCACTTTGCTCATTCTCACTCCCGGATATTTACCCACTGTTTCATTCCATTTCGTTCCTTTTGCTCATTCTCACTTCCAGATATCTACCCACAGTCTCACTCCATTCCGTTTATGGTGTTCATTCCCATTTTATGATACATCCCCACAGCCATTGTGCTCGTTCCTGTGCATTCAACCATTCTATTTCCATTTGAAACCCTCACGAAGGCAAATTTGTGAAGAACAGAAAAGTGAAATGGGTAAATTGCTAAGAGCAGAGCCGGAAGGACCGAAGTTTATAGAGGGATATCCGCAAGCAAAAGAGATATTGAGGAAAGCAAAATGGCTACGTTTTATTCAGAAATTCGGAGGTTATCACAAAGAAGTTACGAAAGCATTTGCAAGGTCGTTTGATGGCTCGGAAGCAGAGATTGGAGACCTCAAGTTTGCAGTCAATGAAGCATCTATAGCAACAGCCACAGAACTTCTTCAGGAGGGAGAGCGTTGGTTCAAAAATAAAAGCATCAGTGATGAGGCATGGAGAACAATCCTACGAAACCAAGGTATGGACATAACTGTTTTTAAAAGAGGAATCCCTGTGCATGCAATAAAAGAAGAATGGGCCACTTTATTGCTAATTGTTCAGAAATTCATTACATGTGAAGGCCGTTTTGGGTCTATGTACATGTACCATACCAGGCTATTGATGAATTTTCTAGAAAACCAAACTCTCAATCTCCCTTATTTTCTATTCAATAGCTTGAAGAAAATGGTTGTGACTGTTCAAAAACACTTAGGAGATGTAGAGCCTCATCTATATCACCACGGCCTTATAAAAATTTTGATTGAAAAGGAGTTAAAGGAAAGAAAAGACACATGGGAACAATTTCTAGTTAGAAATTTCTTTGAGGAACCTCAGGAAATTCCTGAAGGTAGTTCAACAAGGAGGAGTAGAAGAAAAAGAATAAATGTTGAAACCCAAATTACTCCTACTCGGGAAATTCCCGCAGCTAGCACAACAAGAAGAAGTAGGAGGAAAAGAAAAATTGATGAAATCCAAAATACTCCTACTAATACTATGGAAAGAACTGATAGGGAAGAGAGACTGGTAAAAAGGAAGAAGAAGGAAATCAAGGGTAAGAAGCCAATAATACCAAAAGAGAAAGAAACTATTGAGGTTGTACATAAAACTCCTTCTTCTGAAGAAGAAGATCATCAAATGCTATCTGAAAGATTAGTTTATCTTCAAAAACAGTCATCTATATCCAAGAAGGCAGAGAAAGGAAAACAAGAAAAAAAGGGTAGTGTACCACAGCGTGTGAGGAGAAGCAGCAGACTTAAGGGAAAATTGAGAAAAACGCAAATTAAGGGTCCTCATTTCATTGATTTGGGTGAGGAGACATATGAACAGTCCCCAACTGACCATAGTCCATCTCAGTCAGTTAGTGAACCTGGTTCATTTCATTCCCAATCAGACAATGAGCATACTCCATCTTATTCTCAGCAAAATATTGATGTAAGCCCTCCTCGGCTAGATTTTGAACATCACTCTCCTTTACAGCATTTTGGGGACAACCCAATAAAAATGACACCTGAAATAGACCCCAAGCAGCAGGAGGTATATGACTATATAGAATCTTTGGAAAAGGCAGCCACAGGTCCAAGTACTTCTTCCATTCAGCCTCATACATTGCAGGATGATTTAGTTCAATCATTAAAACGGGAAATTTTTGAGCTGGAGCTTTTAAATAGGCACATCAAAAATGAAAATGAAACATTGAAAGAACAAGGAAAACTGGACAAGATCATCCATGATAATACTATGTTACATTTGGGAATATGGCAAAAGAAGAATAAGAAATTGAAAAGGAAATGCCAGAAATTGAGCAGAGCACTTGTAAATATCAAATTTAGATGCTTAATGAAGAAACCCAGAATGATGGCAGTACCAAGGAAGAAGAGAAGAGGATTGGATGTGCTGGCTGAAGTATCAAGGCACATGAACTGAACAAGAGTATCAAAATTTTGGTTGCATGAGGACATGCAACACCTTCACAGTGGGGGTATGTTGAGTCCCAAATTTGCATCTTTTCCATACACTTTTCCATACCTTTTTCACTCACCTAAACCTCCCAAATTGTCAATATCATGTGCAAAGGAGCATCTAACATGGTTTTTAATTATATTTTTGTGTTTGCTATTTGATTTAGATTTTGTTCATTCAGCTGCGGAATCTTGCCACTTTCCGCAGCTGCTGCAACTTTCCACAACTATTTTGTGAAACTCTATGCTACAGGTGTCTACAAGGAAAACGAGCCACATGGGCAGGTCAGGAATGACGTGGACATGGTTCGTGTCCTATTGGTTCAAGAAAACTCATCCAAAGAAGCCGCGGTCAAAGGCGTCCACATGGAAGTCAACCATGGAGTTTCATGTCGGCCGGACTCTGTTTCGTGTCACATAAAGATCCATACGGTCGTTTCTAAGCCTGCGGAGGATAAATCGACATCTGTACAGGGCTCTAGAGTCGAATTCAAGCATCCACCTCTTGTAGATTCACTTTCCAACACGGCCATGCTCCTATATCCGTGGACGTAGTGGTCTACGTGCTCTCTACCAGCATGAACTTTAGGAGACAGTTATAGTTTGTTGTTATATATAATGTGTTTGCATACGCATATGAAGTTAGTTGATGTTAGTGAATGTAGTCTCTGTTATCTTTTGATTAGTCTGCTTTATAGTGATTACGCTGCACTTGTGCCGTAACATTACCATTCTGTAATGACTGCTTTTTAATATGAGAAAACTCTGTTTTCCAACTTAATTCGTATTTGAGGACCGTTGCCAAGGCTGGTGTAGAGGGCCCCTGCTCAGCTAAGGTTTTGTGCATTAGTGTATAATTTTAATTTCATTCCATTGTGTCATAATCCATTCATATGTTCATATATTGCATTTGTTTCATTTATGTTTATACACTTCCATAATTTCCATTTCATTTCTGTCTTTCATGCTTTATGATTGTTAATCACTGATCAGTGTTCTTGTTTCAGGTTATAGATAGGCAGCCCGAGCATTTTCATAGCTTTTTGACTAATGACATGGAACTAACATTGTTCTGCTGCTAATTTTCTTTTCATAGCTTTTGTTTAATTTCAGTATTGTTATCTGCTTCAGTAGTTAAATTTAGATATACTAAGCTGCTCATAGCATCTTCAGTTGCCTCCGAAAGCCACAGCTGGACTGATGGTGAGGGATTGGATTATGAAATGTGTAGTTTAGTATTAGTTTCTTTTCTGCAAATTTAGATATATTAAGCTGCTCATAGCATCTTCAGTTGCCTCCGAAAGCCACAGCTGGACTGATGGTGAGGGATTGCATTATGAAATGTGTAGTTTAGTATTAGTTTCTTTTCTGGAAATTTAGATATATTAAATCATGCATGACATCTTCGGTTGCCTCCGAAAGCCACAGCTGGACTGATGGCGAGGGATTGAATCATGAGTGTATGGTTTAGTATTAGTTTACTTTCTGCAAATTAAATATCAGTTACTCAATTTGTTTATGATTACTTCCGAAAATCATAGTTGGACTAATGATGAAGGGTCAGAAGATAAATTGATGTAATCTGATTTAGATTTATTTTGTTGCAATTTTGAATTTCCTTAAGCATAGTTTCTTTTGTGTTTAGTCGGCAGCAAGAATAGTTTGGTTTTCATGCTCACTAGTTCATTGTTTTGATTTATTAGATTAGCAGCACCTTTTCATTTCAGCAGTACATTTTCATTTCCTTTCAAGTCTTGTCATTGTAAATTTCAAATTGCTTTTTAAAGTTTCAAGTTGGTAAATCATTATAGGGGATATCACTTCCTTGAACAAACATAACCAGACTTGTTTTCATCTTAAAATTTCCATTTCACCTTAGAAAACCAAAAACGACAAAAAGTTAAGAAATAGGTTATCTTGCACATATAGTGCGCCGCACTTCATCAGCTTACGATTCCCGGATTGACAAATTAAATGCAGCAATTTAGGACACACTAAATTGACCAAACATTCATTGTGGTAGACTAAGGATAGCATGGGACAATGCACGAAGGATGCACATGCCTGGTTCGGGTTAAAGAAGGTAGCGATAAGTTCAACCTTAGCTACGGGCATATCAGTCTTAGGAAATTTTCCATGTGGAGAAACTTGGAGTGTACCATACGAGAACCCTACAAACAATGATTACTAATTGTGGAGCTTCTAAAAGTGAGAGGAATGAGGAGGCCATGTGGTTGAAAAAGGCCTTATTGAGAGTCATGAAGTGAACCACTATGCAGATCTAATTAATTAGAGAGAACGATAAGCCAAGGAGCTATGGAAATAGAGTAAAAGGGAAATTCAAAGTGAGATAAGAATTATGGGTCATTACTGAGAAGAGGCACAATATGAAGGTGCTCTAAAGTATGGGTATATAGTGAGAAAAAAGTCACATAGATGAATGGAAGAGAGAACATAGATGGAGTCAGTTATCACTAATTTGGTACAGATGGACTACTCCACCAGACAACATAGAGTAACTCTTTCAAAAAAAATTCTGACGGAAAATTAGGCTTTTCATCCTGAGAGAGCTCTCTCAAAAAGTAACTATGATTTGTTGAAATATGATTCAATCAGATGGCTAACTCTATAATAGTGTCTTGAATGTGTTTGTATGCAAGTGAAAATTGTATAGGGTTTACTGCCATTGGGCTTATGGATTCAGTGTTAGGAAATTCAGTGACATGGCTCTCCTTGCGGAAGCTGAGGCATGTAGATGTTTCAATGACAAGACAACACACACAGATATACAATAGCTTAATGTCCAAAGGAAGTCAGAGCATGATGTACATGAATTCTTAGTAATTAACCATTAAGATACTGAAAGTAAAATAATAAGATGCATAGGATAAATTATCATGAAAACACCAAATGAATCTCAGGTGAAGAAGAAAGACACAGTCAATGTATATAACTTATCAGAAAAACTTTACAATAGTATTAGTGTAGAATAATATCCTCCAACCCTGAAATATTCGAAATTATGCCTATTAATAGGCTTTAGTCACCTTAGATTGGATCCACCTACATGGCTAGATCATCGAACTGCTTTTGTTCAAAAAGAAAAATACATGGGAATGGCAATGGCACCTACTGATTTTATGACTTAGAGACCTATTAGGACTCTTCCACTTATTATTACATTCACTAACTAAAGGGACTGCATAATTACATCAAAAATAGTTAAGTGCTTGAGTGGAACTAACCATAATCAAGGCATAAATATCCCCACTAGATTTAGAAACTAATCATCCTATTTTTAGGGAAATGGTGTCATGATATTTGATTATTGTCTTCATGCTGAGCTAGTGAACTAGACAACCTTGTCGAAGACTAAAACTCCACCAAAATATTCCATTGATACTCTTTAAACGATCCACGTGGCTAGCTGACCTCCAATGAACCTTTAAATCACAAAATTGCTACAAAATGTTGCTCGCTACAAAAACAAGGGAATTAAGGAAATTTCGTAGCAAGGTTTTGTAGCAAATTTACTTCACCCATCTATGCCACTTGTTAGCCCTCTTTTCTGATTTGGACATGTTTGTTGAACTAAATGAGCTAAATACAAATTTTTTCCCACCCTACTTTTGACTTTATCCACGATTTTAAGCAAAATTTCTCCTAAAGAAATTTCATAGCGAAATCTGAGCTTCAAGCCTTGGGTTCGCTACAAAATTGCCTAATTGGCAGAAAACCCAAAATTGTCCTTTTTCTTCAAAATTTTTCCTTTAGATTTGGAAATGTTGATTTCTGAATGTTGCTAAAATGTCAAAAATGTATTAGGTCTACTCTTCAAGCTTTGGTAACTTCAACTTTAGCAGTAGGAGGCTGAATCTCTTGAAGTTCATTTAGAACTGTAATTTTAAGGCCTCTATTATTAACTATGACTGTATCATATCCATTTGATCCTCTAGCTCTTTGACCTGGCCTTTAGCTTCTTTCTTTCATATTGTAACCATAAATTTATGTTTCTGGTGTGCTTCATTACCCTTCTCAAAGGAAGTGTCATTTTCAGCAGCTTTTTGGCATTGGTTAATGATTAATCATGTTGATTTAGCTGCTCATTTACTTTTTCTTTGAAATATTCCATCATATTTCTATCTACCTTGGCTTCCTACAGCTCTAATTTGGTCTCAATCACCCCTTCTTTGGCCTCTCTCAACTGCTCTTTTAGTACCTGCACTTCAGCTTTTTCAACCATCTTATCTTTACCTTTCCTTTGCACAATGACCTCCTCTGCAGCTGGAAACAAATCAATAATATCTTTTGTGATAGGCTACTTGCCTTTTTCAGTATCCCCTGTCTTCTTATTTTCCATGACACCCTTTGCAAGTTGCAGCCTAGTGAGTGGTTTCCTTGGCTGAAATATGAAACCTGCATCTTCTCCTACAAAATCAAGCTTTTTAGCAGTCATATCTTTCTTTTTATTCTTGTCACACTCAATATCTTCAGCTCTAACCACTGGAGTCTCCTAAATATCTATATTTGAAGGATGTATTCAAGGTTTCCCTGTCCACTTGTTTGACTTCTAGTTATCCTTTTGTGGCCTTTCTTACTGATCTTTTGTTTGCTGCTTGTAGGTGAAGGTTGTGGGATTTCTGTGTCTTTTACAGGCTCTATTTAAATATCCATTGGCTCTATAATGGGATCTATCTCTTCTTCATTTACACCCTCTGTCTTAGCTGCATATTTATCATTTTTATTTGAAGGAGTAGCTATTGACTTTGGGGTTTTCTTGGGTGTCATTGAATCAACATCATAACCACTGAGGAAAAGAAAGGTAGCTCAATATCTGTTTAATTTCTTCCACTCCTCCAACACTAGGAGTTTAATAAAACCATGGTGGAAAATTGATGTCTCACTACTTTCTGCCCTGGCCTGAACCTTGTCAGACATTTTCCCTATGCTCCTAAACAAGAAAAAGGGAAGATTAAGAGATTTCTTATCAGTGAAGTGCAATAAATTCCTAAATTGGTACATGTAAACCATATGAAATATCCCCTCACAATTAAAGTACTTTTGAATTACAAACATCATTTTTGAGTAGTTGTCCTTCATGTAGCTTCTTGGAATTCTAGATGCCATGTCTACTCCAATGTGTTCTGGTTTTAAAAATTCATCACAATTATGCATCTTGAACTCAGTAGCTTTGAACCACTCTTCACCCTCCCTTGGTATCTATGTGACTTGAGAAATGGTCTTAGGTGACACTGTAAAACTTAGAACCCCCACCTTCAAAGTTGTACCTATGAAATTTATTGCAAAATCCTTTGATACCTGAGCATGAAAACCTTGGAGTTTTTGACATAATTTTAGACATCCAAAGTTGTTGAAGGCTTCCACAAAGCCAGGGTCTTCATTGAGTGGCTTGAGGTCCATGGGTTCATATATCAAAAAGGAGCCCCCTTTGTTTTTTTTCTTCTTCATGGCCATATTTTTTTATAACCACAATGCCTTCTTGAACTGTGACACCTGCAAGGAAAAATACTGAACAACAAGCTGCTTGCAGTGGGACTAGACTCTTGAAAGATGATAATTAGTTAATGCATGAGAAACTCAAAGTGAAGATGATAGAGAGGTTCTTTGGAGATAATTTTAAAAAATGAAATTCGAATGTGGAGATAATGATCACAAATGGGAGGGGTGAAAGGTAATGATGGATGGTAATTACGATTTGGCATGCTTGGATGACTGTAATAACCGATTATATGACCCCACCTTTATCCTAAACCACTAGAAAATTGGCAGCTCATCATCCTCTGTATTGGTTCATAAAAACATGATTTCACAACGTATTCAGTTATAAACCTGACAGATTCGCTACAGACTGGTCAAGTGATTCTGTAGCGAAATCTGCCTGTTTGCAGTTATATTCACTGCAAAATTGTGGAAAAGAAGACAAGTGGCCACTACCTCAATTTGAAACAATTCATCTAAGCCTAAGGTGGAATTTTATAGATTTGACTGAGATGACATGTCTAATGGAGTATTCTAGACTTAGGATAAGGAACATTTCATGAGTTTCTCATCAATTTCATGAACCAACTTTATGACACAAAATGAAACCTAGGTTAATGACCCTATCAATCAAAAATTGAAAATTTATGTGTGATGACAGTGACTCCATTGGGGATGGTGTGCCCTTGTGGTACAGTAAGGAACTTGTAGTTCCAGTGCCTTCCTTAAGAAAAAAACAAAAAATTTCTGAAATTGATGAAGACTTCTCCAAACTCTTATGGCCTTCTCCTCAGGCTCAATATTGATGATGAACTCATATTTATTAGAAAAACATCATAACAGCAAATGAAATATGTACAATGGAGTGAAATTTAGTAAAATAAATTAGGAGTAATAGTGCTTAAGAAACTTTTCGTTGACAAGTACTCCTCCACACAGTTGTCCATCCATCTCCTGAAGCAGAAAAGTGTTGTTTCCATGGTATGCAGCTATCACAAATGGCCCCTTCCATATGTTCTCAAACTTTCCATGCTTCCCATTTTCCTCAATTCTGGCTTCCCATTTCAGAACTACATCCTGGATTTGGAAAATTTCTTCATTAGTTTTTATGTCAAAAGTTTTTTTCACTCTATTTTGTGATTGTTGATGATTGTCATACACCTCTTCCCTTTTCTCATGTAAAGCTATGAGTTGGTTTATCCTCCTTTAGATGGCATTAGGCTCCTCTTCAATTCCTTACAGTAGTTTCATTACTAGAACCCCCAAAGAAGTGGGAAAAATAGCTTCAACTCCATATACCAATTCATAGGGAGATGTACCAATGGATCTCTTTGTGCAAAATCTATTAGCCCACATATCAAACTTCAGCTTTAGATGCCATAATTTCTTATTTTCTTACAATACCTTTTTTATGATCCTCATTATGCTTTTATTGGATGATTCTTCTAGGCCATTACCTTGAGGGTAATAGGTTGTGGAATGACCAAGCCTGTGATATGATATTGATTGCAAAAGATAATTAATATTTTGGATTTAAAATATTGTGTATTATCAGTAATAATCTTCATAGGACAGCCAAACCTGGATAAAATATTGTTCTCCAAAAATTGAATGATGGCCGACTCAGTAGCCTGCCTGGTTGGGACTACTTCGATCCACTCAGTGAAATAATCGGTGGCTGTAAAAATATAGTGATGTTGCCCTGAGGATGTTGGATTTATTTCACCAATGAATTCTAGAACCCATTGCTGGAAAGGAGCTTCAACATATATTGGTTTTAAAGGTAAGGGAATCAACTTCTTCTTACCATCAAAAACTTGGCATTCATGGCATGCGGAAATCTTCTTGTAGTTGTCCTTAAACATGGTAGGCCAATAATATCCTGCTCTGAGTATCTTGTTGGTTGTGGCCTCTAGCAATGGTGTCCTCCAAAATCTCCCTTATGAAACTCTTTAATGACTTTTTCAGCCTCTTCTTCTAGAAAAAAATTCAAAATAATTCCATCAGTATCCTTCCAATACAAGTTTTTATTCAAATTGCAGTATCTCAATGATTTCAGCTTCACAAACCTTGACTTGGAATTATTCAAATGAGGAGGGGATTTATGATGATGTAGGAAAAATATTATAACATCTTTGTACCATTCATATAAGATGAATTTCTCTTTAATAGGGACCAATACTTCTTCGTCTATCAATTCTGGAATTTTTGCAATGAAATTCATGTCTAGGCACTCAAAATTTGACTATGCCATTAGTTTTTCTAATCCCTGCCCCTTCACCAACTTAGTAGGCTTAATTTCTATGTCATATTCCAGCAAAGTGACAATCCATTTTCCTCTTTTTCCATCAAGGTCAGCTTGGGTCAAAATATCTTTCACCATAGTGTTAGGCACAAATGCAATAGTGTGAGAATGCAGAATGTAAATTCTGAAATCTTTAATAGCTTAGACTAAATCATATGCATGTTTTTCCAAGATATTATACTTCAATTAAGAGTTGGCAAGATTCCTACTGAAAAGGGAAATAGGTCACTCACCACCTTGCTGCCCTTTCTGTAATAAAACTTCAACAATGGTATTTTCAGAAGCGAATGTAAAAACCAGAAATTCACTTGAGAAGTCAGGACTTATAAGCACTGGGGCTTGAGTGAGGGATTTCTTTATTTCTTGAAATGAATGCTTAGCTTCTACAGTCCACTTAACATCATATTCCTTCTTTAACATCTTGGTAAATTGCTTGACAATCTCAGCAAATTTTGGGATAAACCTCCTAACAAAATTTACCTTTCCAAGAAAAGACTGAATCTCTTTCCTATTCCTTGGTAGGTCTATCTTATGAATTGCATTGACTCTATTAGGATAAATATTTATTCCATCTTTTGATATAATGTTTCCTAACAATTTTCCAGAAGTTAGAGCAAAGACACTTTTAGTGGGATTAAGAGAGATACCAAATTTTATGCATTTCTACATAATTTTCTCTAAATGTTTCAAGTGTTCTTCCTCCTTTCTTGAAAACACAGTTATGTCATCCAAATAGACCACAATTGATTTGTCTTTCTCCTCGCAAAATCAATATCCATCGCTATTTGGAAGGTTTCACCTGCATTCATTAAACCAAAAGGCATCTTGGCATACATGAATGTTCCCCATGGCATGGTAAAAGCAGTTTTTTCCTAATCTTTTGGATGTACCAATATTTGATTGTAGCCTGAAAATCCATCAATTGGACATTCTTTGAGAGCCAACAATATTATGAAAAATTTGATCTATCTTGGGAAGAGGGTATTTGTCCTTCAAAGATACCTTGTTCAAATTTCTAAAGTCAATACAAATTCTAATATCACCACTCTTCTTTATGACAAGTACTAGATTAACAAGCCATTTTTAAAACCTTATAGGGACAATGATCTTTGCATCAAAAAGTTTCTTAATCTCATTTTCAATCAAAGGCATGAGAAAAGGATTAATTCTTCTCAACTTCTTCTTGAAAGGTTTTTCATTCTCTTTGATGGGAATAGTATGTTGGATAATACTAGGGTCATACCTTTTCAAATCATCATAGCTCCATGCAAAAACATCAATATATTTCTTCATCATATCCGCATACTTTTGTCTCATCTCCATAGAAATAAACTTAGATAGTTTAACCATTTTAGGCACTTTTGTTGTACCAATATTGCAAGTCTCCACCTCTTCATCATCAGCCTGCATTCTAGGAGATTTGAAAACATCATTTTGATCAAATAGTTTCTCAAGGGGAATAAGTCCTTTGGGAATACAATTTTCTTTCAGCTGCAAGACTTTGGGATTGACCTTAGTTTCAACAAACATATTTTGTTGGTCTACTTGGATATTCTCAAACTCCTCCTTCAATTCAAGGAAATTTTGGACTTGCTAGTCATTATCAAACACTTGCCAATGAATGATGTTATCAAGGATTTTTGGCCTATGTATGACCTCAACCTCATATTTCTCACTAGAATGAGTAGGAATGACAAATAAACTTGTAGAGACAGCTAGAGAATCAACTACTGAACTTTGGTCTCTAGTTTTGACAATGAAAGCATATTCCTAAAAATTCTCAAACATTTCAATGATTAAGTTTCTGTATGCCCTCATCCTTAAATCTTTGGTTTGGTAAGACCCTTCAACCTACTTAATAACTAACTTTGAATCACCACACACTGATATCTTTTTGGTGGCTAAGTTCTTCAAAGTCTCTAGACCCAAAAATAGTGACTCTACCCAGCCATATTGTTCGTACATTCGAAGTTAAGTTTGAAAGAGAAAAACTTAATTTTAGCATTAGGAGTAGTAATCCATATCCCTACTCTAGCCCCCTCTCTCCCAGCAGAGCCATCAAAGTGTAAAATCCAACACAACTCTAATTTTTTGCTTGCTGATTTTCTGACTTTTCTTCATTCTCTGCCTCATCAGTAAGTTCATTAAACAAAATTGAGGACCCCAATTTAGTTTCAATTGCATAAATAGGAAAATTTTGAGGCTTGTCTTTACTACTCACCGTGTAAGCCATCCTACTTTCTCTATACAACCTCCTTTGTTCACCAAAAACCAAAATGGTGGCATATGTCATATCCATATGCATAGTACCTTTAATTTTTATTGCCCAAGATCTGGATAAAAGCATACCAAAATTCGAAGGAATGTCAGCTATCACTATGTCCATCACCACTGTTTTAGCAGGTACTTGTGTTAGGCCAACAAAAACATATTTAATGAGACCTATGCATTGGAATCTCTTGGAGTTAAAATAAAACATATCTTTGTAAGGTCTAGTGATCTCTAAACCCATCCTTTCCATAATCACCTCAGGGATAAGGTTGTGAGAAGCTCCTGAGCCTAACATGGCATTGTGCAAATCCATATCATGAATATTTAGACTTACATAAAAAGGAGGAAATTCTTCATTTTGTTCATCTTCTACCCTTAGTCCTAGGAAAATGGTGGGATGATCTTCTTGCAGATTAAGGATGTCCTTAAGTCTGGGCTGAGAGTTTAACATCTTGAAAATTTTGCTTCTATATTCAGTTACCTTGATAATTTCTCCAAAGGGAACTAGAATTTTGATTTTGGAGATCTCATTTCTAAACTGAAAGTAGATGAGGCTTTTTCAACTTCTTTTATAGGAGGTGGTGGTGGTGTATCCTTCTTTGGCTCAACTAGTTTAGGAACATCTTTCTTTGGTAGAGCTTTGTTTGTTGTAATGGGGACATTCCTATTTCTCAAATTGTATTGCTTCTGCATTTCAAATATGGCATGTTGATAACCCTTTAAGTAATCATATTGTCCCTCATTCTTCTCCAAATCATGAATAGACTCATCATGTTCCTCTTTCGTTAGAAACATCTCAGACATGTCTTCATCTAAGTAATGAATAATATCCTTTTGGAACTCAGGTTGTGCTTCCTCTTCATCAAGTAAATTCTACTGAAAAGGAGGCCTCATTTGTGTGTTAGGCTGATTTCTATTTTCTCTCTGTCTTTGTTAAATTTGAGGTATCCTAAATTGGGGGTTTCTGGTATGTGTATCTTTTTGTGCAGGAGGCAAAGGAGTGGCTCAAAGAACAATTTTGTCCATAATTTTCTTCATGGTATTCATCATGGAATCAAACTTAGCATTTGAGGATGAAGAAGGCTTATCCTCTTCTTTAAACTTTTTTTTACCGATATTAGACCTCTTGGCAGCTGCCATGTTCACCTCAACTTTCACTGCATCATTATTCATCTCAGCTAAAGAAGCATGCTCTCTTTCCCTTAACAAGACGGCGAACTCATAATCAAATGCTTCTACATAGTGTAATTGGGCAGCTCCTGGAGGAGGTTTAATATGAGCAAGTATGGAGTTATAGACCTTGTTAAATCTCTTAGAAAATTATTGGACAGATTCATATAAGGCTCTTTTCAAATTGTTATACTCAGTCAGAGCTTGTACTGTATTCACATTACTCCCCCACTTAGTCAAAAAAACATATTCTAATTGGTCCCAATTCTGAAAACTAGCTATAGCTAAGGCCTTAAACCATTTTCTTACCTCACCAGTGAAACTTTGAGCAAATAATCTCATTTTTACATTCTCATGGTCTACCTCCTCTCTGTCAATGAAATCATTAAATTGGTCTACATGTTCTTCAACTGATATTTCCTCTTCACTCCCAAAGGTTTTAATCCTAGTTGAGTATCCATCTGGGAGGTCATGAAGGACAGCAAGAAGGAAAATTGGAGCATATTTTACAAGTCCAGTAGGAGGAGGAACAATTGCAGCCATGACGACAAGAACTGTGGTATGTGGAAAAACAGTAGATGATCTTAAATTCTGACTTTTGGAAAACACAATAGGTAAGTTTGAAGTGTTAGAAGATGGTGTAGATGGTATTTGAAGTCTAGATACAAATGAACTCCATTCAAGCAAAGGTATACCAAATTTTCTCTTCAACAAAAATTCAAAAGGATCCAACTCTTTTAACATTTGAAATGATTCTCTCTCTAACAACAACTTTGATGTGACAGTCTTCCATAATTATTCTTTCTCTTCTTTAGATACTAGGGATGATGTGTCAATACCTAGTCTTTGTAGGTCTAGTATTATGTCAATTAGTTCATTTTCGGACATAGACTTAAACAACACTTCTTCAATTTTATCATCAAATTGTTTACCTTCAGGACTTCGAATAATTTCAGAGGACAAAACTCTTGAATGTGATGGAATACCTGATTTTGAAGAGCTGCTTCCAATGCCTTTGAGAATCCTTTCTGGATTATCCATAATTGCAGGTGGGTTAGGATCTTGATTTCTCCTTGTGTATCTCTTTCTCGAAGCCACCTTTAAACATGAAGATCTTTAGTGGAGTCTCCAAGGTAGTTTCTACAGCCTCGAAATGTTTTGAGCTCCTGCTACCTTCAAGAGTTAAACTTCACTGTTTAAGCCCAAACTTCGGGAAATATGTCTTCAGACTCCCAGCAGACGCACCAAAATTTTATCACTAATTTGGTACAGATGTGATGCTCCACCAAACAACCTAGAGTAACTCTTTCAAACCAACTTCTGACTGGAAATTAGCCTTTTCAGCCTAAGAGGGATCTCTCAAAATGTAAATATGATTTGTTCAAATATTATTCGATTAGATGGCTAACTCTGTAATAGTGTCCTGAATGTGTTTGTATGAAGGTGATAAATTTATAGGGTTTACTACCATTGGGCTTATGGATTCATTGTTATGAAATTCAATGACATGGTTCTCCTTGTGGAAGCTGAGGCATGTAGATGTTTCAATGACAGGGAATCACACACAGATATACAATAACTTATGTTTAAAGGAAGTCATAGCACGATGTACATGAATTATGAGTAATTTAAAATTAAGATACTAAAAGAAAAATAATAAGATACATAGGATAAATGCTCATGAAAACACCAAATGAATCTCAAGTGAAGAAGAAAGACACAGTCACTATATATAACTGACCAGAAAAAACTTTACAATAGTAGTAGTGTAGAATAACATCCTCCAACCCTGAATTCTTCGAAATTATGCCTATTAATAGGCTTTAGTCATCTTACATTGGATCTGCCTACATGGCTAGATCATTGAACTGATTTTGTTGAAACCTATCTTAACCGAAAAAGAAAAATACATGGGAATGACAATGAAACCTATGGATTTTATGACTTAGAGACCTATTAGGACTCTTCCACTTATTTATTACATTCACTAACTGAAGGGACCGCATAATTACATAAAAAATAGTTAAGTGCTCGAGTGTCACTAACCATAATCAAGGCATAAATAACCCCACTAGATTTAGAAACTAATCATCCTATTTTTATGGAAATGGTGTCATGATATTTGATGATTGTCTTAATGTTGAGTTGGTGAACTAGACAGCCTTTTCGAAGACTAAAACTCCACCAGAATATTCCACTGATACACTTTAAACCCTCCACGTGGCTAGATGGCCTCCAATGAAGCTTAAAATCACAAAATTGCTACGAAATGTTGCTTGCTAAAAAAACAGGGAAATTAAGGCACTTTCATAGTTAAGAAATTCAGTGACATGGTTCTCCTTGTGGAAGCTGAGGCATGTAGATGTTTCAATGACAAGACAACACACACAGATATACAATAACTCAATGTTTAAAGGAAGTCAAAGCATGATGTACATGAACTCTAAGTAATGAAAAATTAAGATACTGTAAGAAAAATAATAAGATACAAAGGATAAATTCTCATGAAAACACCAAATGAATCTTAGGTGAAGAAGAAATACAGTCACTGTATATAAATAATCAGAAAAACATTACAATAGTAGTAGTGTAGATAACATCCTCCAACCCTAAATTCTTTGAAATTCTGCCTATTAATAGGCTTTAGTCAGCTTACATTGGATCTGCCTATGTGGCTAGATCATCGAATTTCTTTTTCTCACACCTATCTTAACAAAAAGTAAAATAAATGGGAATGACAATAACACCTACTAATTTTATGACTTAGAGACGTATTAGGACTCTTCCACTTAGTTATTACATTCACTAAATGAAGGGACTACATAATCACATCAAAAATAGTTAAGTGCTCGAGTGGCACTAACCATAATCAAGGCATAAATAACCCCACTAGATTTAGAAACTAATCATCATATTTTTAAGGAAATGGTGTCATGATATTTGATGGTTGTATTCATGCTGAGCTGGTGAACTAGATAGTCTTGTCGAAGACTAAAACTCTACCAAAATATTCCACCGATACTCTTTAAACCCTCCACGTGGCTAGCTAACCTCCAATGAGCCTTCAAATCACAAAATTGCTACGAAATGTTGCTCGCTGCAAAAACAGGGGAATTAAGGAAATTTCGTAGCTATGCAGTGACATGGTTATGCTTGTGGAAGCTGAGGCATGTAGATGTTTCAATGACAGGACAACACACACAGCTATACAATAGCTTAATGTTTAAAGGAAGTAAGAGCATGATGTACTTGAATTCTGAGTAATTAAACATTAAGATATTGAAAGAAAATTAATAGGATACATAGGATAAATGCTCATGAAAACACCAAATGAATCTCAGGTGAAGAAGAAAGACACGGTCACTGTACATAACTGATCATAAAAACTTTACAATACTAGTAGTGTAGAATAACATCCTCCAACCCTGAATTCTTCGAAATGCTGCCTATTAATAGGCTTTAGTCACCTTACATTGGATCTGCCTACATGCCTAGATCATCAAACTTCTTTTGTTGACACCTATCTTAACAAAATGAAAAATACATGGGAATGGAAATGACAACTACTAATTTTATGACTTAGAGAGTATTAGGACTCTTCCACGTATTTATGACATTCACTAACTGAAGGGACTGCATAATTACATCAAAAATAGTTAAGTGCTCGAGTAGCACTGACCATAATCAAGGCATAAATACCCCCACTAGATTTAGAAACTAATCATCCTATTTTTAAGGAAATGGTGTCATGATATTTGATGATTGTCTTCATGCTGAGCTAGTGAGCTAGACAGCTTTGTCAAAGACTAAAACTCCACCAGAATATTCCATTGATACTCTTTAAACCCTCCACATGGATAGCAGACCTCCAATGAACCTTCAAATCAAAAAATTGCTACGAAATGTTTCTCGCTGCAAAACCAAGGGAATTAAGGCAATTTCGTAGTTAGGAAATTCAGTGACATGGTTCTCCTTGTGAAAGCTGAGGGATGTATATGTTTCAATGATAGGACAAAACACACAGATATACAATAGCTTAATGTTTAAAGGAAGTTAAAGCATGATGTACATGAATTCTGAGTAATCAAACATTAAGATATTATAAGCAAAATAATAAGATACATAGGATAAATGCTCATGAAAACACTAAATGAATCTCAGGTGAAGAAGAAAGACATAGTCACTGTATATAACTGATCATAAAAAATTTACAATAGTAGTAGTGTCGAATAGCATCCTCCAACCCCGAATTCTTCAAAACTATTCCTATTAATAGGCTTTAGTCACCTTACATTGGATCTTCCTACATGTATAGATCATCAAATTTCCTTTGCTGACACCTATCTTAACAAAAAGAAAAATAAATGGGAATGACAATGACACCTACTGATTTTATGACTTAGAGACCTATTAGGACTCTTCCACTTATTTAGTACATTCACTAACTGAAGGGACTGCATAATTACATCAAAAATACTTAAGTGCTCAAGTGGCACTAACCATAATCAAGGCATAAATACCCCCACTAGATTTAGAAACTAATCATCATATTTTTAAGGAAATGGTGTCATGAAATTTGATGATTGTCTTCATGCTGAGCTAGTGAACTACACAGCCTTGTCGAAGACTAAAACTCCACCAGAATATTCCACTTATACTCTTTAAATCCTCCACATGGCTAGCTAACCTCCAATGAACCTTCAAATTACAAAATTGCTACGAAATGTTGCTCGCTGCAAAAATAGGGGAATTAAGGAAATTTCGTAGTTAGGAAATTTAGTGACATGGTTCTCCTTGTGGAAGATGAGGCATGTAGATGTTTCAATGACAGGACAACACACACATATATATAATAACTTAATGTTTAAAGGAAGTCAAAGCATGATGTACATGAATTCTGAGTAATTAGACATTAAGATACTGAAAGAAAAATAATAAGATACATAGCATAAATTTTCATTAAAACACCAAATGAATCTCATGTGAAGAAGAAAGACACGGTCACTATATATAACTGATCAGAAAAACTTTCCAATAGTAGTAGTGTAGAATAGCATCCTCCAACCCTTAATTCTTCGAAATTTTTCCTATTGATATGCTTTAGTCACCTTACATTTGATCTACCTACATTGCTAGATCATCAAATTGTTTTTGCTAACACCTATCTTAATAAAAAGAAAAATACATGGGAATGACAATGACACCTACTAATTTTATGACTTAGAGACCTATTAGGAATGTTCCACTTATTTATTACATTCACTAACTGAAGGGACTGCATAATTACATCAAAAATAGTTAAGTGCTCGAGTGGCACTAACCATAATCAAGGCATAAATACCCCCACTATATCTAGAAACTAATCATCCTATTTTTAAGGAAATGGTGTCATGATTTTTGATGATTGTCTTCATGTTGAGCTAGTGAACTAGACAACCTTGTCAAAGACTAAAACTCCACCATAATATTCCACTGATACTCTTTAAACCCTCAATGTGGTTAGCTGACCTCCAATGAACCTTCAAATCACAAAATTTCTATGAAATGTTGCTCACTACAAAAATAGGGGAATTAAGGCAATTTCGTAGTATGGTTTTGTAGCAAATTTACATCACACACCTGTGCCACTTGTTAGCCCTCTTTTCTTATTTGGAGATTTTTTTTGAACTAAATGAGCTAAATACAAATTTTCTCCCACCTTGCTTTTGAATTTATCCATGATTTTAAGCAAAAAGTCACCTACAACGATTTTATAGTAAAATCCGGGCTTCAAGCCTAGGGTTCACTACAAAATTTCCTAATTGATAGAAAACCCAAGATTTTCCCTTTTCTTCAAAATTTTTCCTTTGGATTTAGAAATGTTTATTTCTAAATGTTGAAAAAATGTCAAAAATGTATTAGGTATACTCTTCAAGATTTGGGAACGTCAACTTTAGCAATAGGAAGCTGAATCTCTTCAAGTTCATTTACAACTGTGATTTTAAGGCCTCTTTTCTTTAACTCTGACTGTATCATCTCCATTTGATCCTCTATCTCTTTGACCTGGCCTTTGACCTTATTTCTTTCATATTGTAACCATAAATTTCTGTTTCTGGTGTGCTTCATTACCCTTCTCAAAGGAAGTGTCCTTTTCAGCAGCGTTTTGGCATTGGTTAATGATTCATCATATTGATTTAGCTACTCATTTACTTTTTCTTTGAAATCTTCCATCATCTTTATGTCTACCTGGCTTCCTGCAACTCTAATTTGGTCTCAATGACCTCTTCTTTGGCCTCTCTCAACTGTTCTTTTAGTACCTGCACTTCAGTTTTTTCAACCATCTTCTCTTTACCTTTACTTTGCATAATGATCTCCTCTGCTGCTAGAGACAAATCAATAATATCTTCTATGATAGACTGCTTTTTGTTGTCAGTGTCCCTTTTCTTCTTATTTTCCATGACACCCTTTGCAAGTTGCAGCCTACTGAGTGGTTTCCTTGGCTGAAATATGAAACCTGCATCTGCTCCTCCAAAATCAAGCTTTTTAGAAGTCATACCTTATTTTTCTTCTTGTCACCTTCAGTATCTTCAGCTTTGACCACTGTAGTCTCCTCAATATCTATAGCTTGAAGTATTTCTTCAAGGTTTCCCTTTCCACTTGTTTGACTTATGGTTATCCTTTTGTGGCCTTGCTTTTTGATCTTTTGTTTGTTGCTTGTAGGTGAAGGCTGTGTGATTTATGCCTCTTGTATAAGCTTTGTTTCAATATCCATTAGCTCTATAATGGGCTCTATCTCTTCTTCATTTACACCCTCTGTCTCAACTGCATGTTTATCATTTTTATTTGAAGGAGTAGCTTTTGACTTTGGGGTTTTCTTAGGTGTCACTGAATTAAACTCATAACCACTAAGTAAAATAAAGGTATCCCGATCTCTATTTAATTTCTTCCGCTCCTTCAGCACTAGGAGTTTAATCAAACCATGGTGGAAATTTGATGTCTCACTGCTTTCTGCCTTGGCCTGAACCTTGTCAAACATTTTCCCTAAGCTCCTAAACAAGAAAAAGGGAAGATCAAGAGACTGCTTACTAGTGAAGTGTAATAAAAGCCCGAAATGGTACAGGTAAACCATATGAAATCTCCCCTCACAATTAAAGTACTTTTGAATTACAAACATTAATTTTGAGTAGTTGTCCTTCATGTAGCTTCTTGGAATTCGAGATGCCATGTCTACTCCAATGTGTATTGGTTTTACAAATTCATCACAATTCCGCATCTTGAACTTAGTAGCTTTGAATCACACTTCACCCTCCCTTATTAGAACCCCCACCTTCGAAGCTGTGCCTATGAAATTTACTGCAAAATCCTTTGATACCTGAGCATGAAAACCTTGGATTTTTTTACATAATTTCAGACATCCAACATTGTTGAAGGCTTCCACAAAGCTGGGGTCTTCATTGAATAGCTTGAGGTCCATGGGTTCATATCTCACACAGGAACCCCCTTAGTTTTTTTCATCTTCAACACTGTTCTGAGTAGAAATGGTGACATATGATACCTATACACAACTTTTGGTAAACGTAAAGCACCGATTTTGAAAAGTGGTGATGCAGAATCACCCCTTTTTTTGTGCACATTTTACACTATAATATTTTTATTTATGAAGTAAGAATATTTGTTTTAAAATGTTAGTGATTTTTTCATGCCTAATTTTAGCGTATTAGTCAAGGCATCAACTTTTTAGAGCGGTGATTTTTTCATGCTAATTTTGAAACCTATGGTAACAATCATACTTTTTTACAGTGTTGATTTTCATATTTTGGTAATAAAACACAAAACTTAGATAAAAAAATATATATAAAACCAATAAAAATGTTAAAAAAAAAAAAAAAAACAAAATTATCGTAAAAATAAAAAAATTTAAACAAAAATAAATAAATACAAAAAACAAAATATTTGAAAAAATTATATCAAAAGAAATGACAAAATTTGAAAAAACACATAATTTAAGAAAAAAAACAAAAAATAACCAAAAAAAAAAAAAAAAAAACACATCAAAAACATTTTTTTCTAAGTTATTAAAAAAACTATATAATTAAAAAAAAAAATTAAATAGAAAATTTAAAAATAATTTAAATTACAAAATTAAAATTTAGATAAAAAAAATAAAATACAAAAAAGAAAAAAATTAAATTTAAAAATTTAAATTAAAAAAATAATAATAATAAGAAAAAAAATACAAATTTTAAAATTAACAAAAAAAAAAAACAAAACAAATCAAAATTTAAAATTGAAAAAGAAAAAAGAAAAAAAAAAACTATCATTAAAAAACAAAAAAAATGAAAAAAACCACGTGCAAATAATTTAAAAACAAATATCCATAAATTTATTGTTTTTTTTAAATGAAACAATTTATAAATTTTAAAAATGAAAAAATAAATAAACTAAAAGATTAAAAAAAATAATTAAATTAAATTAAAATTTAATAAATTTAATAAATAAATTTTAAATTTTAAAAAATAATTAATCTAAAATGTTATATTTAAAAACAAAATTTAAAAAAAAAAGCAAAAAAATTAAAACAAATTAAATTTAAAATAAAAAATTTGAATTAAAAAAAAAACAATTTTTTATTTTTTGAAATTTTAAAAAAAAAATTTAAATTAAAAGAAATAAATATTAAAAAATTAAAAAAAATTAAAAACGAAAAAGAAAAAAATCAAATTAAAAAAAAAAGAAAAACAATATGTTACGAATTAAAAAAAAAAAAAAAAAAAAAAAAAAAAAAAAAAAATAAAAAAGTTACAAATTAAAAAAAAAAAAAAAAATTTTAAAAAAAATTTTAAAATTTAAAAAATTTAAAAATTAAAAATAAAAATTAAAAAATATATATATAAAAAACAATAAAAAAACCAATAAAAATGTTAAAAAAAAAAATAATAATAATTTGATCGTGGTGGCACCGCCGATTGGCCTCCCGCCCAGGTGGCGACGGAGACCAGCCGCCTCCGTCGCCACCTGGGCGGGAGGCCAATTCTGGGAATCGGCCTTCGTCGCCCCCTGGGCAGGAGGCCAATTGGCGGCGCCACCACGATCAAAAAATTATTTTTTTTTGTTTTAATCTTTTAATTTTTTTTTTATTTTTTTTTAATTTTTTTATTTTTGTTACTTCAAAAAATTTAAAATTATTTTTTTTAATTTAATTTTTATATTTGAAATTTGATTTTTTTTAATTTTTTTTTTCTAAATTTTGTTAATAATTTTTATTATTTTTTTTTTTAAATTATTTTTATTATTATTATTAAATTTTATGTTTAATTTTTTCATTTAATTTTTTAAAATTTAGTAAATTTTGCATTTTTTTTTTAATTTATTTGAATTTAATACTTTTTTTTAAATTTTTTTATTTTTTTTAATTACATAAAAAAAAATTATATTTTTTTTTATTTCAATTAAAATTGTATATTTAAAATTAGATTTTTTTTTAATTAAACTTAATATTTTCAAATTAATTTGTTTTTTATTTTATTTTTTATTTAATTTATTTTTTTCAATTTTTCAATTTTAATTGATTTTTAAAGTTTTTTAACTTTTTATTTTAACAATGTTTTTTTTTTCCTTTATATTTAAAATTTAATTTTTATTTCAAAATTTATTTGTTTATTCATTTATTTATTAAAATTTAATATTTTTTTTTTTAATTTAATTTGTTATTTTAATATTAACATTTTTTTTTAATTTAATAAAATCTAATATATATATTTTTAATTTAAGTTCATATATATATTTTATTTTTTATAATTTAAATTTAATTTATTTTTTAAAATTTATTTGTTTTTTTAATATATATTTTTTTAAATTTAATATTTTTATTGTATTTTATTTTTCATTTTTATTTTTAATTAATTTTTCTTTTATTACTTTTAATTTAAAAAAAAAAAAATTTTTAAGTTTTAAATTTATTAAAATTTAATGTATTTCTTTAAATTTAATTTTTTTTTTTTAATTTTTTAATTTTTTTAATTTAATAAACATTTTCTTTTTCTTTCTTAAATTTAATTTCTATATTTTATTTTTTATAATTTCATTCTTTTTTTAACTTTTTTTTTTTAATATAATATTTTTATTTTGTTTTTATTTTTATTTTTTTATTTCTATATATTTTGAAATTTTAATCTTTAATTTTTATTTTTTAAATTTATCTTTTTCTTAAATTTTAGGTTTTTTTTAATGTTTGAATTTTAAAAATTAAAAAATGTTATTTCTATTTTTAAAAATGTAAAAAATATGACACAATTTTTTTTTTTGGTTATTCCAGCATCAACTGGTTTTGTTTTGAGGGTGTTTTTTCAATCCTTTTTTCAAGAAACAATTTTGTTTTTAGCATAATTTTATAAAATGTTGAAACTTGACCTTCAAAGAAAACCAAGTGCGTTCTAGAATACACTTTTTTTGTTTTTGGGGTGTTTTTTCATGTTTTTTGAGTCTTTTTGGGCTAGAGTTCCCGTTTTGAGGTCAGGTTACCTATTTCATCGGTAACAATGTTCTTCATGGCCATCTTCTTTTATAACCATGTTGCCTTCTTGAACTATGACACCTGCAAGGAAAAATACTGAACAACAAGATGCTTGCAGTGGGACTAGACTCTTTAAAGATGATAATCGGTTGATGCATGCAAAACTCGAAGGGAAGATGACAAAGAGGTGCTTTGGAGATAAGTTTAAAAAATGAAATTCAAATGTGGAGAGAATGATGAAAAATGGGAGGGGTGAAAGGTAATGATGGATGGTACTTACGATTTTGCATGCTTGGATGATAGTAATAACCGATTATATGACCTCACCTTTATCCTAAACCACTAGAAAATTGACAACTCATCATCCTTTGTATTGGTGCAGAAAAACATGATTCCGCAGCGTATTCAGTTATAAACCTAGTAGATACGTTACGGACTGGTCAGGTGATTCCATACGAAATCTGCCTATTTGCAGTTATATTTGCTGCAGAATCGTGAAAAAACATATAAGTGGCCACTATCTCAATTTGAAACAATGCATGTGAGCCTAAGGTGGAATTTGATAGATTTGACTGAGATGACATAACTAATGGAGTATTCTATACTTAGGATAAGGACCATTTCATGATTTTCTCATCAATCTCATGAACCAACTTTATGAGACAAAATGAAACCTAGGTTAATGACCTTGTTAGTTCCAGTCTTCACAGCCTGTCACCAGAGATCAACATGAGCTCTTACTATGTCTGGTTTTGTTAGATGTTTTTCACATGATGTTCAGCACAAAATATGTCACAAGTGTTTCCATCAGAAGAAGCTCGGAAAAATATTTCCAACGGTATATCACACTCCCGTAACTGGCTCGCGGATTAGAAGATATGATCAAAATGAATGAGTGATTCTTGGTTATGCATGTTTTGAGGTCAGTTGCTGCACACAATGACAAGTTTAGTACAAAACCAGTTTGTGAAATAATGGTAAGGAATTTTTTAAAAGTGAAAGAGGTTTTTGTTCATCACATAGAAAATAACAAAAACCTCCTTCAGTTTATGCACAGGTGCTACTATGTGGGAGATATACGGTGATATTTGGAGCCTACATTAAAACAAAGCAAAATTTTCATATTTTTTACTGTTATAGTCATTTTAGTGCGCAGCCATTTTACAACAGATGGAAAGTAATTCTGCAAAACCCAAGGAATTTTTTATTAACCACGAGCCATATAACAAAAACCTCTTTCAGTTTATTCAAAGGTGTCACGAATTGGGATATGTGACTAGATCTTTATAGCTCATTTTTACAGATTTAAATTTTTAATGATTTTCTGTTTTAGACATGATTTTTTGGAACCGATTGCGAGCAACTGGAAACGAATTTTCCAAATTTGAGAGAGGTTTTTCTCCAAGATGACCTTATCTACAAAAACCTCTTTCATTTTTGTAACAGGTGCTATGTTTTAGGAGATACGAGTTCATCTTCAACACTTATTTTCAGAAATTCGACCCAAGTTTAATGTAACTGATTCTATTTTTAAGAAAATGGTTGAGCTCAATTCCCTTAGTACAAGGATGAGAAAATGTATATATTTTATGAATTTCATAGTGTAGAGGTTGGATTTTTGCAGCAGAAGGAGGCTGCTATTGGATTGTGTAAAGTTTTCCTCGAATATTATTTTAATAAAACTTTTTTCTGCTCTTTAAATTTGGGATTCATCACGGTGTTTAATGTGCAGCATGTTTTTCTTGTAAATTCATTTCCATGCTTTGTTTTTTCTGCTAATTTGTTTACATCATTCTCTAAGGGAAGTGTTAGGAATCCATCCACGCATGATGCTCCTCTCACAATGATTATGTTGTTTGATGTAGTGGTTATCTTTTCAGAATCCATCCTCTGTTAGATGCTCTGTTGAGTAACCCTGTGCTTCTCTTTCTTCTAAAGTTGTCATTGTAGATCCATTCCCTAATTGATGCCTACAAGGCAGCAGTCTTTTCCCTATTTTCTTCTCTCATTACATCTTTAATTTGGTTGTACATTGCACTTACTTTGCCCCAAGTTTGCCGGCAGAAACTAGCCCCAAATTCATAGCCCAATAGTCCCTTCTCTTGGTCTTTTCAACCCACAATTTTCAATCAAACCCTCCTACTTATATACCTAGCCTAAAATTAGCTTTCATTTCAGTCATCTCAAGCCCTATTGATTACTTTTTGCTGAGATTGACCCGGAGAGAGCCCTCTCCTGTTCTGGTAGGGCTAGCTACCAGACTGAGCGTGGTTTGATGTTACCCTGAACTCTGCCTTCCTTCAGCCTGAGGTAGATTTAGGCAATAACATAGTGGTGACCATACTGGGGAAGAAAATGGTTTGCTTGTTGGTGTTATTTGTTTTATAAGCTACAGACGGAGCCTGAAGTTATGCCAGGTAGCCTTCGAAACGCTCTTGCTTTGCATTAGCGAAAGTAGATAAACGCTGCTTTAGTCAATCTCCGGTCTAGTTTGTAAACGTAACATCTGACTTGCAAATTGCCCCAGTACATGTATCAAGTTAGATCTGATGCTGATGGTGGACAACAGTCAGACACGTATGAAGGCTGAAACATTCACCTGGCGACTCCAACTCAATCCAGAGATTCCAGTGCTCACTGATCCATTCATGCACTAAAATAAAATGGTAGGGTATGTGGCAGACCCTGCTCTTTGTGAAGTTTTAAAAGAAGTTAGAGATCAGTTAGTGGATATTGAAATTGATGAAGTATTTTTCATTGTCGTGCTTCAATTTTTGAGATCTCTGAAGTTTCCTGCTAAAGCTAAAACTGGTTTCTTTGAGTTAGTTGTTGAAAAATTTGAGAAGGAGATTCAGTATTTAAATGATCAGATCCAATCATATGAATTTCGAGATCCCAAAAAGTTTTTGGAAACTCTCCCTCCTTCAAAACAAGAAACAATAGAGCTGCTCGTGGATGTTTGCATTGACAGTTTACAGCTAGAAGCATGTATTGTGGAGTTGGGGCAGCAAACAGAGTCTATTTTTTTCAATCCTATTGCAATGCACATGGAAATTTTTTTCAGTTTGAATGATAGATCAAATTATCTTTTACATAGCCAGACTCCTTTTGTGCATGTATGGCTGGTAGAATTTCTAGTTGTGTCCTGGTTCAAGCACTTCCAAGCAGCATCCTTGTCACAGTTACTTGATTGGTTGGTTTGGCATTACAACATTACTTGATCTATCAATTTTGCTGCAAAGTAGGGTAGGTTTGTGCATAAATAAGTTACCCAAGGCAGCATTTCAGCTGCTGGTATTGGTTTATGTACATATTGCAGTATGTATATGTTTTGGATTGGTATGAGTTGTTTTGGGTTTGCAGTTTTTGACTCCATTACCCAATGGATGAAGGCATTTATTTTCTCTCCCAAATATCTGCTATTCTTGGCACCTACAAGGAGCTACCATCCCCATTGGACCCGATGTCAGTTCCAGTCTTCACAGCCTGTCACCAGAGATCAACATGAGCTCTTACTATGTCTGGTTTTGTTGGATGTTTTGCACATGATTTTCAGCACAAAACATGTCACAAGTGTGTCCATCAGAAGAAGCTTGGAAAAATGTTTCCAACGGTATATCACACTCCCATAACTGGCTCTCGGATTAGAAGATATGATCAAAATGAATGAGTGATTCTTGGTTATGCATGTTTTGAGGTCAGTTGCTGCACACAATGACAAGTTTAGTACAAAATCCGTTTTTGAAATAATGGTAATGAATTTTTCAAAAGTGAAAGAGGTTTTTGTTCATCACATAGCAAATAACAAAAACCTCCTTCAGTTTATGCACAGGTGCTACTATGTGGGATATATACGGTGATATTTGGAGCCTACATTAAAACAAAGCAAAATTTTCATATTTTTCACTGTTTTAGTCATTTTAGTTTGCAGCCATTTTACAACAGATGGAAAGTAATTCTACAAAACCCAAGGATTTTTTTGTTAACCACGAGCCATATAAAAAAAACCTCTTTCATTTTATTCAAAGGTGTCACGAATTGGGATATGTGACTAGATCTTTACAGCTCATTTTTACAGATTTAAATTTTTAATGATTTTCTGTTTTAGAGATGATTTTGTGGAACATATTGCGAGAAACTGGAAACGAATTTTCCAAATTTGAGAGAGGTTTTTCTCCAAAATTACCTTATCTACAAAAACCTCTTTCAATTTTGTAACAGGTGCTATGGTTTAGGAGATACGAGTTCATATTCAACACCTTTCAAAAATTCAGCCCAAGTTTAATGTAACTGATTCTATTTTTAAGAAAATGGTTAAGCTCAATTCCCTTGGTACAAGGATGAGAAAATGTATATATTTTATGAATTTCATAGTGTAAAGGTTGGATTTTTGCAGAAGAGGGAGGCTGCTATTGGATTGTGTAAATTTTTCCTCGAATATTATTTTAATAAAGCTTTTTTCTGCTCTTTAAATTTGGGATTCATCATGGTGTTTAATGTGCAGCATGTTTTTCTTGTAAATTCATTTCCATGCTTTGTTTTTTCTGCTAATTTTTTTACATCATTCTCTAAGGGAAGTGTTAGGAATCCATCCACGCACGATGCTCCTCTCACAATGATTATGTTCTTTGATGTAGTGCTTATCTTTTCAGAATCCATCCTCTGTTAGATGCTCTGTTGAGTAACCCGGTGCTTCTCTTTCTTCTAAAGTTTTCACTGTAGATCCATCCCCTGATTGATGCCTACAGGGTAGCGGTCTTTTCCCTATTTTCTTCTCTCATTACATCTTTAATTTTGTTGTACATTGCACTTACTTTTCCCCAAGTTTTCCGGCAGAAACTAGCCCCAAATTCATAGCCCAATAGTCCCTTCTCTTGCTCTTTTCAACCCACAATTTTCAATCAAACCCTCCTACTTATATACCTAGCCTAAAATTAGCTTTCATTTCAGTCATCTCAAGCCCTATTGATTACTTTTCGCTGAGATTGACCCGGAGAGAGCCCTCTCCTGTTCTAGTAGGGCTAGCTACCAGATTGAGCATGGTATGATGTTACCCTGAACTCTGCCTTCCTTCAGCCTGAGGTAGATTTAGGCAATAACAGACCCTATCAATCAAAAATTGAAAATTTATGTGTGATAACATATTCATTGGTGCTCAGGTTTGGTGAAGGATCCATCAAGTTACAGAGGGTCGTAGTAATGAATGAACACCCTAGATGCTTTTGTTGGAAATATTGTCATTGATGGAAAAGGAACAGAAAGGTATAACACCATAATTTCATTAATGAAAAAGGAGCAGAGAAGTAGTGGTTATAAGGCAAAGGAGCAGATCAGGAAATGTGCAGTAATTTGCAGCAGAGAGGCAAAGGATAAGCAATAGAAGTATAACCTAAGGCAGAGAGAAGTAGCAAAGAGGCAAAGGAGCAACATGGAGAAGCTTTAGTGTGATCACTTAAGGAAAACAATCAGCAAAACAAAAAAGGCAGTTAAGGCATCAAAAGGCAACAAAGGCAACAAAATAGGTCAAGTCGTGAAAGGCAGCCGAGGTAGCAAATGTAGCAAAGGCAGCGAATGCAGCTAAGAAGGCACCAAAGGCAGCAAGGTAGCAGAAGCAATTACTGAAGCAGAGAGGCAACGAATTGCTTTAGCACATAGCAGAAGGCAATCAGATTTGTAAGACAAGAGTCGAGAGATAGAGAGGGCTCTGCAGGAATAGAAGGCTCTGTAAGAAGATAAGGCCTTAATCAATATGAACCAGAGTTACAGAGTGGGACATTGTAAACAACCGAAAAATTGACTAAGGCAGAGAATTCTTTGAAGAATTCTAAGGGAGGCGAATAGACGGTGAGGCTTAGATCGCAAAAGTGAAGGCGAGAGATGGACGGCGGAGATCAAATCGCTTCAGGAATGATTTCGCAAATCGAAAAATTTAAGTATTTAGCATTATGGTCGTTGCAAGGAAATTTAAGTTTTGTGCGATGCGAAGCGGAGAAGGGACACGTGGTGGCACGACGCAATATCGCAGATCGCACGAAATAGAGGTAATCACTAAGTTAAAATATTGTAATTTACGAACTACGAACTGCGGGCGATGACGTAAAGATGACGTGGAGATGACGTAAATATGATGTGGTAGTGACGTAATTATGATGTGCCAGTGAGGTGAAGATAATGTGGGAGTGACATGGCGATGACGTGACAGTGATGTGGAAAGCTGACGTGGCAGATGACATGGCCTCGACGCCACAGATGGCAGGAATTTATGATGATGTGGCAAGGTGACATGGCAGGGTGACGTTGCATGATGACGTGGACCTCGCCCGCATATGGCACATCGTAGTGCTTAAGGGATAGCAGGAAGATGACCACAAGTTAAGTTAAATGTTTTGTGATGCGAAATGGAGGGACACAGGTCACCCTTACACAACATCGCATCGCGCAAGAAATAGGTTGTAACTTCAAGAAATTGCAAAGAATGTTATTTTGGTTGCGATGCGGAAAGGTAAGGATCAAACGATGCAATGCGATGAAGGGAATCCACGTGTCAGCACCGCGCACGAGCGCAAATCACATATCACATGGTTTTATGGTTTATCGCTAACGATAGAGTGTCAAACCTGCGGGCAAGTATTTGCGATGAAATGTGATTGGTTCAAGGCTCTGTGGGACTCGAATACTCATGTTACATGTATATGTGCGTATGTTATGTGTGTTATGTTATGTTATATACGCATTGTTTGATTGCTAATTATGTATGTTAATATACATTTTTTTGATCGCTAAACGTATGTATGTGGAACAAACGCCAGAATTGGAATCCGGTGCGTTATAAAGAGTTTTATGTGGGCCATATCACACAGGCCACAAAAGAATGACATGAATAAAAAAGGACCAGGAGCTCGTTTTGAACAATGTTGCGGCAATAAAGAAAACGAAAAAGGCTAAATGCGGAAGAAGAGTTGGGCTAAAAAAAGGGGCAGTTATGCAAAAAAGTTGGAATATAACTGCAGAAACAGAAAAGACAAAAAGACAGCAAAAAAAAGAGGACAAACGCTCAACAAAGCTAATAAATTGAAAGGGTTGAGTAAATAATTGATTGTAACTGAAAATGTATTATTTGTTTTATATTGTTTGTGATGCAAAGGCAAGTCTTTGTAGGCAAAGAAAAAATCCAATGTAATACTGAAATGAGTATATAGTTTTGTAACATCCTGAATGTGTTGAGCGAGAAAATGAGAAGGTGGAAGGCAAAGAGTCATACCTGTTCATTTCATATTCCCATATGGAATGCAAAAAACTATGAGGTGATCTCTATAAATGATGCTATTGTCATATGCATAAAGAGGTTAGAGAGTGGAAGAATAAGATTGAGCAGATAGAGAAGATATGAAGATCCAAAGATGATATAAAGAAATTTGAAGGTTGGAAGGACAACAGTGAAGATGGAGGAAAACAGAGCTGATATCCAGATAAATCAACATAATATTTTATTGTAGTGTAAGGGAGTTGGTGCTTCCATATCAAGTTGTAGCTTGATAGATGTCCAGTTGTAGCTGGTTGAGGTAGGAGCCTCCTGTAGGTTGTAGCCTACAAAAAATACATGGGAGTTGGTGCTTCAATTTCAAGTTGTAGCTTGATAGATGTCCAATTGGAGCTGGTTGTAGCCTACAAAAGATGCATGGGAGTTGGTGCTTCCATTTCAAGTTGTAGCTTGATAGATGTCTAGTTGGAGCTAGTTGAGGTAGGAGCCTCCTGTGGGTTGTAGCCTACAGAAAATACATGGGAGTTGGTGCTTCCATTTCAAGTTTTAGCTTGATAGGTGTCCAGTTGGAGCTGATTGAGGTAAGAGCCTCCTGTGGGTTGTAGCCTGCAGAAAACTGATGGGAGTTGGAGCTTCCTTGCAAGTTATAGTTTGCAAAGTTTGAGGGAGTTGGAGCTTTCCTTAGCATCACAACAATAATAAGATGTGGTTTTCTCCCTTATGGGTTTCCACTTATATCTATTGTCTATGTGCATGATGATTATGTGTTGATATTATGTATTTACTCTGCTTAATACTTGGTGCTCACTTATTAAGATTGTTGTTCCATTATAAATTAAGTTGATCATGAAATTAAAGTATAAATAAGTGTAAAAGAAGGTTTTAAAAGACCATGAATGCATTAAATTGATTCACCCCCCCCCGCCCCCTCTCAGTTTAACTAAGGGTTCAATAATTGGTATTAAAGCTGGTTCCTTTGGTGTAAACCTAATAGCTTGAAGGAGATCTGGTTGAGTAATGTACTATCAAAATGTACCCTTGTTAAATACAACAAACTTTCCTGAATGGAGAGATAAGGTTAAAACAGATTTAATGGCTTACGAATCTAAGGTATGGAAGCCTGTATGTGATGGTTACTGCACAGACTCTCCCTCTTTGCAAGAACAATAGTGGAATTCCAAGGAAAAATGTGTGATATATAACAATCTTCATAACAAGGATCTTGATTTAATAATGGATTTCACCTCTAAAAATGGAATATGGAATAGATTGGATCTCATGCATGAAAGAGACACTAGTGGATGCATTATCAAGAAAGAGAAGATAAACCAGAAGAAGAAGAAAAATTCCTTTCAAAAGGAAAAAAGTTCAATCAAATGAGATACCTGCTAGGGTGAATGGACATGAGTACCATGAAGAAATTACAATTGAGTAAAAATCCAAACTTGACACAGCCTTGACTGAAATAGAAAGATTGAAGAATGGAAACAAAAACCTTAAGACATTGGTGCAAATATGTGATGAGAAAGAATATGAAGATAAGGAAGAAATTATTGGCCTGAAGGCACAACTTGAAGAAGAAAGGAAAGTAGAAGACATTCTGCCGTAGAAAATAGGAGAGAAAAGTCTGGAATATGGAAGATTGGAAGAAGAGGCAGTAAGCATGAGGATGAAATCAGAGAAGGCCCAAATTGAACTAATTATGAATATTCCACAAATGAAAAGTTTTGGACATTTGGACCAGATTCTAAATGCTCAAAGGTCTCCTCTCATAAAGGCTGGGATAGGCTATGAAGGAGAAATCAGTAAGTCCAAGGTAGAAGATAACAATAATATCATTTTTGTAAAACCTATAAAGGATAATGAAGTAGCTCGAAAGATTCCTACAGAAGTAGAAGCCAACAAGAACATTATTTGTATAGAAACTAACAGAAACAAGTAGCAACATGAAAAGAAAAAGAATGAGAGGAAGAAACAGTCAGCTACAAAAGGCCCATACACTCCTGAATATGAATTGAATGAATTCAAAAGCTATAAAAGGAGGTTCTTTCCTCCCATGAGAATTATTACTTGTTTTTCCTGCCACAAACTTGGACATAGTGCAGCATACTGTAAGAAAAAGAAAATCTAGTCCAACCAGCAAAGGATGCAAAAAATGTAAAGACTACCTCAAGCAAAAAAATGGAGAGGACAACCTTTCACCAGGTACACTAATCGATTCCATGGATACTGTTTTTCATGCAATAAATTTGGACATAAATATGTTGAATGGAAATTATGTTAAAAAAGGGGAACAAAATGCCATACATCAGCTCAACCTTTTTTAGGTAAAATAATATGTTATTCATGCCATAAGATTGATCACAAATCAAAATACTTGAAACTGCCATATACATTAAAGAACTCTAGAAAGATGACGGAATCTAATCAAATCAGACAAAACTGTGAATCAAAAAGAAGTGCAGACATTATGAAGAAACCCAATAAAGTATGGAAGAAAAAGAGAAAGGGGGAGTTTGTTACCTCAATAACATAATGAATCCATCATAGTCTCAAGGGGAGCTACTCTAGGAAGCAAAGCAAATATCCAGCCAGTAATAGATAAGAAGAAACATCCCAGGGGGAGAGCAGTTCATAAATAGTCCCCATAAAAGTAGTCTAAGAAGATCTCCTTGGAATAAGAACACCTAAAAGTTCAGGAAGGGAAAGGAAAATTCCTCTGATAGAGAAATATAAAGGAGAAGGATACTTGAAGCATTCAATAGCCAACAGGTTGATGGAATGAGAGAAGGCAACAAGCATCTATGGTGGTAGAGGGAACATCAGCCATGAACATGTTAACTAAGAAGACAACAACACACTAAGTGATGAATGGTTAAAATCAGAAAAATTATGTTTCAAGCTTTAGAACTGGAAAGATCCATAGAGGATTTTCACACTGTGCATCATACTACAAGAGTTAACAATGAAACAAATTTAAGAAGGATGAGTAAGACAAATTATTATCATCATTATATCATTACATCATTCATCTATAGAAGTTCCCCTTGGAGGAAAGAAGTTAAATGAGTGATAAAACTATGAGTGGCCTACCCTTGTAGATTCCAAGTACAGAAATTGAAGAGGTCTTCCTGAAGATCATTCTGTTAGAAGAGTTGAACTGTATATAGAGCAGCAATGATTATGGAGCAATCCCAGAAAGGAATATGCAGTGACATTCTTTTAAACCGGAATGACGAAATAATAAAAAGGTTGATGATGCCAAGATTAGATTCAGTATATTGATGATTGTTGTTGAGAACAGTGGAGAGCTCAATTGTAGAAACTATGAAGGTTTTCTTAACTATGGGTACATGTGTGAACTGAAGTGAAATTACTACTTGGTTTATAAAAGTAGTATCAATTGGTATTTGGAACAAGCAGCCTACCTATCAGCAAAATACCAAGTTTCATCAGTGGACCATTGGTATGGTACAGGTCCTCAAGATCAGAGTATTATGGCAGAAGTACATCAAGGTAGTATTCCTAGCATTATCTGCATTATTAATGCATGAAAAGGTCAATAACAGTGCTAAAGGATCATTATCTTGTTTACACTTGAAGTATTATATTGAGCATTGAAGCAGTATCTATTTATAGATATAACTGCATGCCTTCCTCAAGTCAGTACAGATATATCTTCAAGGCCTCGTTCTTAAGATCATTCATAAAACTGTGTGAAGTTTGTTTGCTAAGATTTCAATTAAACAACTTGAAGATGTTTTGCTGAAGATCATCTTGATAGAACAATTAAAGTATCTGAAGTATGAAGGACTAGTTGTGTTAATCTTACATTTGAAGCTCAAGAGTCTGTTATTGATTCATCTAAAGCATACTTTAGCAAAAAGGATTTGTTGGTATTTCGCCATTGAAGAGAGGTTGGTCATTGACATACATACCCCCTTATGTCATAAATAAAATTGCATACTTGATAAGTGAGTCTGACCAATGAATTGAATGTATCTATCCTCAAGGGTTTGTTTTGAAAGGAATTTGTACAGTAGTAATGTCATGTGGTCTCTTTGATTGAAATATATTGTCTAATATTACAATAAATTGTAGGTTCTAGTTTGATTCATTGTTCACATCAGTATCAATGGCCTTTCAAATGTTAATGTAATATCCTTGTCAACAGTCTAGCACATATCACCAACAACTAGTAGTAAAGGTGAACCTCAGCTACAAAAGATATATTGGAATCATCATATTTGAACAGATGTGTACTACATATGTGTATTGTAGAATAATACATATTCGATCTACAACCTTCCTCAACAGATATGTATCTCATATGAAGATTATAATATAGACTGAAGTAAAGTTGGAGCAGACTTGATATGTCACATGGAGCATTCTCAGTATTTTAGTATTGTTCTAATGATGCATCTCTGATCATATAAGTTTGTTCTATGAAGTTTCCTTATCATTAATTTCAACTTTATACAAGTGCAAGGAATTTGTGCTTTGGGATGGTATCATCTTACTGTGTATATACATACAAGTTCAATGATTCTCAAAGTGTTCTCCCAACAACTCTTGTACACCAGTCTGGAGCAGCAAGGTATAAAGTCAGAAGAAGAAGGCCTAAACACAACTTAGATAGAGGAAATGCAAAGATAGAATCTACACTGGGAAATGTGCAACCCTTTTCCATTGATGTCAAAGCGGGAGGAAAAGAAAGCAGAAGAAGAAAGGCTCTTCTGAAAAGCAAGCAGAGGAAGACAAGACACTTCTCATAATGAAAGGGGGATGAAGTCCCGGAGGAAGTATTGGAGTATTGGTGGATGTGTTTCCATCAATGCCAAAGGGGGAGACTGTTGCAAATACTATCATTGATGGAAAAGGAACAGAAAGGAGTAACACCAGAATTATCATTAATGACAAAGTAACAAAGAAGCAGTAGTTATAAAGCAAAGGAGAAGATCATGCAACGTGCAACAGAGAGGCAAAGGAGAAACAATAGAAGTATAACCTAAAGCAGAGAGAAGCAGCAAAGGAGAAAAGGAGAAGCATGGAGAAGCTTTGGCTTTATCACTTAAGGCAAAGAAGAAATAAAATAACAAAGGAAGTTAAGGCAGGGAAAGGTAGCAAAGGCAGCAAAGCGGGTCAAGTCGGGAAAGGCAGCCAAGGTAGCAAAGAGGGTCAAGTCATGAAAGGCAGCCAAGGCAGCGAATGTAGCAAAGGCAGTGAATGTAGATAAGAAGGCACCAAAAGCAACAAGGTAGCAGAAGCAACGAATGAAGTAGAGAGGCAACGAATTGCTTCAGTGCACAGCAGAAGGCAATCGGATTTGTAAGACAAGAGCCAAGAGACAGAGAGGGCTCTGCAGGAAGAGAAGGCCTTAATCAATATGAACCGAAGTTACAGAACGGGATAGTGTAAACAAATGAAAAATTGACTAAGGCAGAGAATTCTTTGAATAATTCCAAGGGAGGCGAACAGATAGTCAAGATTAGATCACAAAAGTGAAGGTGAGAGATGGACGATGGAGATCGAATTTCTTCAGGAGAGATTTTGCAAATTGCAACATTTAAGAGTTTAGCGTTAAGATTGTCGTAAGGAAATTTAAGTTGTGTGCGATGTGAAGCGGAGAAGGGACACGTGGTGGCACAGCGCAATATCGCAGATCACACGAAATAGAGGTAATCACTAAGTTAAACTGTTGTAATTTACGAACTGCGAAGTGCGAGTGATGACGTAAAGATGACATGGCGATGATGTGGCAGTGACATAAAGATGATGTGGCAGTGATGTGAAGATGATGTGGCAGTGACATGGCAATGACATGGCGACAACGTCGTAGTGAAGTGGCAAGATGACGTGGCAGATGAAGTGGCCCCAACCCCATATATCGCAGGACTTTATGATGATGTGGCAAGGTGATGTGGCGATGACATGGTAGGGTGATGTGGCATGATGATGTGGACCTCACCTGCATACTGCACATCGCAGCACTTAAGGGATAGCAGGAAGGCAACCGCAAGTTAAGTTAATTTTTTTGTGATGCGATGACGCAGGGTTAAACCTGCAATACCCAGAATCGCACTGTCCTCCATTGAAAATTGAATACATCCAAACTGGCCAAATAAAATTTCTGGTTGCTGGCAATTTCATACACTATCTTGTGGAAGCTTAAATTAAATCTTCAAAACTCATGATTCAACATACATTGAAACCATATTTCAATTTCAATTAGATTGTAACCGCGTCACCATTATGCAATAATAACATGTGATTCTCTTTAAACTTACCACACGATCCCTTTCATTTCCCTGTCGCACACTGATTCATACTTCCCATCCATTTGACACCAATTAACAACTTATACCGTTTCAAATTCATCACAACAATTTTGAATCTAATCGGTCCGACCCCTAAATTAACTTGCAAATAGTCGACCCTTAAACTTTATTCATAAATCGTGTTGAATGCACTTACCAACAAAATCTTATGAGGATTCTTACGCTCAGATCCGGTAGATCGAACAAACCAAACACATTTGCAATCACAATCTCTGTATGGCTTCAATTGGCACAATGCGCCCATCATACAATAAAACAAAATGCGCCTTGCTTCAAACAAACCTTTCACGCAAACATATCACAGCAAGAATTTGATGCTGTAACATTTACATTGACCCTCACAGCAACCAATCGATGGCAATTTTAATCGATTACCTCTTTACACAACGTTTCAACTCTACTTACAATTAAACAACATCGATCACAGATTTAGAACAATGTTACCTTCAGCACGCAGCTTCTGACAAATGGGCCACCGCTTAACGCTGGGTTTAACGCCATTTAATGCTGCTTCAATCTTACTAACACAGGTCTTCACAATAAAACACTGCACGGATGATAACGTGAGAACCAATATTTAATGCTTCACAGATATGATCAGTCCAACACTTTAAACAGATCTGCTAATCGACAGTCTCGAGTCCCTTTATAAGCTATTGACATTCATCACAGCTGTAACGCAACGACATCGGCAATCTCAATTGCAGAGTTTAAATGTTACTTCGTGAACAGTCGACCACTTCCACCATTCTAATGCGATGTGATTCAAATCGAATTGCTGTCACAATCAACACTGTGCAATGTGTTGGTTACAATTGTTCCGATGCCACCTCAATCGGAAATCAGAGTTGCTGTATTACAACAGTTGGACAACGACTTCCCTATAATATTGCGATATCTTTCAGATTCAATATCATATCAACCCAATCCATAAAATTCCGCAGCTGGATCTGTGGTTATATGGTGCGATTTTGGATCACTTCTCCTCAATCTGATGCGATAAATCAGGAGGACCGACGAATTACAAAACCATTTTATATATTAGTCAATCTGCTCCAGGATTCCACGAAATCTTTCCTGCTTTTTCTTTGTATTAAACTTCTTTCAGTTCACTACTATCAACAACGCCAGGATTACATTAACACAAGAACTCTTCAGTTAAATAAAATTACACACTGATTGCACACCCTAAATCAATTATGCAGACATCAAAGCTCGAATTTGCACCATTTGTCATTTGAATTGCATAGAATATAATTATGTTCATAATACTCAGAAACAAAACAAACAGAACCTTGTTTTTTTTTTCTCCAATTATTCCAGAAATCAATAATTCTCATACACACTGTCACAATCTCCCTAAAATCTGAGCTTTTCGCTCCACACTCAAAAACTACACACAAAAGTATCTCCCTCACCTCTTGCCTTATCGACCTTTTTATTATGAGCTAATTCAACGAAATCTTCTAAATCTGGAAGTTTAACAACAATCGCCTATCTATTTTCTCTTGTACACATCTATTTTAACAAATCTTATCACTAATCTAAATAAGGCAATCACACACTTATTACAATAACAAATTATTTGAGAAGTTTATCCTTCTCGTAATCTCAAATTTGACTAACAGTTAATGAATTTTACTGTGATTAGCCACAACATGTGGACAATCCTCCACATTGCTGGCTAATTCCGATGCTCCTGCATCAGACTCCCGAAGTTTAAATTAACCATGATCTCCTGATCATGCAATTCTGTTCTATGTCCTCCTGGATCCCATATTTGGTTTGATAGTCTGTCCTTGGTTACTGCTGTTGTTGTTTGTCCCTCAAGTCTTCTGCCTTTGTGCTGTGATTCCTCACTATCTGCTACTGTCCTTTTCACATATTTCGTTGTTGCTTTGCTCACTCTAATTTGCAATTTTCCATTCCCTTCGCCTGTACCATTTCTTCCAGCCAATATTCCTTTCTTATTTGTTTTACTAGAATGCTGTAGTATGAGTTTCCACAACTCATCTAATTCATTGTCCATTTCACTCCTCGTGTGCTGAATACTTTTTTGCTGCAACTGATTGTGTTCTTGAATTAGAACATCATAATCTTTGTGCCAATAATCTTCCATATACATTTCTGAAATGTACAAATGCCTTTTCCCAGGTTCTTCTTTTGGTTTCTCATTCATGACTTCATCATTCCTTGCTTCAAATTCCAGCGTACCTTCCATTAATCCGATCTGTTCTTCTTGGTTCAGATCGACTTCACACTGCCTTTTTCCTGCATATAAATCTTCATCAAAATTAATCAACTCAATAAACACAAATGCTTTACCTGGCTTCTTCGTCAAAAGATTCAACTTATGCCACAATTCTGCCATTTCATCTGGAAGTTCTTTCAAAAGTTCTGCACAATCTTTACTAACTGCATTGTCCACAATTTCAGTCTTTAATCCTTCTTCACTCTGGCTTTCTTCAAGACCAATGATCTTCAATGACTCAGTGTATCCTTTGAATTCAAAAATTCTTTTGCCATCCTCCTTATTTTGCATATGACTATGAGTAGTCATTTCTTCAACAGTCTTCAATAACTGTTTGTATTTCCTCAAGTCAATGTGACCTGCAAACACACAACAACCTTCAGTTTTCAAAATACAATATCTTCCATTTTCTTTTGATGCTTCAAGCACCAATCGTCCATCATAAATCTCTTGGATTTCAGCGGATCCTTCTTGCTGTGACCCCATTTCTCTGAGTCTTTCCTTCTTCAACAAATCAATATAAATTTGTTCAAGTTCCCTGAACTCATTCATCAGCTTGCCATTCCGCCTCTGTTGCAATAGCTTCCACTTCACCCTTTTCTTCAGTCTCCATCTGTATCTTTGGTCTTCACTTATCTTTCTTTGTACTACCAGACCAATTTCTGGTTCTTCATTCGGCTACCAGCTTCTATACTTCTGCAATTTGATGCCTTTCTCAAATTCACTCTCATGTCGCTGATCATTCCTTCAAAATCTCTGGTTACTTCCATATTCATCTTGCTGAGTTAATATTTCTGTCTCTTTCATGCCTCTGAGGACATAACTTCCTTGTTGCTCCTGATCCTTCATCTCACCTTCAAATAATTGCTGCTCAATTTCTCTGATTTCAGCATCATATTTATTAATGTTGTCTTCGACACCTTTTCCTCCATCAGGTTCTGTAAGCTTCGTTTCTTCTTTAGGTTCCTCGAGTAATCTCTCCAAGAATTCTATCTCTTTATGAAATCTCTCCAGCAGATCATCACAATTTCCACTCTCAGCTTCATCTTTTTTTTGGCAATCCTCCTGAGTTGACCTGTTTTCTACATCATCATATTGCAAGCATCTTTCATTAATTCCATTAAATAAATTCATTGGTTTACCTTTTTGTAGTCCCACTATGGAATTGTCTTTAGACTATTGGTCTATATCAACCTCATCTGACTGTTTCACACCAAATAGGATTTCATCTATGAACTCCTTCTGTTGCAAATGATCAACACCTTCTTCCTCTAAAAATGATTCTTCATCATACTTTACCTCAAGAGCTTCATTCTTGGTTGTGAAAATTTCAATCGACTGTCCATCATCCTCTGCATATCCTGCAAACATACACAAACTGTAAGAATCAAAATCACAAGGCTGCATTGCCTCATCTGCTTCCTTTGTCAACATATATTTGAATTGTTCTGAACTCTGCCAATAGTCCATGAGATCTTTAGCTGACCTCTCATTATCCTCTTTCCCTAACATCTCACCTTGTTCTGGTCTGCAAATGGAAACTTCCAATTCTACCTCTGCTTCTCTGAGTTTCTCTGATTCCTCTTGAGCACTCAATATCTGCTCAATCTTTCTCAATTCTTCTACTATCTCTGACTTCACTTGCTGATTTCTCCTTTCTCGTAGCCTTGGCCACTTTACTCTTTTCCTCATGGTCCAAACACTTTTCTGCAGCATCTTCATCAATATTCCAATCTGGAAATCTATCTCAGCTTTCTCTCGGTCAAACTCTTCTTGACTCATCCTCATGCCATTTGCTTTAGCATCTTCCCTTCTGCTGTGGTTTCTTTGTGAACTTCCGCTATGACTATCTGTAGTCATTTTCTGCTCTTCTCTTTCCATGAGCTCCTTGCACCTCTGCAACAAACCTCTGCAACAGTAAGTCCTCCTTACTGCAACCTTACCTCACTAAGCTCTCCTCACTCAGTCTTTTGGTAAGCATGATCCCCTATCTGGAATCTTCTCTTGAGCAACGCCTTTGCTCTCTCTAGGCTTCTGCAATCTCTCACTTTCTCTTTCGAAGACACTTCAATTGTCCTCTGTCCAATCTCTTGTTGGATTCTTCAGGTTCACTGCCACTTCTAAGAACTTTCCTTATTCTGCTTTTAAGAACTTATTTGGTTCTTCTCTCACAACTTCTCTTTGTCTATATTGCTGCAGTATTCACTCTTTCAACAGAGCCAAGCTCTGATACCAAAAATGACGCAGGGTTAAACCTGCAATACCCAGAATCTCACTGTCCTCCACTGAAAAATGAATACATCCAAACTGGCCAAATAAAATTTCTGGTTCCTGGCAATTTCATACACTATCTTGTGGAAGCTTAAATTAAATCTTCAAAACTCATGATTCAACATACATTGAAACCATATTTCAATTTCAATTAGATTGTAACCGCGTCACCATTATGCAATAATAACATGCGATTCACTTTAAACTTACCACACGATCCCTTTCATTTCCCTGTCGCACATTGATTCATACTTCCCATCCATTTGACACCAATTAACCACTTATACCGTTTCAAATTCATCACAACAATTTCGAATCTAATCGATCCGACCCCTAAATTAACTTGCAAATAGTCGACCCTTAAACTTTATTCATAAATCGTGTTGAATGCACTTACCAACAGAATCTTATGAGGATTCTTACGCTCAGATCCGGTAGATCGAACAAACCAAACACATTTGCAATCACAATCTCTGTATGGCTTCAATTGGCACAATGCGCCCATCATACAATAAAACAAAATGCGCCTTGCTTCAAACAAACCTTTCACGCAAACATATCACAGCAAGAATTTGATGCTGTAACATTTACATTGACCCTCACAGCAACCAATCGATGGCAATTTTAATCGATTACCTCTTTACACAACGTTTCAACTCTACTTACAATTAAACAACATCGATCACAGATTTAGAACAAGGTTACCTTCAGCACGCAGCTTCTGACAAATGGGCCACCGCTTAACGCTGGGTTTAACGCCATTTAATGCTGCTTCAATCTTACTAACACAGGTCTTCACAATAAAGTGCTGCACGGATGATAACGTGAGAACCAATATTTAACGCTTCACAGATATGATCAGTCCAACACTTTAAACAGATCTGCTAATCGACAGTCTCCAGTCCCTTTATAAGCTATTGACATTCATCACAACTCTAACGCAACGACATCGACAATCTCAATTGCAGAGTTTAAATGTTACTTCGTGAACAGTCGACCACTTCCACCATTCTGATGCGATGTGATTCAAATCGAATTGCTATCACAATCAACACTGTGCAATGTGTTGGTTACAATTGTTCCGATGCCACCTCAATCGGAAATCAGAGTTGATGTATTACAACAGTTGGACAACGACTTCCCTATAATATTGCGATATCTTTCAGATTCAATATCATATCAACCTAATCCATAAAATTCCGCAGCTGGATTTGTGGTTATATGGTGCGATTTTGGATCACTTCTCCTCGATCTGATGCGATAAATCAGGAGGACCGACGAATTACAAAACCATTTTATATATTAGTCAATCTGCTCCAGGATTCCACGAAATATTTCCTGCTTTTTCTTTGTATTAAACTTCTTTCAGTTCACTACTATCAACAGCGCCAGGATTACATTAACACAAGAACTCTTCAGTTAAATAAAATTACACACAGATCGCACACCCTAAATCAATTATGCAGACATCAAAGCTCGAATTTGCACCATTTGTCATTTGAATTGCATAGAATATAATTATGTTCATAATACTCAGAAACAAAACAAACAGAACCTTGTTTTTTTTTTCTCCAATTATTCCAGAAATCAATAATTCTCATACACACTGTCACAATCTCCCTAAAATCTGAGCTTTTCACTCCACACTCAAAAACTACACACAAAAGTATCTCCCTCACCTCTTGCCTTATCGACCTTTTTATTATGAGCTAATTCAACGAAATCTTCTAAATCTGGAAGTTTAACAACAATCGCCTATCTATTTGCTCTTTTACACATCTATTTTAACAAATCTTATCACTAATCTAAATAAGGCAATCACACACTTATTACAATAACAAATTATTTGAGAAGTTTATCCTTCTCGTAATCTCAAATTTGACTAACAGTTAATGAATTTTACTGTGATTAGCCACAACATGTGGACAATCCTCCACATTGCTGGCTAATTTCGATGCTCCTGCATCATGCGAAATGGAGGGACATGTGTCGACCTTGCGCAACATTGCGTCTCGCAAGAAATAGAATGTAACTTCAAGACATCGAAAAGAATGTTATTTTGGTTGCGATGCGTTAAGGATCAAACAATGTGATGCGATGAAGGGAATCCACATGTCAGCACCACCCATGAGTGCAGATCGCATGGTTTTATGGTTTATCACTAACGGTAGAGTGGGAAACCTGCGGGCAAGTATTTGCGATGAAGTGTGATTGGTTCAAGGTTTTGTGGGACCCGAATACTACTGTTTCGCTTATATGTGTGTCTGTTATGTGTGTTATGTTATTTTATATATGCATTGTTTGATTGCTAAGTATGTATGTTAATATATGTTTTTTTTATCGATAAATGTATGTATGTGGAACAAACGCTGGAATTGGACTCCACTGCGTTATAAAGAGTTTTATGTGGGCCATATCATACATGTCACAAAATAATGACATGAGTGCATAACAAAGGACCAGGAACTCGTGCTGAACAATGTTGCGGTAGTAAAGAAAATGAAAAAGGCTAAACGCAGAAGAAGAGTCGGGCTAAAAGGGGAAATTATGCAGCAAAGTTGGAATATAATTGCAGAAACAGAAAAGACAAAAAGACAACAAGCGGAAGAGGAAAAACGCTCAGCAAGGCTAAGAAACTGAAAGGGTTGAGTAAATAATTGATTGTAACTGAAAATGTATTATTTATTTTATATTTTTTGTGATGAAAAGGAAAGTTTATGTAGGAAAAGAAAAACTCCAATGTAATACTGAAATGAGTACATAGTGTTGTAACATCCTGAATGTGCTGAGTGAGAAAATGAGAAGGTGGAAGGAAAAGATTCATACCTATTCATTTCATATTCCCATATGGAATGCAAATAGCTATGAGTGATCTCTATAAATGATGTTATTTTCATATGAATAAATAGGTTAGAGAGTGGAAGAATAAGAATGAGAAGATAAAGAAGCTGTGAAGATCCAGAGATGATATAACGCAGATTTGAAGGCTGGAAGGACAACAGTGAAGATGGAGGAAAATAGATCTGATATCCAGGTAAATCAGCATATGATTTTATTGTAGTGTAAGGGAGTTGGTGCTTCCATATAAAGTTGTATCTTGATAGATGTCCAGTTGTAGCTAGTTGAGGTAGGAGCCTCCTGTGGGTTGTAGCCTACAAAAAATACATGGGAGTTGGTGCTTCCATTTCAAGTTGTAGCTTGATAGATGTCCAATTGGAGCTGGTTGAGGTAGGAGCCTCCTGTGGGTTGTAGCCTATAGAAAATACATGGGATTTGGTGCTTCCATTTCAAGTTTTAGCTTGGTAGATGTCCAGTTGGAGCTGGTTGAGGTAGGAGCCTCCTGTGGGTTGTAGCCTATAGAAAATACATGGGAGTTGGTGCTTCCATTTCAAGTTGTAGCTTGGTAGATGTCAGTTTGGAGCTGGTTGAGGTAGGAGCCTCCTGTGGGTTGTGGCCTACAGAAAATACATGGGAGTTGGTGCTTCCATTTCAAGTTGTAGCTTGATAGATGTCTAGTTGGAGCTGGTTGAGGTAGGAGCCTCCTGTGGGTTGTGGCCTACAGAAAATACATGGGAGTTGGTGCTTCCATTTCAAGTTGTAGCTTGATAGATGTCCAGTTGGAGATGGTTGAGTTAGGAGCCTCCTGTGGGTTGTAGACTGCAGAAAACTGATGGGAGTTGGAGCTTCCTTCCAAGTTGTAGCTTGCAGAATTTGAGGTAGTAGCCTCCTGTAGGTTGGAGCCTACAGAAAATCAGTGGTGAGAGGGATTTGGAGCTCACCTTTGCATCACAACAATAATAAGATGTGGTTTTCTCCCTTATGGGTTTCCACTTATATCTGTTGTCTATGTGCATGATGATTGTGTTTTGATATTCTGTATTTATTCTACTTAATACATGCTTCTCACTTATTAAGATTGTTGTTCATTGTACATTAAGTTGATCATTAAATGAAAGTGTAAATAAGTGTAAAAGAATTTTTTTAAAGACCGTGAATGCATTAAACTGATGCATTAAAGGGTTCAACAGTTTTTGGTCCAAGTTGTAAATATTAGCGATAAGTAGGTTGTATTACCTAAGGTTGTTGTAAGATCTATTGTTTAGGCACACATGTAGCATGGTAGCACAAGATGTTTCAAGTGGTTGAATGTACCTCTTAAATAAGTACAAAGGCGTCAAGTGCATTGATATCTTGGCTGGAGGTTAGATTGTTGTAAGATTTTTTATTCAGACATACATGTTGTAGTGTGGTGGTGTGTGGAGTTATGGATGATCAATTTGTGGAGTGGGCTAGTTAAATAGGTACCGAGGTGGTAGGTATATTCCTATGCTAGCTTGGGGGACAGGGGGATGTGAAATCTTAGGACATGAGATGGTTGATGAACCACGTAAGAGAAAAAGTATCATAGAAAACTAGCAAATGCAGCTAAAACCCATGTATTTTTTTGGATTTTTTTATATGGACTTCAACAAAGTTAGGGTAGTTAGGGTAAATTGGCTCTCTCATAGAACCAATTTATTTTTAGTTTCTATGGACTTCAACAAAGTTAGGGTAGTTAGGCTAAATTGGCTCTGTCATAAAACCAATTTATTGTTAGTTGTTTTAGGTCTAATGGTTTTGATAACCCCTAGTTTTCCCATAATATTTTAATGTAATGTAGCTTATTTAAAGACATGAAGACTCCATTGAAATTTTTGTTTAGGCCAAGAATAGTAGATATATTAATCATAACTAGTTTTTTTTGCAAGAGTTTAGGGGGTAAAATATGGTGTCCATGTGTTATTAATTGTTTGTGTTATTATTAATTTATTTTTCTCTCATTTCTTTCTAAATACAAATCATAAATTAAGTTAATAAATTTTAAAATAAAATAAATACAAATAAATTTATTAATATAAAATTTTAAAATGTGTGAAAACTTAAATTAATATGAAATTAAAGACAAATGGATTTCCGTATATTTTCATTACGATGGGAATGTGACTTGAAAATAATTACCAATAGTGATAGAAACATATATAACAAGTGCTACATAGTAGCTTTTGCCAGCCCCTTAATAAAAGGATACACATGTGATCTTGACCATTATTTGTAAAGCTATGAACTTTACATAAAAAGTAAATATTAAATATCAGACAATTGACATCTCTACACAATAAGAAGCACCAAAAGAACATTGTATATGTTCATAGTAGATTAGTAAAGCATATATCTACTTAACACAGTTTGTCTGCAAAATACACATAAATACTAATGACATATGATTCTACGTTATGATGCTAGAAATTCATTTTGTTTTTTAAAAGTGTTATTTTAGCTTTCAAATATGTGTTTCCTATGACTTGAGAAAGATTACAATGTATATTTTTGTGGTTGGAAAAAATATAATTATAATTATATTAGAATTAATATAAAAATTGATTTAAATTAATTTATTATATATTAAAAAAAAAGTAAATATCTTTATATTAAATAAATATTATTTATAAATTGTGCATTGATTACAAATAACAAAGTTACATATTTTTGTTGGGTCATTAAAATTAATTATATATGTTATTTTGTTGTTGACATGTACTTAGTGGCAGAGGAAACAAAATCGACAAATGATAAATATAATACTTCCAATTTTGAACAATTTATATTTGTTTATTTGTTTATTTTTCTTACATTAAATGACAATTATATATTTTAACATTTTGTTTTTAATAACTAAATTTTAAATTCCACAATAATAACAAAATATCTTTTTAATTATTTATTTTCATAATAATGATAAAAATTATATATATATGAATTATTGTAGGTTTGAACTTTTGGAATCTTCTATAATGTGATTGACTACAAGCCCGAGGTTTCGGGTGAACACTTCACCCATATTCAAGAGGAATAAGCTAAGCTATTGGAAGAATGCACACACTGAAAGAATATATAAGAAAGAATCTAGCAGTTAAAAATTAACTAAGTAGACGGAAGTCAAATTTAGCAGTTGGGGAGAAAATGATAATAATAAATCAAATAGATGTTAAACTAATTCAATGGATTGAAATTTAAATTTAAATTGAATTACCCTTATACAAACTGTTATAAAACTATTAATATTTAATTGGTAAGATTAAAATAAATGAGAGGGAAGAGAGAAATTCTATTTTGAAATTGGGTTAAGTCAAATTAAAGATTTGGAAAATTTTATTTAGGATATAAATGGATATCAATAAAAAATGTTTTTGAATTTTTATTGGACAATTTCATTAGAGGTTTTATTATTAGTATTAATGTTATTATTTTCAGCACAAAATTTAGATTAGTCTAAATTTTGAGTTTTCTCATGTAATATATTTCATATTTCAAATTCATGGCCGACAAAGATTTTTAGTTTTAATGTAAGTTAAAAAGTAGTAATGAATTTCTAAAGTCTACATCTTAAATTCACCAAAATTTTAATATAAGTTACAAGGTAGTAATATATGTCCAAAGTACATCTTTTCTTTGAAGGTGCCACAGGTTCTCTGCACATGCCACTACTCTTTTCTACCTACCATCAATGTAAACCACCATTTCATTTTCTTTGTCGATCACCTTCCTTCCATTACCATAAAATTTGTTTAAAGTATATAATATTTTGTGATTTTGTATGTTAAATTTGTTGGAATATTTAATTCCTACTTGTCTTCAGTTGTGACTATCTATGTATAGTGTCTGTTCCTATTCCATAGGTTAGCTAAAACTAAGTTCCTAGTTTTGTGTGAGGTTGAGATATTCTCTCAACCAACTTATTGTGCGTCCAAGATAGCTTCTCTATCTTGAGACAATTCCTCATGTATATATGTAACTCTATTTGATTAATAGAATATAGTTTGCACAGTGAAGTTTTATTTTGATATCAGAGCCCGTAAGGGCCTTTGGCCCTTCCTGGGCATCGGCCCCGTGTGGATCGGATCGGTGACAGCTGCTGTGAAGGCCGATCGGTGGTAGCTTCTGCAATCCCAAAAGAATTACAAGTGAGGCTTTCCTCTACGTTCGTCCATCCTTACCTTACCGTGGAGATACCTAGATTTGTGGAGCCAAGAGCATGGATCTACCCATAGATCGACCTCCATTCGGTCATTGACTGGAGAGACCTAGTGACAACGGACTGGAATGCTAGCTGCGTGGAGGAGAGTTGATATTAAATGTTACATATGTATATCATGAAGGTGAGGGACAAATTCATAATACAAGGTTTATGATGAAGGCTTCCCCAGAGTCGAAATGACTCCATAGCATCATTCTGACCCTACTGGGTTCAGGGTCTCTCGGGACTATTATTTCAATGTTCGGTAACTATATTTTGTGAACAGGTGAAGATTTTTCATCTTCGCCTATGCGATGAACTAAGTGGGTATAAATTTCATTTTCGCGCCTTCAAAATTAGCCATGGCATATCAAAATTTCCAATGTAGGGCTTGTAAGGAAAATTTTGTCATCCAAGGGCTAATCAATCTCAGCAAGTTGTCCTTCATATCGTGAGGTTACAAGTATGCAACTGTTCGTTCACAAGATTCGATCCCTTGATCACTGACTGGATAGAAATGGAAAGGCGTACACCCGTGTCAGAATAAAAAATCACCAGAATAGGGTTTAACTGAATTACATATCTTTAGGTCCATCGCCAAATCCCGTGCTTGCTAAAATATTTTTGCTAGGAGATCAGTTCATTGATAATTTGAGTGCTCGAGTTGAACAAGGCAGCTTTCAGAGAAGAGGTCAATATATTGTTGGGTCTTCTGGATAGGTGTCAGAAGAGGTGCGGAAGCACACGGAGTTGTTGGAAGGCTTTCAGCTTCTTATGTTTGGGATTGACCTGGTGAAGGTTGTGCGTTTTTTTTCTCCTCACTGGTGGAACCACATCGTGTAGCACGGTTGTTTTTTACACACTTGGGTAAATGATATTTTTTATGGTGAAAGTATTTTGGAATAAAAATCAATATACATATTGAGATTAGCCATCTCAATATGAAGTTACTTTGTTAGAATTGGCTACTCTAACAAATGACAGGTGAAACGTGAAGTTCCAAGTTTTAATTCACAAAATTCAAAGATACCCAAGATGTGAACAACGAAAAGGAGGTAATGAAGTAGCAACAATTATTATGATGGACATCAATCGAAATTGTGTGAGTATTTTATGAGTTTCTTGGAATAGATTCAATAGCATGTTGTATTATGAGTCACAAATTTTAAATTTTAAGCAAGTCTAGGATGTTTTTTTTATAGTGGTCTTTGTAAAAGTATGTACCTGATAACTCCAAGAGTTGGAGTTGTGTTGTAAGCGTTGTAAGGCATGTGTATCCCCGTAAAGTTCGTGGTAATCTCAAAACCACTTTGTAACTACAGGTTTGTGGTCAGCCAAAAACCATTTTATAGTGTCGGTTTGTGGTCAGCCAGAAACCACGTGTAATAGTGAAGTGGACTGGAAACAGGTATGTGCGAGTGTTCGCCCACTGATGAAGAAATCCGGTTGAAGGTTGCTGATGAAGAAATCCGATGAAAGGTCATCGATGAAGGGATCCGGTAAAATTTTGCCGAAGAGATCTAAGACATATCTACTTCCGGTGAGAGTTCACTGATGAATGAAGAGCATGGTTACGGGTCATCCGATAAAACCCACGTTGGAGGGGCATCTGTAGATACAGGTACATGTATGCAATGATAATGGTTGACTGAACCATGTATATAAAGGACATCCTATGAGACCAGCGGTTGCAGTGGTTGGTACCCATGCATTCTGGTGGATGGTTGCTCCTTTATATGGACGTTGACATATCCTTTTCTTATGTTTGACCACAAATAGACTTTGCAGATGGATATTGAGACAAGTAGTCATTAAGGGGGAGTGTTGAAATATGTAATTCCTACTTGTCTTTAGTTGTAACTATCTATGTATAGAGTTTGTTCCTATTCCATAGGTTAGCTAAAACTAAGTTCCTAGTTTGGTGTGAGGTTGAGATATTCTCTCAACCAACTTATTGTGTGTCCAAGATACCTTCTCTATCTTGAGACAATTCCTCATGTATATATGTAACTCTATTTGATTAATAGAATATAGTTTGCATAGTGAAGTATCTTCTCTCGTACAAAATGGTATTGCAACTCAATGTTTTTTGATCTGGCATGATATATTGGATTGTGTGCAAATTTGATAGCACTTTGATTATCACAATTTATGCATGTTGAACCACTTTTCTCCTCTTCGAGATCTGTAAGAATTCTCCACAAACAAACAGCTTCACAGGTGGCATTGGTCAAAGCTTTGTACTCAGATTCTATTGATGATAAAGAAACAGTTGGTTATTTCTTACTACTCCATGACACAACCCCTGATCCTATATGAAATGGATAGCCAAAGGTAGATCGTCTGTCATCAGGATTTCCTGCCCAATCTGAATCAGAAAAAACCTGTCAGTGTAACATCAGATTCATCAGTATACATAATACCTAAATTGATTGTTCCTTTTAAGTATCAGAGAACTTTCTTTGCAGCGTTCCAGTGATTTCTTGAAGGCTTATCCATAAACTGACTAAGGATACTAACTGACTATGCAATGTCTAGTCTGGTAGTGGTGAGATAGTTCAGACTACCCAATAACTGACGATATAAAGTTCCATTTGCCTCTTTAGTTCCATCTTCTTTGTACAAATTTGCATTATGTTCTAAGGGAGTTGACATAGCTTTGCAATCACTCATATTGAACTTTTTAAGAATTTCCTTTGTGTATTTACTTTGAGTGATCAATGTTTTACCAGGTTCTCTCCATACCTCAATTCCTAAACAATAATGTAATTCACCCAGATCTTTCATTTCAAATTCCTGAGACAACTAAATTTTAATTTCTTCAATTAACTTGTAAGCACTGCCTGTGATAATGAGATCATCCACATATAAAGATGTTAAAGCAACATTTCCTTCTTCATCTTTCTTAACATACAAGTTAGGATCATTTTTGCTTTTCACAAACCCATTCTGATGAAAGAAGGTATCAAGCTTTACATACCATGATCTCGGCGCCTGTTTCAAACCATATAAGGCTTTTCTTAACCTGCAGACTAGATGCTCCTGTCCCTGTTTGACAAACCCTTCAGGTTGAACCAGATAAACTTCTTCCTTTAAATCACCATTTAGAAAAGAATATTTGACATCCAATTGATGTATATTCCAATTATGTTTTGTAGCTAAGGTAATCAGTACTCTAATTGTATTCAATTTAGCTATTGGTGCAAAAGTATCTTCATAATTAATTCCCTCATGTTGAGTATATCCTTTTGCAACTAATCTCAACTTAACTTTATCAATGCTACCATCTGCTTTAAATTTAGATTTATACAACCATTTTCTTCCAATTGGAACTTTGTTTTCAGGGAGTTCAACTAATTCCCATGTTTGATTTTTCATAAGAGAGTCATATTCATCATTCATAGCATTTCTCCATTGTTCATGCTCTTTAGCTTGTTCATAATCAACTGGTTCTACAACATTCATGATATTAGACATCAAGGTATAATCTCTATACCTTGCAGGAAGTTGGGTTTGTCGAGTTGACCTTCTTGGTTCTATAATACCTGTTGGAGTTCCATCAATGATTCTACCGCTTTGAGGTGAATCTTCCTCTCATGATGAATCATTATTGCTGGATATTCTCATGCTACTTTCATTCTAATCTTGAAGGTGTACCTGTACCTGTTCCTGTTCATGTTTAACCAAAGTATCAATTTTGATTAAAGTATATAATATTTTGTGATTTTCCATGTTAAATTTTGTGATTTTATTAGAGGTTTTATTATTAGTATTAATGTTATTATTTTCAGCTCAAAATTTAGATTAGTCTAAATTTTGAGTTTTCTCATGTAATATATTTCATATTTCAAATTCATGGTCGAAAAAGATTTTTAGTTTTAACGTAAGTTAAAAAGTAGTAATGAATTTCTAAAGTCTACATCTTAAATTCACCAAAATTTTAATATAAGTTACAAGGTAGTAATATATGTCCAAAGTACACCTTTTATTTGAGGGTGCCACAGGTTCTATGCACATGCCACTACTCTTTTCTACCTACCATCAATGTAAACCACCATTTCATTTTCTTTTTCGATCACCTTCCTTCCATTACCATAAAATTTGTTTAAAGTATATAATATTTTGTGATTTTGTATGTTAAATTTTGTGATTTCTTACTTTTTGGCTTTACCTCTATGTGATATAATTCCAGTGTGAGCAATAAATTCTATCTCCCATATCTCTACCACGTCAAATATATTTATTAGGTTTCTATTAAATTGATAGAATTAATAAAATAAGTGGATTTAAATAAAGTAATCTTTTGTCCTTCTAGTGCATCCAAGGATGAGCTAGTAAAGCTCATGCAATGAAAGTGTTGCATAAGGGATCAATACGTGTGAGAGAAGGAGAATAATTAATTGTATTCCAAAAAGAGATATTTCAATTATGTTATGATTTAGGTGTTCAAGCATATACTATACTTAGTTTCTTGAGTTGTCAAATAGTTGGGTGACTCTATTTTCCTTAAATTGTCAAATAGTTCTACGAGCAATGGGAAAACTTTGGACATATAGTGTAGGTCATCCACATATCAAACTATCTCTTTACCACCATTTTTGTGCCAAGTATATAATGGATTGTATTTCATATTTTTGGGCCCCTCCAACATAAGAATTTTGTCAACCCTCCAACATAAGAATTTTTTCAACCGTTGTGATAAGGAGACTAGTGTCTTGATGAGGACACTCTGCTGTAAATGAGGTTGTTAATGGTATGTATTTTTGGCATTGTTCACCTTTACAAGGGAGTCTGGGCTATAATGAAATATTGATAGGTAATTTTGTTTAGCATTCACATGACACTTATCCTAAGTATGATGAGTGAAAAACTACAACTTTTTCTATTTATTGTGGGTATATGGGATGTAATGAAAATTTTCTATCTATTTTGGGTAGATGAGATACTTTGGATTGAATGGTATTTTTTCACTTAGCTTGTCTTGTGTGTGTTGAGCATAAAGGCTTATGTTTGTTATATTCCTAGAGGGTGTTACTCAAAAAATTAGCCATTCATAGCAGCTTTAACTCAATCAAAGAAAGATTTTGGTTTGGATTTAAGGTTTAATGAATTGGATTTTGAATGTACATTTTTCTTTATTTTAAGCCTCTTTTTCCTAGGGGAAAGTATTAGCAATATAACAGAAATTTTTTATTTTCATTGCATAATTAATTTTCTTTTGATTGTTTCTATTATTTTGGTTTTTTGTGTTTATGACTCGGGCCAACGTTCATCCTCATTTATCGTCTGTAACTTCAAATCCTACCAAATCTTTTGATATTTTTTTGTAGAATCCAACTTGAACTTTGTCCTTGTATAATAATGGTTTGCACTAAACAAGGAATGTGTCTACTTAGAATGCAATTTAATGAGTTACAATTGGTTTCACTCAAAATATTCTTCTGTCAATAATAATATGAAACATTATTTCTCCTTTTTCAAGTTTGATGAGGAATTGGGTAGATGAAAAGCTAAATTAGCATTGAGCTAAAGAGGAGGATAATGAATATTAATAAGCTCACTTCAAATGAGCTACTAAGAATTAGTTTTATAGTGCATTGCACATATATGCCTCAATTAGAGAAATTCAAAGTCCTTTTGAACTAGATGACCAATAATGGCTTATTGAGTGGGTGTTCTACTCATTTATTACCCTTTTTTAACTTTCTCTTTGTAAATTTCTTGCCCAGTTAGACACACTTATAAATGTTTATAAACACGTGAAGTATCTAAAAGGAATTTCTCTCCATTGTAATTAAAGTTGTTTTCTTACATAATTTTCCATTCTTTGAAAAAAAAATTATAATAGTTACTTTGAAAAAACAATTATCATAGTTATTATCTATATGCTGCAAAACTCAAGATAAATCTCAGATACCATGCATGTTTATTTTAGATTTGGATTTATGGTAGCAGCTTTTGAGTTATCTTTTGTAGCTATGGTTGCTCCAAACCAAGAGGATGCTAAATATTAGGCTTCAAAGAATGGTCTAAATGGATATTTCAAATAATTGTGTTTGGAACCTAAACTTAGAATTTCAATACTCAATAAGTTGAGCATTGTTGCTAAAACATAAAATGGATATACTATATGTTCATTACATGTGCCAGGATACTCTCTTTCCATAGACCCATAACATCCTTCTAATTAGGATGTTTTATGGGCTTCCTTTACCTACATTCAATAACTTTTAGCACATTAAGTACATCCATAAAAATCCTCAACAATTGAATGTGGAAAGAGATGTAATGCCACCCACTTTGAAGAAAAATAAACCCTAAATGTTGAAGCAATGTGAAGTAAAATTTAAGAGAATTCTCTCCATTTTTAAGTAATAGACAACCAATATACAAATCTACATGCCTATTTGGAATTACATAGTAATTTTTTTTTGTGTATTTTATGTATATTTAGATTTTCTTGCATGTTTGGAGATTCAACATAGCAATGGCATGAACCAAGTTATTTCTTCTCTAATGGATTTGTTAGTTTTAAGTGAAAGTGAAGACCATATTATTAATAAATAATGATTCTATTAATGTGAGGTTGTTGTAAATTATTTTTTCAATGGCATGATAATATTAATTGAACTATATTTTAAGCTATTTTTATAATAAACTTCTACTTCTCAAGCAAAAATTCAGCCCCATGAATTTTTTGCAGTGTAGTTTTAACAACATTTTAGAATGGCACTTCATCCGAGCAAATAAATATTTCTATCCAATGGAATTATGTATGATTCTTATAAATTTATATTAGAAAGATGTTTAGCATATCTTGCTCCTTGTAAGATAAATTATTATTGTGGCTCATATATAATAAATAATTTTTTTTTATTGTCCAGGAACAAATTAGCAATATGTGATAGAGTTTGAAAAGAGAATTTTTCTTTCGCAATATCTTAAAAATTTTGCATGTTGTTCTTTGGGTGACATTTTAAGGGAAAGGTTACAATCATTAGACATGAGATATAGCTTTATTTATGCAAGTTTCACCATAATATGGATTTAAATTGGTTTGTATTGTGGACATTCAATAGTGGTTACTGTTCATTTAAATGTCTATTACATCTTTGCATGAAAAGGAAAACAAAGATGTTTTAGGTTTTAAATTTGAAACAAAACATGCGTTGATATGAGAAGTAAATTTTAACATCCTTCTTAGCATCTGGGTGTTTTGAAACATGTTTCTTAACAATATGTACGAAGTTCAAAAAACTGAGAAGCATTTTCTTGCAATATAATAAAAGAGATTATATGATATATTTGGGTGATATTTTAAGATAGAGGTTACAATCATCTATGCAAATTTCACCATCTAATGCATATAAATCGGTGTGTATTGTGCACATTCAATAGCAGTTGATGTGCATTTAAATGTTTATTATATCTTTTCATGGAACAAGCTCTCTAAAACAGATGCTTTGAATCCTATTTACCAATTGGTTCTGAAACAGATGCTTTGAAATGGACTCTATGAAACATGTTCACTTTGTTCTTGAAAATAATCCCACACCACTCTCCAAAATAGCTTAACTAGCTTCCTATATGTTAATTAGAGTTTTTTTTTTTTTTTTTTTTTGGTTTGTCTAAACCAATGTTCAATGGAATAACTGACATTTATGAGAAATATGTTAGAAGGTAACTTATTTTATTAATTTTATCAATTTACTAGTAACCTAATAAATATATTTGGTGTGGGAGGGATATAGGAGATAGAAGTTATTGCTCACATTGGAATTATGTCACATAGAGGTAGGGCCAAAAAATAAGAAATCACAAAATGTAACATACAAAATCACAAGATTTTATATACTTTAAACAACTTCTGTGGTAATGGAAGGAAGGTGATCGATTAAATCAATGAAATGGTGGTTTACATTGATGGTAGGTAGACAAGAGTAATGGCATGTGCATAGAACCTGTGGCACCTACAAAGAAAATGTATACTTTGGACACGTATTACTACCTTGTAACTTATATTAAAATTTTGGTGAATTTAAGATGTAGACTTTAGAAATACATTACTACTTTTTAACTTACATTAAAACTAAAAACCTTTGTTGACCATGAATTTGAAATATAAATTTTGAGCTAAAAATAATAACATTAATATTAATAATAAAACCTCTAATAAAATTGTCCAACAAAAATACTATCCATTTATATCTTAATTAATATATTATAAAATAATATTATTATTCATTTATATCACAACTCATATATTATAAAATAATAATGAAAATATTATAAAATTAAAATTAATATAAATCAAAACAAAACAAAAAAAAATATTATAACTTTAACATTATTATTATTATACATGTTATTCATTAAGAAAATAAAAAATATCATATAAAAGGCCAAACTTCACCAGAAAAAAACTGTATATAAAGTAAACTAATCTAGTTCAAACAACAATCGAAGTCACACGAACCCAATAACCATTAACTTCACCCAAAAAAACTGTATATAAAGTAAACTAATCAGTCCAAACAACAAACTTCACCAAAAAGACTACATATAAAGTAAAGCAATCTAGTCCAAACAACCATCAAAGTCACCACGAACACTATAACCATTTTTTTCCTTAAATATGTAAATAGAGTTGGATATCATCGTGAGTTACTCACGAGTATTAAATATTTGTATTACAGAATTAAATTAAGATTTGTATTGCAAAATTAAATTACATACTAAATCCAGCATTAAAAAAAACAAAAATTAGATCCGAAAAAAATACATACAACCTATTAAGTTAATATGGATATGGTAACTCCATTGTCTTGGGCAGTTAAGGTACTAATAGCTGTCATGAAAATCTTTTTTCATAAAGCTACACGTTAAATCCCATCCTATAAATTACAAAAAGAAACCAATCAAAGAGCGTGTAAAAGCCAAAATGTCATATATACTTTGTCACTACTGAAGCGTCTTCCTCATAGTGTAAAAACTTGATTATTTTTTTTATTTGTAAAAACCTATTATTCTAGTGATCGAATTTGTTTTTAAATACAAATAGATACAACACTTCACTAGGATTATTTAGAATTTACTTGTCAAACTTGTTTTCAAATTCACTAATCAAACTTGTAATTTTAACAAATGCCTACAAAATTAGAACAAATTTCATTGGAAAATATCTCAAAAACCCTCCACAACCTAACTTCTAATTTAAACAAATTCTTACAAAATTCTCACAAATTTAACTAGAAAATATCTCAAAAAACCTCCCCAACCTAACTACTATGATAGAAAAACATTACTATAAAGTATTTTATCATTTTTTATAAATAAAGAGAACAACATTGCAAATATATTATCCTCTTGTTAATTATTCTCCATAATAATTAGTTAAAAAGTAATGTAAAAACAACCTCGCAAATTTGTTTTTGTTTTTCTTTTCTTTTTTCAATTATTTAAAATTAATTTTTATCCATAATATTTGATTTCATTATTATTGCAATTTTTTTTAATATTTTATGTTTTACCATCTTTATGACTTTATCATAATTAATTCTCAATTAAAAACTAAAAAAACATTAATATTTAAATATAACTATAATACATTTTTTAAATTTAATAATAATATATTTTAAATTACCTTTTTATTTAACAGAATAATTATCATATTTTTCATTCTTTTATTTAATTTAGTTTAGTTTGAAAGTGTATCTTTTATTTATAATATTTATTAATAATTTCTTATATCTATTTTAAAATTAAATAATTATTATTTTTAAATAAAAATATTTATAATTTTATTTTTGATGTGTTTTCAATAAAATATTTTTAATGTTAATATGAATTACTCCACCAAATCCCAAGTCAAGAAATTGCATATCCCATTATGAAGATATGAACAATTACTTCGAAACATCATTATCGATTTATAATGATTTACTTTCCTATATGGTTGATCTATTTAAGTATATAATTTTTAATAGCGTTTTAATTATAAATTTCATACAAAAGGTTAAATTGATTTAAAAGTCATCAAAGTACAGATAATATTTATCTAAATTTATCTTCAAATACATTTAATGGACTTTTCAAGTTACCCTAACATTGTTTTCGCATTTCCAAGGAAATACATACAGTTATCACTAAATCAACATCGAGTTCAAGTTAGAGACTGAAATCGAGTTTTTTAAGATGTTCTTCGAACCCTTTTCATAATATGCCATGAAACCAAGTTTAAATTCTATAGTGCTTATAACAAAGCAGCCCTCGTTTCAACATTTCAAAAAAAAATGCATACTAAAAGCATTCATGCCTAGATAAAAAAAATATGCATGTCAAGCCAAGGTGACATGCGCCAATCCTAAATATTTGACTAGAATTACTTCTAAGTCTTCTATAATTATTTTTTGAGTTCAAATGATAGCTCATTTTTTTGAGTTCAATGCATGTAAGATAGCTCATTTAGCTAGGGATGCTCCCACATCATACTCATTTGGTTGAAAAAAATTAGCAACATGTAGTGTCTATTTCTTTATTTGTTTTTTCTTTATTCTTTTCTATTCTATAATTCACTCATTATACACTTTCCATTCGTCATACTTCTTCTTCTTCCTTATAACCCTCACTTCTTTAATAAGAAATTGTAGGTAATTTCTATTACATATTTTCCATCTTGCTATCATTTTTGTTTGGATGTCTTCATTAATTATCACCCTTATTTGTTCTATCACATGTTGCATCTTGACTATCTTTACCAAATATTGAAAATCTCACTCAATGGGGCTCACTACCTCAAAGTACTCTTGCACAATGATGTTTACTACCTCCTCATTCTTTCTATTATGTACCATCACCATGATATCAATGAGAACCACTAATATTTGTTGCTCATGCATCTCCTCATTCTACTTGTGTTTCACTACAACTACTCACATGTTGTGATCACCATCAACTTGATGTTGTCCTTCTTCCATAAGATGCCAAACAATAGTGAAGAATGATTTATAAAAGATAACAAGAATACCAAACTCCTATCATCACCTTTGATTGCATTTATCTTGATACACCACTCTCTTTTGCAACAACATCTTCCATTGCAACATCCCTCATTATTGTAACAAAATATTTGGTTTGGACATACACTCTTGGAAAAATTGGCACTCACTACTACTTCTTAAGGTTTTTTCACAAACACCTTTACCTTAATGTTTTCCTTGTATTATTCTAGTATAAATCATTCTTCATTATTGTTTGGCATGCTAACAATCACATGCACTTCACCCATACTTTTCTCCCTTTGTACTACTTGAAGAAAAATATTTTCTATTGAATTTGCCTTCTTTCACCTCATATGTCACCTCTTCTCTATGCATCTTCTTTGATCTACTTGCATGCTTTAAATTCACACTCCCTATTAGGGTCCTATAAGTATAGGATTCATAATTTGGAATTGACTTATGATATTCTTGTAAAAATATGTACATAGTTTTCTTTCTGCAAGTTGTTTTCCCATATTTTGTAAAAGATAAAAAATCAAAATAAAAAAAAATGGGGTAAAAGTCCTAAAAGAAAGATCAAAGGACTTAAAATAAAATAAAATACCCTAAAGAAAAAGAAATAAAACATGAAAGTATGCAAGTCCAAATGCCACTGCTTTTTACTTTGTTACTGATGATTATGGCAGAGTGTCAATAAATGCCATAATACATGAGGAGTTGAACTACTTAATCTTGACTTATCATGTTTCAATTTTATTGTTGTAGAATAGTGAATAAAGATTAGTCAAACAGTTTAATCCTGACTAATTAGTAGATAGGTAGAGAATAATGAGGAGTTCGTAAGTTTAATCTGAGCCCTCAGATGATACAAGATAGATTTAGATAGTTTTTATTGCTTTTAAAAGAATAAAATGTTCAACGCTGCTAGCTCAAATGCACTTGCAAAATGGAAGAAAAAATGTTAGATTAAAATTTGGGTAAGTAGAAAGAAGTGGGAAAATCATTGTAATATTTATCACCGGGCAAAAATAACTAATTTCCCATCCCCTATAGTTATTATGCATTCTAGACTTTCAGTCAAAGAGGCTCAGAGCATTTCTATGACTTCAGTTGGGACTAGACCCAAGGCTCAATGACTGTTAATTTAAAAGTGTTGAATTCCTTTAATAATCCCTAATTATCATCATTTACCCTACATTCATCCATTATACTTTCATAAGTAAAGACCTTTTACTTAATGAAAAAGAAAATCCCTTTTGATTAATCTCCTTCATTCATAAAAACATAAAAACCTTCCAAAAATATTATATTCTAGGTCAAAGTGGTCAAGTTATGAATGATAAAGCTTTTCTTTTTACATTATCACTTTACTTAGTCATATTAATATATTGTGGTGTTTTTCATTGTCCTTGTTCATATTAACTTCTAACTTATTATTAATTCCTTATAAAATATCTTATCCTATTAATAAAGCCCCTTGTATTTAAATATTCCCAAAAACCCACTATTATAAGCTTTTTGCCAAAGTTAATTATCCACATGTTTAAATAAAAAACCCCCATTATACCCCCTTTGGCATAAAACTAACATTATATAAATAATCCCTCTCCATATGGTTGTTAGACCCCTCCATAGTCTAAAAACTATATAATAAAATGAAAAATGTAAATATGACTTTCGGGACCCTTATGCCTTTGCAATATACTTGTAAATCTTTCCCCGCATCACTTTTTTAAACCAAAGTTTTTAACACTGTAAGACTAAGGTTATCACTCATTACCCGATATGTAAAGCCTCAATTTTTACATAAGTTAAACCCTTGGTTAACAAACCCCGCCTCACGTGCAAATTACCATATATATGAAATCTGTTTTATATATATACAAATCCTTTTAAACCATATTGCCGCATATAAGCCTTAGCCTTTGGATATAAAACCTTGGATATAAATTCATGTAATATAAAGGTTTTATTTCATAGCCCAGTGCATAAAGCCGCCCAGTCCCACAACTTTCGACCGCAACTTCTAAACTCATCCCGATCATTCGCTCCCTTTCCAAAGATCTGACGGTGGACGATCATCTTCGCACTCACAAACCAAATGTTTGCCAAATGCCCAAACGTGCACGAAATGGGCAGTTTTCCCCATACCTCCTCCTATGACATGTCGCATTTTGATTGCATCGCGTTCATTTTGAGAAAAACCATTTACAGCCTAAACCCAACGCGAAAACAGCTTCTGGTATTTCGCGTTCACAAACAGAAAACCGCTCCCACCACAGATTTGACCCGAATTTATTACAGTTTTTAAAGATTTATATCGAAGGATAAAACCTTTGTTATAATGTTTATTAATGTTATTGTGCATTCCCGACAGTGAAGAGTCACCCGACTGTGCAAAAAAATCCTCTTTTGACTTATTTCCAGAGAAAGAACCCAAATTCAACCGTTGAACCACTATTTGGAGACCATTTAAAACATTCTTGGCATCAGTGATCCAGACCCATCTGCAGGAACCACCAAAGCTTCAGAAACCATTTCGAATACCAAAATACCTGCATTCAAGGTATTTTTCGAAATTTCACCTGCAATTTCACAATTTCAACTGCCATCGAACCAATTAAGCTATAAATAAATTGCCCATCCTAGTGTATCCAAAACCTTGAAAAAAGAGGGCAAACCCTCGCAATTTTTTTCCCAGAAATTTCCATTTACAGAAAACCTAATTTTTAAGTCAAATTCTCAGTCCAAGACCTTTGAAAGATAAATTCCACGGTTCAAAAGGTTTTTTAAACCTACAAAATATCTAAAAAATCCCTTTTGCAGCCCCAGTCATTCAGAAAACCTATGTTTTCTGTCTCAAACTTGTTGTCGGTGTTCCAAATTCCTAAATTGAGCACTAAATTGCACACTGCCATCATCCTTGCCTATAAAATTGCTCAATTACCCTTTTTTGAAGAAAAATTAACTATAGAAAATTGTATAATCTTGCTTTAGTTATCTTAAAATGACAAAAAAACAACTAACACCTAAAGCTGGAAGCTCTAAACCTATCAAACTTGGAGGATCCAAACCTCCCAAGTCTGAAGTCGTAAAAGCCCCAAAATATACTGATGCAATCACTACTAAAACCACTATGACTGTTAATCCTCTTCAACCACCAGTTTCCACTGAAGAAATCATCCCCTTGGTTGATGTAGATTATAAAATTGTAGACCCGGTGATAGAATTTAACTTATTAGAAGTTCATAATTGGTGTCATGAAAAGTTCCCAGACAAAGAAGAAATGCCTCTCTAGGATACAAATTTACCCAAATATGTAGTCCCAGTAACACACCGTGGTCAGGACCTGATAAGATTGTGCCAGAAGTATTATGTCCCAGACCAAAGATCAATTGTGAATGCTGATAGGGAGATTTTATTTTCCATCACTGCAGAGTCTATTAATGAAATGTTGCAGTTACAGTTTGACCCTAGGGCAGTCCCCTTATCCATTGAAGCATTAACATAGTTGTATTTAGGGTTAGATTTCCCTAAAAGATTCATGATTTTTTAGAACTTCATGCCTAATCATGTGGATATTCCAAATCTGAATCCTCCCTATTCCACTTCAAAGTTTCCAGAAGGTTCTAGGCATGTAATTTCTATGTTATCCTTTATATTGGGATATTTCACTGATGAGTTTACTAATGAGTCAATCCTTGGTTTTTTATCCAATTTGTCTCCTGGTGAGCCTCCTGTTGTGATCTTTGATTTTTCCAGGTTTATATCTAATTCCATACACCATTAATTGACAAAGTTACCCACTGAAGGGGTATTTAGGTATTCTTCCTATTTATTTCATTTTTTCTTATTCTCACAAGCAGATCACTTTCCAATAGCATTGCAGAAAATGAATGTAGAGGGTCAGCCTCTATCAGTTGTCTTTTGAACATCATTGTTAAGAAAAGAAGGAAGTGAATACAGTTACACAGATTTCACAGATTTGTTCATCAGGCCAGCTATGAATTTACTGCATAAATCAGAATAGCCTAAGATAAATGAAGAAATGAAAAGGATATTACAGTTGTCAGAGCAATGTAAAATGGGAGATTGGTACTTATATGAGAAGCACACTGAATTAAGAATCTTTAGAACCAATCTGCTTCCATATAAGTTACCTAAGTTTTTGACTATCAGAGTCTTTGCTCTAGAATATTTGAGACAGGCTTTGAATGCTGATGCCATGAATTTCATGGCATCCAAAAAGAAGACCCAGTTTAAACTAAAAAATCAGAATGGTCCATTCATAGTAAATAACAGGGATGCTGAGAAAGAGATAGAAAATAGATTATCAGAGCTGAAATTTCGAGTGAGTTTCCCTTGTAATTATGACCCCCAAGGTCTTTTAAGCAGTATAAGAGTTAAGTGTAAATTACCCCCTTTTATACATGAGTCAGAGCCTGATATTAAAATTTTTGCTAATCAGACAGAATGGGAAGAAAATACATTGGTTGATTTAACTGCAAATACACAGCCAACAGGAAAAATGGATACCACACTTACTGTGGTAACTTCTAAACATCCAGAGTCTTCAAACAAAAGAAGTAGAGATGAAGGAGCCTACACAGCAGAAACTACTTCAGATACTAAGTTCAAGATCATCTACAATAAAAGGCTAAGATTTGGTTCCGTAGGGAAAGAAAAACTTATTGAGGTTGAAGAGGAACCAGAGGTCGGCAATGATGAGGCCACTACAATAATTAAGGAGACTTTGACAGAGATTAAAAGGGAGCAAGCAACAGGTAAAGGATCAGACACTCAGATGATTGAAAAGAAGGTTAATATAGAAGCTTCTTCCTCTCAAACAACAGATGAAAAAGATTTGGACATCAAAGAAATATATAAGAAAATAAAACAAAGGAATGAGGAAATCAAAAGTGAGATTTATTCTCAATTTATCAAACAAAAGCCAGGAAATCAGGACAGGTTTCTTACAGCATTTGATTACTTCTCGAATAAGATGATCATGTCCTATTTACAACCAACTACTTCAACCCCAAAAACAGTGGTTGACTACAAAAAGATGGAATTTGAAGTAGATACTAAAAAATTACATGAATTGGATCAGATAGAATTCCACAGACATAGCTCTGAGATGCTATATTCCACTGTGGTGGAAAATTCCATGTGTGTGACCAATTTGCAGAATACCATTGTCAACCTGCAAGACCAAATGAAACTTGACAAAGGCTCTTTATATGCAAAATATATAAGGATCAAGGCCTTAGAAGATTTGAATCTACAAATAGGAGTTGACCCATAAAATGTACAAGCTGCTGAAGTATTAATCAAAAAGAAAAATGATGATATTGATGCTTTAAGGAAACAGTTAAAACTTCTTCAAAGTGAGCACCCACAGAGTAAGGAAATACTTCAATAAAATAAAGAGAAAGAAGATATGATGCAGTTGATCATAAAGCTTACTGCCTAAATCAAGGATATGGAAAGCCAATTGGATATACTGATGAAAGAAAAATAAATTGTGGAGGAAACTGATACTTCCACCATTCCTACAGTTATACCTATTATTACAGCTGTTATTCCTTCTACACTGGGAGAAAAGTTAGCAGCCAAAGAGCCACTAGAAACTGCAGTGTCAGTGCAATCATCTACTACCTCCAATACAGAATCCTCAACATCACAGGTGCAGCAAACAAATGATACAAGGCAGATTGTCAAAGCAATGGAAGAAATGACATTGAAAACCAATGAAATTAACAATTTGAAGAAAAAGATTCAGAATATGGAGGTATCTAAGAAATCAACATTGATTAATGCCAATAATTATGAACAAAAAGCCAAAAGACTTGAAGAGCAAGTCAAAAGCCTTCAAAAGGATTTGAGTTTCACTACACAAATTTCTTATATAAGAAATTACCTATGGACCAATATAATTGAGGCTATACATCTTCAGTGGCCATCAATCCAAATAATATATGAACAGAGAGGCCTCCTTCTAGCAGCTCAAGTTGAAATACAAAAGACAACAGAAGAATTAGCAGATAAACCAGCACAGGCATTAAAGCTAATCACTTTCTTAAGCAGTAAGAATAGTACAGAGCTAGAAGAATTGAAGATACAGGACATGACAGAGACTATATTGCAAATCAAGAAAGTTTTGACAAAGAAAACTCTAATGAACAACTTGAAAGAAAAATGTGATGCCATGAATTTTTCCATTACCAAGTTTTTAGCAAAGTACACTATGCTAAGACAAGCTAGAATTCCAGAAATTCATGTCTTCAATGATAATTTGATGGATCAGAAAGAATATGACAAGAAGATAAGAGACCATGCCAAAGAACAAATCAACAAGACACTGCCACAGGGCTCTCCAACAGGGAAAGTTGTTCTCTAGTATATTAAAGACTTGTTTTTCCTTCAACATGAAATCAAGCATCTATTTGTTATCAAACCAAATTTTTCCAAGTATACTGATGCAGATGAGAACTTCAGAAAGCTCAAAAGTGCAAAAGTACCAGATGTTGAATAATGGCAGACTTTTACAGATTTATTGTAGCAGCAAAGAAGCAGTCAGTCTGAGAAGAAAAGAAATAAAGCAATTATTTGATTTTAATTTTTTACTGCTAAAAAGTCTCTTTTTACAGCAGTTAAAGGATAAAATGTCAGTTTAAAGAGTATCAAGGTGAAAGAGCAGAGTCAAAGTGTATCAGAAAGAAAAGCAATGATCAGCTGATTTTGACTGCTATAATTTCCCTTTTTACAGCAGTAACATGATAAATAAATAGCGTGAAAGAGTATCAGGGATGAAGTACAATGTCAAAGAGTATAAGTGGAAAGAGTATCAGTGAATTCATCTTCTAAAAGATATTTTCAAAATGCCAGCAAGCATGGACAGCTATTCAACAAACAGTTTTTGTTAGATAAGACAGTTTTATATTTTCTAGATAAGAGGAAAACTTACTAAAGTTGTTAATTAACTGTCCCTCTTAATGTGTAAAGATATTTTATATTTCCTAGAAGTATTCCTACATCTCTCTAGGATATTTTTAATAAAAATTTATATAAATACTTCAGTTTATGAAGTGTTTAGTGTGGAATAAAATTTCTAAGAACATTATAGAAATTTTGCTGGTACATTGGAGGCTCACATGTGTTGATTTCAAAGCAGCAGTCTAGACAATAGCCAATTGGACTTCATAATTCAGGATTCATGCGATAATTTGAAGAGTAAAGTGCATCTATCTTGTCATTGTTTCCATTCTGAGTTACATACAATTTCATATGTGTTGTTCAATCTTAATGATTAATTAGGAGAATTACTTTAGGACTAGTGTAAGAACTCCCTGTCTTAACTACTTAATCATTTAAATGTTTTTTGCTGATTTCCAAATTTAGAAATTCTTAATTGCTCCTAGTCCTGTTTGACCCCTGCCTCCTTCCTCTTTTTCCGGATCAAAGGATCCTTCATTGCCCTTTATCCCGAAGCAAACCATTTCATCAAAACAATCTATCCAAATCTCTGAGGGTTATCTACCTTGCCCTGAATACATTAGCATCCTTTTGGCCTTGCCTTCTAGTTCTGCTTGTTAGACTTTGACTCCATAGCCAAATGGACTAGTAGATCCCTCTTTAATTTGTATTTAAGTAATCTTATTTTCCACCAAACATTTCAAAACCAAAACCAATTGTTCTATCATAACTAGCCTAAAACATTAAACAAAAACAAAGTTAAATCATAAAGAGAGAGCCCTCTCTGAAATTTAGGAAGGCTAGATCCTAAATTTCCAAAGTAGGTTTGTGGTTACCCCTAGTTTTCTTAAACTAAAAATCAAAAGCCCACAATCTTTATAAATTACTAGGGTGATAACATACTGGGGACACTAACCAATCTCCAGTTTTAAATTTAGTCTTAAAGGAAGATCTTTCATTTATATTTCTACTTTAAGATTATTTTTAAAGGGTTATGGGTATTCATAAACAGTCATTCTGGATTCTAGGAAAACCTACTATACCAGGTCTAACCCGGATCCTAAGCCTGCAGTTATAGTAGATAACCCAGAACAGATTGGAAAAAATAAAAAGAAAAAATAAATTGTCAATTTAGAAGCTGAAGTGCCCTTAAGAAAAGCTAATTCTTTACCTAAAGAATTAGTAATTTTATCTGATATTGATTTTGATTTCAAGTTTGAACAATCATTGTTTAAAATTAAATTTGAAACTTTTTAAAAGATACTATAATAGATCATGTTTTTACTTCTTTCTTGAAAGCAAAACAGAATATTATTTCAGCAAAAAGAAAATCAGATAAATCTGAATCTCAAAGTCAAATAGAAAGGATTAATGTTACATTGATTAAAGACATTGGTGAAGCTATTAAAGTAGCCCATTTATTATCTCACATTAAGCCTCTAGTTTCTCAATTGCACACAACAATAATTCCAGCAGCAGATTCAACTCTGTATGCTATCACTTCATTTTTAGATTCCACTACAAGTTCATCCACAGAAAAATTTAGTCCTAAGTTTCCTTTACAGCCTAGGATATTATTTCCCTCATTCACTCAATCCACTGCAACCACTAGTTTTATAGGAACTACATCCTTATTTCCAAATAATTCCATATATATACCAACATCTTTTCCAAGCTCTTCAAGCACAGATTTCAGCTCATCAACTACCATATCCATCACCACTCCTATCATTATTGTTATACCTCCTAGTTCAGCAAAACTTCAAGCCATGGCTGCTAGGTATGTTCCTCTTGTCTTACCCCAAAACCTCCATGATATGTCCCAAGATTATCAGAAAAATATACCACTATTTGATGGCCAATCACAATATACTGCTCAACAACATGTTACAAGAATAACATATTATTGTGAAATCTATGAAATAGATGAATCAGATGTTCAAATGAGGTTATTTTCTCAAAGCTTAACATGAGAGGTTAAGAAATGGTTTAAAAATTTAGCTGTTGGTAGTAGTAAAGTTAATTTAGCTGCATTTCATAGAGCATTCTTAAATAAGTGGGAAAAAAAAAAGAACCCCCTGCAAATATTATCTAAATTTGATGCTTTAAAAAGAGCTCCTAATGAGTCTTTTCAGGATTACTACACTAGGTATAACAGTGTTTATAATGCCATTCCTGTTGATCTTAAACCTACGCCCTATTATGTACTTCTTAAATTTCCTGATGGATTTGAACCAGATATGGCATACCAACTAAGAGAAAGGAATGTTGAAACATTAGAACGGATGCAATTGGATGTTGTTGGTGTAGAAATAAATATTCTAGCTAAAAAATCCAGACTTAGGAATGAAAGGAGAGTCACAATCAAAGAAGAAATATCAAACTCAGATGGTAAATTTAAATTTTTTGCTAAAACTTTAGAAAGGGTGGTTGAAAGATTAGAAAATATTGAGAGAAAACCACAATGGGATAACCAACCACAAATTAGAAATCCCAACTTTAGAAAAACAATAATCCTGGAAAAGCTAAAGAAACTTCTCCATATCAAAACATTAGGCCCCCATTCCAAGAGAACTACGTTGAAATTTCTCAAAATAATGATGAAGATGAGGATGACATCAATATAGTAATGGGGATAGATGAAGAAAACACTATTTTTTTCACTCAGGAGGATCAAGAACTTTTTAAGCTTCAACAACTCGAAGTAGAATCTAGTGAATCCTTTGATTTCAAACAAGGTTATGACTTTTCTATTAACGAAATTCATAGTCAGTATAACCTTAGAAATAGAAAAAACAATGAAACTTCTACAAAAAATACTTCTCAAAATCAAACTAAAAATAATGTAGAAGCAGCAAAAACAAAGATTTTGCAAATTCTCCCAAGGGAAAACAAGCAAAATTCCAATCCTCCCAATCCCAAAAAATCATCATGTCCCAAAATTGTTGACATCACTGAAGAAATGGCGCAATCCTCCAATAATTCCCAAAAGGCCAGTACTACCAAAGCCCCTAATTCAGTAAAATCAACAATTCTTGATCCTAAAAAGAATCTTGCTGATTCTAAATCAGCAAATCCAAAAAATTTTAACACTAAAGCTTCTGCTGAAAGTTCAAAATCTGAAAAAGCTTCTGCTGCCCCTAAATCCATCCCTAAAAAGAAAACTAAAGACAGCAAAATTCAAGAAACTCAAACAGAGAATAAAAGAACAACTCAAGACAAAAGTACATCTGCTGAAATGCCTGAAAAACCCACTCAGATAACTATTACAAAAGATGAACTAATTCAGATTAATAAGTCTCAATCATAATTTAATATTCAATCTGAAATAGCTAAGTTAAAAATACCAATTCCTTTAACAAAATTTGTGAAAAATGACTTATATAAATCAACAATTATTGAAACTTTGAATATGAATGATGGCGAAGATTCTATTAATTTAAATGATGATCAGCCTGAATTAATTTTTGGCCCTGATGTAAATGGTAAGCATTCAGATGGATTAGTTCCTCCCTTCTATATTAGTCTTACTATTCACGATCAAATTTGAAATGTTAGATTCACGAGCTTCCCACAATTTAATGCCAAAAGCTATCATGGAAGCTCTGAATTTAAAAATAACAAGGCCATATAAAGATTTATTCTCTTTTGATTCAAGAAAGGTTAAGTGCATAGGATTGATAAAAGACTTATGTGTGAATTTGGTTCAGTATCCTGGAAAAAGTATGGTTATGGATATTGTAGTAGCTGACATCCCACCAAAATATGGTATGCTTCTTTCTCGCTCATGGGGAGCTAAGTTGCAGGGATCTCTACAATTAGACATGAGCTATGCCACCATAACAGTGTTTGGACAACCGAAGAAACTTTACAGAGAAACTCTAATGAAATACATGGTTAGAAATGCTGAGAGATCAATAAATTACCCAATTTACTCAACACCAACTGATCTTGATTCTTTCATTTTATGTAACTCTGATAATAATAAAATCCAAATTGAATTAATTGACATAATGCCTAAACCAAACAATGATAATATTTTTCATGAAGCCCTTTGGCACGTAGACTTTGATGGCTCAATAAACAAGTCAGGAGCAAGAGCTGGAGTGTGGATCACAAACATTGAAACCAGTCATTCGGAAGGACATGCCTTTAGACTCAACTTTAAATGCACCAATAACATGGAAAAGTATGAAGCACTTATCTTAGGCCTTCAAATCATCAAAAATTTAGGAGGTCAAAGAATTTTAATTATGGGAGTTTCAGAGTTAATCATTAAACAAGTAAATGGAGATTATTCTATTCATAATCCTAGATTAGCCAAATATAGACATGCAGCAACTGATTTATGTGATGATTTACTAGAATGTAAGTTTGCTACTATTCCTAGAAATCAAAATTTGCAAGCACATTGCCTAGCAAATTTTGCTAGCACATATAACTTACCTTTTCAACCAACACATAGATATACTTTTGAAGTCAAATATAGACCCATTGTCCGAGACAATATCAAATACTAGCAGATTTTTTCTGAAGATGAACAGATTTACCATGTTTTGAATAGTGAGGATGAATTTCAAAATTGTAAGATAGACACAGATGGTAATTTAGATTCAGAATGTAACATAGATTTAGATGTTAATTATGAAATAAATAACATATATGAACATAAACATAGAAAACCCATTGTATTTACTCAACCTTACATAGATAACTTAGAGAAGGTAGATATAGAGGAAATAATTGAATATGAAATTGAGATGTTAGATTTAAAAGATAATTTTTTACCTAAGGGTTTGACTCTTTTGGAGGACTTGTTTAATTCCAATGATGTGCCCAAAAAGCATAAAATGGAACCAGTCAATTCTGACATTGAAGAATGTAACATTGGGACAGACACAAAACCAAAAATGATCAAATTGTCAAAAAATTTACCCCCTCAAGAAAAAGAAAAATATATGAAACTTTTAAAAGAATACCAAGACATGTTTGCATGGAGTTATGAAGATTTAAAAGCATATGACACAAACATCATTCAACACAATATTCCTATAAAAGATAATCAGAAACCATTTAAAAAAAAACTGAGGAGGATTAATCTTGTCTTATTACCTTTGATTGAAAAAGAAGTTAAATGCATGTATGATGCCCAAATCATGCAGATATTCTGATTGGGTTTCTAACTTAGTACCTACAAGAAAGAAAACTGGTAAAATTAGATTATGTGTAGATTTTAGAAATCTCAATAAAGTATCATTGAAAGACAATTACCCTTTACCCAAGATGGATCATATTTTGCAAAGGGTAGTTGGTTCTTCCAGGATTTCTTTATTAGATGGTTTCTCAGGATATAACCAAATACTGGTTCAAAAAGAAAATCAACCCAAAACAGATTTTACCACTCCATGGGGCACTTTCATGTATGTGAAAATGCCTTTTGGTTTGATGAATGTTGGAGCTACCTTTCAAAGGGCTATGGACATAGCCTTTGCTAAAGGAATACATGAATTCTTGGTTATTTATTTATATGATATTACTGTTTTTTATAAGTTAGATAATGAACATTTGGATCATTTGAGACAAGTTTTCATTAAGTGTAGAAAATTTGGTGTATCATTAAATCCTAAGAAAACTCTTTTTGGACTAGAGGAAGGAAAATTACTTGGACACATAATTTCAAGGAAGGTATTATGATAGATCCAGCAAGAATAGAAGCCATACTGAGCATTCACCCACCTAGGAACATCAAGGAGTTACAAGCATTTTTAGGTAAAATTAACTTTTTAAGAAGATTTGTTTCTAATCTAGCAGAAATCATCAAAGAACTGAATAACATGTTAAAAAAAGACTCTGATTTAAAATGGACAGTTGAAGCAAAACAGTCATTCGAATCCATTAAACATGCTTTAACAAAAACACCATTCCTAATCAGCCCAGACTTTAAGAAAGATTTTATAATATTTTCATTTGCCTCGGAACATACCATAGTTGTGGTTCTACTACAGAAAAATGACCAAGGTTTTGAACGGCCTATAGCATTTTTCAATAAAACCATTAGAGATGCACCTTTGAGATACAATATAATGGAAAAACAAGCTTTAGCCTTGGTTAAAGCCATAAAAGATTTCAGAGTGTATATTCTTTACTCCCACATTATTGCCTATGTCCCCAATTCTGTAGTCAAAGATATTTTAACACAGGATGGACCAGATGGAAGAAGAGGAAAGTGGATTGTCACTATCCTTGAATATGACATAGAGATTAAACCAACCAAGCTCATAAAAGGACAAGGTTTAGCTAGACTGATGGCTGAATCCAATTGTAATGCTTTGGATATAAATTTTATTGCCCATATTGATGACCAGGAAGAGATGGCGACTCCATTGATCAGTGAAGCCTATCTTGACTCACCATGGTACTCAGATATTATCTTTGTACTTAAAAATTTACAAGCTCCTCATGGATTAACTAGAACTAAAGCTAGATTCATCAAACTTAAAGCAATGAGATATTGTATTCTAGATAATATGATTTATTGGAAAGAACAAAGTGGGATATTACTGAACTGTTTACTAAAATCAGAAGCTGACAAAATTCTTGGATAATTTCATGCAGGTGATTGTGGAGGACACTTATATTAGAAAAGTACAGTAGATAAGATTCTTAGAGTTGGTTTCTACTGGCATTCCTTATTTTCTGATGTGAAAAAATTTGTTAATTCATGTCACAAATGTCAGATTTTTGAAGGAAAAAGGAAGTTGTTACCTTTACCACTCAAACCTATTTCTACTAAGATGCCTTTTCAACAATGGGGTTTATAATTCATTGGATAAATTCACCCTCCATCCTCTAGCCAACACAAATGGATATTGACTGCCACAGATTATTTCACCAAGTGGATTGAAGCTATTCCTACTAGACAATCCACTGATTCAGTCATTATCTCTTTCATAGAAAACAACATTTTATCTAGATTTGGATGCCCACAGAAAATTATTATTGACAATGCAACTGCATTTAAATCTAAGAAAATGATTTCCTTTTGTCACAAGTACCATATAACCCTAGGCCACTCTACTACTTATTACCCTCAGGGTAATGGCCTAGATGAATCTTCAAATAAAAGCCTTGTGAGTATCATCAAAAAACTACTTGAAGAAAATAAGAAAACTTGGAATAAGAAGTTAGTCTATGCCTTATGGGCAGATAGACTTACTACGAAGAAGTCAATTGGAACATCTCCTTACCAGATTGTATATGGGATGGATGCAGTTTTCCCATCATCTTTAGGTGTTCCAGTAATGAAAATTATCCAAGAATCACAAGTAGAACTCAATGATATACAGAGAAGGATAAATCAAACTATTCATCTTCAATAGACTAGGCAAGAAATATATGAAAAATCTCAAGTCATTCAAGAGAAAATCAAGAAAATATTTGATAAAAGAACTAAATAATATGACTTTTCCATAGGAGATAAAGTGTTAAAATGGGATTTTAGGAGAGAAGAAAAAGGAAAGCATGGAAAGTTTGAATTTCTATGGAAAGGTCCTTATGTCATTTATGGGTACAGAGGTAACGATGCATTTTTTATCATAAATTTTGATGGAACAGACATTCCATAAGGACCAGTGAATGGTAGAATGCTCAAACACTACTATTCTTCTGAGTTAACTAATAGTTAGTCCTAATTTCCTTTTATATCATTGTAAATATCCATTGCGGTTTGTAGATTGGATTGGATGTTTTCATTCCAAAGTTGAAGCCTGGAGTGAAGGCCATAAGCTTTTAAGAGTAAAATGTCATATGTATGAGTTTTTGCAGAAAACAGAAGACAGTTACAGGATCATCATGGTCAAAATGGAAGGCTACTGATCTTAGAGTTCTTGGCATTTCACCAGGAAATACCATCCCCATGTGAAGTTGTTGTTAGGGTCCTATAAGTATAGGATTCATAATTTGGAATTGACTTATGATATTCTTGTAAAAATATGTACATACTTTGCTTTCTGCAAGTTGTTTTCCCATATTTTGTATAAAAAAAAGGGGGGGTAAAAGTCCTAAAAGAAAGATCAAAGGACTTGAAAAAAATAATATACCCTAAAGAAAAAGAAATAAAACATGAAAGTGTGCAAGTCCAAATGCCACTACTTTTTACTTTGTTACTAATGATTATGGCAGAGTGTCAATAAATGCCATAATCCATGATGAGTTGAACTACTTAATATTGACTTGTCATGTTTCAATTTTATTGTTGTAGAATAGTGAATAAAGATTAGTCAGACAGTTTAATCCTGACTAATTAGTAGATAGGTAGAGAATAATGAGGATCTCATCAGTTTAATTTGAGCCCTCATATGATATAAGGTAGATTTAGATAGTTTTTATTGCTTTCAAAAGAATAAAATGTTCAAGGTTGCTAGCTCAAATGCACCTGCAAAATGGAAGAAAAAATGTTAGATTAAAATTTGGGTAAGTAGAAATAAGTGGGAAAATTATTGTAATATTCATCACCAGGAAAAAATAACTAATTTCCCATCCCCTATAGTTATTATGCATTCTAGACTTTCAGTCAAAGAGGCTTAGAGCATTTCTCTGACTTCTGTTGGGACTAGACCTAAGGCTCAATGACTGTTAATTTGAAAGTGTTGAATTACTATAATAATCCCTAATTATCATCATTTACCCTACATTCATCCATTACACCTTCATAAGTAAAGACCTTTTACTTAATGAAAAAGAAAATCCCTTTTGATTAATCTCCTTCATTCATAAAAACATAAAAACCCTAAAAAAATATTATATTCTAGGTCAAAGTGGTCAAGTTATGAATGATAAAGCTTTTCTTTTTACATTATCACTTTACTTAGTCATATGAATATATTTCGGCGTTTTTATTGTCCTTGGTCATATTAACTTCTAAATTATTTATTAATTCCTTATAAAATACCTTATCCTATTAATATAGCCCCTTGTATTTAAATATTCCCAAAAACCCACTATTATAAGCTTTTTGCCAAAGTTAATTATCCACTTGTTTAAATAAAAAACCCCCATTATACCCCCTTTGGCATAAAACTAAAATTATATAAATAATCCCACCCCATATGGTTGTTAGACCCCTCCATAGTCTAAAAACTATATAATAAAATGAAAAATGTAAATATGACTTTCCAGACCCTTATGCCTTTGCAATATACTTGTAAATCTTTCCCCTCATCACTTTTTTAAACCAAAGTTTTTAACATTTTAAGACTAAGGTTATCACTCATTCCCCGATATGTAAAGCCTCAAGCTTTACATAAGTTAAACCCTTGGTTAACAAACCCTGCCTCACGCGCAAATTACCATATATATGAAATATGTTTTATATATATATACAAACCCTTTTAAACCATATTGCCGCATATAAGCCTTACCCTTTGGAAATAAAACCTTGGATATAAATTCATGTAATATAAAGGTTTTATTTCATATCCCAGCGCATAAAGCCGCCAGGTCCCACAACTTTCGACTGCAACTTCCAAACTCATCCCGATCGTTCGCTCCCTTTCCAAAGATATGACGGTGGACGATCATATGCGCGCTCACAAACCAAACGTTTGCCAAACGCCCAAACGAGTGTGAAATGAGCAGTTTCCCCATACCCCCTCCTATGACGTGTCACATTTTGATTGCGTCGTTTTCGTTTTGAGAAAAACCATTTACAACCTAAACCCAACGCGAAAACAGCTTCCAGTTTTTCACATTCACAAACAGAAAACCACTCTTGCCAGAGATTTGACCTGCATTTATTACAATTTTTAAATATTTGTATCAAAGGATAAAAAATTTGTTATAATGTTTATTAACGTTATTGTGCATTCCTGACTGTGAAGAGCCACCCAACTGTGCAAAAAAATCCTCTTTTGACTTATTTCCAGAGAAAGAACCCAACTTCAACCGTTGAACCACAGTTTGAAGACCATTTAAAACATTCTGGGCATTAGCGATCCAGACCCATCCTCAAGAACCACCAAAGCTTCAGAAACCATTTCGAATACCAAAATACCTGCATTCAAGGTATTTTTCGAAATTTCACCCGAAATTTCACAATTTGAACCGCCAATCGAACCAATTAAACTATAAAGACTAAAATTGCCCATCCTAGTGTATCCAAAACCTTGAAAAAAAAGGGAAAACCCTTGCAATTTTTTTTCCCAGAAATTTCCATTTACAGAAAACCTCATTTTTAAGTCAAATTCTCAATCCAAGACCTTTGAAAGATAAATTCCATGGTTCAAAAGGTTTTTTAAACCTACCGAATATCTAAAAAATCCCTTTTGCAGCCCCACTCATTCAGAAAACCTACGTTTTTTGTCTCAAACTTGTTGCCTGTGTCCTAAATTCCTAAATTGAGCACTGAATTGCCCACTGCCATCATCCTTGCCTATAAAATTTCTCAATTACCCTTTGTTGAAGAAAAATTAACTATAGAAAACTGTTTAATCTTGCTTTAGTTATCTCAGAATGACAAAAAAGAAAATAACACCTAAAGCTAGAAGCTCTAAACCTATCAAACTTGGAGGATCCAAACCTCCCAAGTCTGAAGCAGTAAAATCCCCAAAATCTACTCCTGCAATCACTACTAAAACCATTGTGACTATTAATCCTCTTCAACGACCAGTGTCCACTGAAGAAATCATCCCCTTGGTTGATGTAGATTATAAAATTTTAGACCCAGTGATAGAATTTAACTTATTAGAAGTTCATAATTGGTGTCATGAAAAGTTCCTAGACAAAGAAGAAATGCCTCTTTGGGATACAAATTTACCAGATATGTAGTCCCAGAAACACACCATGGTCAGGATCTGATAAGACTGTGCCAGAAGTATTATGTCCTAGACCAAAGATAAATTGTGAATGTTGATAGGGAGATTTTATTTTCCATCACTGCGGAGTCTATTAATGAAATGTTGCAATTACAGTTTGACCCTAGGGCAGACCCCTTATCCATTGAAGCATTAACATAGTTGTATTTAGGGTTATATTTCCCTAAAATATTCATGATTTTTCAGAACTTCATGCCTAGTCATGTGGATATTCCAAAGTTGAATCCTCCCTATTCCACTTCCAAGTTTCCAGAAGGTTCTAGGCATGTAATTTCTATGTTATCCTTCATATTGGGCTATTTCACTGATGAGTATACTGATGAGTCAATCCTTGGGTTTTTATCCACTTTGTCTCCTGGTGAGCCTCCTGCTGTGATCTTTGATTTTTCCAGGTTTATATCTGATTCCTTACACCATCAATTGACAAAGTTACCCACTGAAGGGGTATTTAGGTATTCTTCCTATTTATTTCATTTTTTCTTGTTCTCACAAGCAGATCACTTTCCAATAGCATTGCAAAAAATGAATGTAGAGGGTCAGCCTTTATCAGTTGTCTTTTGGACATCATTATTAAGAAAAGAAGGAAGTGAATACAGTTACATAGATTTCACAGATTTGTTCATCAAGCCAGCTATGAATTTACTACATAAATCAGAACATCCTAGGATAAATGAAGAAATGAAAAGGATATTACAGTTGTCAGAGCAATGTAAAATGGGAGATTGGTACTTATATGAGAAGCACACTGAATTAAGAATCTTTGGAACCAATCTGCTTCCATATAAGTTACCTAAGTTTTTTACTATTAGAGTCTTTGCTCTAGAATATTTGAGACAGGTTTTGAATGCTAATGCCATCAATTTCATGGCATCCAAAAAGAAGACCCAGTTCAAAATAAAAAATCAGATTGGTCCATTCATAGTAAATAACAGGGATGCTGAGAAAGAGATTATCAGAGCTGAAATTCCAAGTGATTTTCCCTTGGAATTATGACCCCCAAGGTCTTTTAAGCAGTATAAGAGTTAAGTGTAAATTACCTCCTTTTATACATGATTCAAAGCCTAATATTGAAAAGTTTTCTAATCAGACAGAATGGGATGAAAATACATTGGTTGATTTAGCTACAAATACACAGCCAACAGGAAAAATGGATACCACACTTACTGTGGTAACTTCTAAATAGCCAGAGTCTTCAAACAAAAGAAGCAGAGATGAGGGAGCCTACATAGCAAAAACTACTTCAGATACTAAGTTCAATCTCATCTGCAATAAAAGGCTAAGATTTGGTTCCATAGGGAAAGAAAAACCTATTGAGGTTGAAGAGGAACCAGAGGTCAACAATGATGAGGCCACTACAATAATTAAGGAGACTTTGACAGAGATTGAAAGGGAACAAGCAGCACGTAAAGGATCAGACACTCAGATGATTGAAAAGAAGGTTAATATAGAAGCTTCTTCCTCTCAAACAGGAGATGAAAAATATTTGGACATCAAAGAAAGATATAAGCAAATCAAACAAAGGAATGAGGAAATCAAAAGTGAGATTTATTCTCAATTTCTCAAACAAAAGCTAGGAAATCAGGACAAGTTTCTTACAGAGTTTGATTACTCCTCAAATAAGATGATCATGTCCTATTTACAACCAACTAATTCAACCCCAAAAACAGTGGTTGACTACAAAAAGATGAAATTTGAAGTAGACACTGAAAAAGTGCATGAATTGGATCAGATAGAATTCCACAGACATAGCTCTGAGATTCTATATTCCACTGTGGTGAAAAAGGCCATGAGTGTGACCAATTTGCAGAATACCATTTTCAACCTGCAAGACCAAATGAAACTTGACAAAGGCTCTTTATATGCAAAATATCTAAGGATCAAGGCCTTATAGGATTTGATTCTACAAATAGGAGTTGACCCATCAAATGTACAAGTTGTTGAAGTATTAATCAAAAAGAAAAATGATGATATTGTTGCTTTAAGAAAACAGTTAAACCTTCCTCAAAGTGAGCACCCACAGAGTAAGGAAATACTTCAAGAATATAAAGAGAAAGAAGATATAATGCAGTTGATCATAAAGCTTATTGCCCAAATAAAGGATATGGAAAGCTAATTGGATATACTGATGAAAGAAAAAGAAACTATGAAGGAAACTGATACTTCCACCATTCCTACAGTTATACCTATTATTACAGCTGTTATTCCTTCTACACTGGGAGAAAATTTAGCACCCAAAGAGCCACTGGAAACTGCAGTGTCAGTGCAATCAACTACTACCTCCAATACAGAATCCTTAACATCAAAGGTGCAGCAAACAAATGATGTAGGGAAGATTGTCAAAGAAATGGAAGAAATGACATTGAAAACCAATGAAATTAACAATTTGAAGAAAAAGATTCAGAATATGGAGGTATCTAAAAAAGCAGCATTGATTAATGCCAATAATTATGAACAAAAATCCAAAATACTTGAAGAGCAAGTCAAAAGCCTTCAAAAGGATTTGAGTTTCACTACACAGATTTCTGATATAAGAAATTAACTATGGGCCAATATAATTGAGGCTATACATCTTCAGTGGCCATCAATCCAGATAATATACGAACAGAGAGACCTCCTTCTAGCAACTCAAGTTGAAATACAAAAGACAACAGAAGAATTACCAGATAAACCAGCAGAGGCATTGAAGCTAATCACTTTCTTAAATAGTAAGAATAGGATAGAGCTAGAATAATTGAAGATACAAGATAGGACAGAGACTATATTGCAAATCAATAAAGTTTTGACAAAGAAAACTCTAATGAACAGTTTGAAAGAAAAATGTGATGCCATGAATTTTTCCATTACCAAGTTTTTAGCAAAGTACACTATGCTAAGACAAGCTGGCATTCCAGACAGTCATGTCTTTAATGATAAGTTGATGGATCAGAAAGAATATGACAAGAAGATAAGAGACCATGCCAAAGAATAAGTCAACAAGCCACTCCCACAGGGCTCTCCAACAGGGAAAGTTGTTCTCCAGTATATTGAAGACTTGTTTTTCCTTCAACATGAAATCAAGCATCTATTTGTTATCAAACCAAATTTTTCCAAGTATATTGATGCAGATGAGAACTTCAGAAAGCTCAAAAGTGTGAAAATACCAGATGTTGAATAATGGCAGAATTTTACAGATTTATTGTAGCAGCAAAGAAGCAGTCAGTCTGAGAAGCAAACAAATAAAACAGTTATTTGATTTTAATTTTTTACTGCTGAAAATTATCTTTTTACAACAGTTAAAGGATAAAATGTCAGTTTAAAGAGTATCAGGGTGAAAGAGAAGAGTCAAAGTGTATCATAAATAAAAGCAACAGTCAGCTAATTTTCACTGCTGTAATTTCCCTTTTTACAGTAGTAACATGATAAATAAATAGCGTGAAAGAGTATCAGGGATGAAGTACAATGTCAAAGAATATAAGTGGAAAGAGTATCAGTGAAGTCATATTCCAAAAGATATTTTCAAAACGCCAGCAAGCATGGACAACTATTCAACAAACAATTTTTGTTAGATAAGACATTTCTATATTTTCTAGATAAGAGGACAGCTTGCTAAAGTTGTTAAGCAGCTATCCCTCTTAATGTGTAAAGATATTTTATATTTCCTAGAAGTATTCCTACATCTCTCTAGGATATTTGTAATAAAAATTTGTATAAATACTTTAGTTTATGAAGTGTTTAGTGTGGAATAAAATTGCTAAGAACATTATAGACATTTTGTTGGTACATTGGAGGCTCACATGTGTTGATTTCAAAGCAGCAGTCTAGACAATAGCCAATTGGACTTCATAATTCAAGATTCATGCGATAATTTGAAGAGTAAAGTGCATCTATCTTGTCATTGTTTCCATTATGATTTACATACAATTTCATGTATGTTGTTCAATCTTAATGATTAATTAGGAAAATTACTTCAGGACTAGTGTAAGAACTCCCTGTCTTAACTACTTAATCATTTAAATGTTTTCTGCCAATTTCTAGTTTTAGGAATTCTTAATTTCTCCTAGTCCCGTTTGACCCCTGCCTCCTTCCTATTTTTCCGGATCAAAGGATCCTTCATTGCCCTTTATCCCGAAGCAAGCCATTTCATCAAAACAATCTATCCAAATCTCTGAGGATTATCTACCTTGCCCTGAATACATTAGCATCCTTTTGGCCTTGCCTTCTAGTTCTGCTTGCTAGAATTTGACTCAGAGCCCAATGGACTAGTAGATCCCTCTTTAATTTGTCTTTAAGTAATCTTATTTTCCACCAAACATTTCAAAACCAAAACCAATTGTTCTATCATATCTAGCCTAAAACATTAAACAAAAACAAAGTTGAATCATAAAAAGAGAGCCCTCTCTGAAATTTAGGAAGGCTAGATCCTAAATTTCCAAAGTAGGTTTGTGGTTACCCCTAGTTTTCTTAAACTAAAAATCAAAAGCCCACAATCTTTAGAAATTACTAGGGTGATAACTCTCCCCACTCCCACTTTCATTATTATTCTCAATAATAAATTGGATAATTTATGTTTCCTTCTCCTCTACTTGCTCTCTTTCTTTCCCTTAATTTGTTTCTCCTCCACTTTCAAAGAAAAATAACAAGCCTCTTGTAATGATTTCATCTTCGTTGCACAAGTCTTATTTCCAATGCATAGCTTGAAACCATCCACAAGTTTCATGTTTATTCTTCACTATATATTACAAACCAACTCTTAGAACTAATTATCAAAATTATTCAAAATATTATTGTATACATCTATAATCGTGCCTTAACTTCTCTACAATTCTCATCATTTTCAAAGCATAATCAAAGGTTACAAACTTACATGTTAATATGATGGCCATATTTTTCATTACTAAAATGCACATATCCTTAATATCCCATAGGAAATATTCACTCTCTAGGGGTCTTCAATCTCACTGAAATCCATATATTGGTAAATTTCTTCAATACACTCCATCAAATCATCTAGGTCTCAACATCTAGAAAAAATAGGGATCTCCATCTTCTACTCTTCCTCTAGTTCTTCTATTGGAACATACCATTCCTTTTCAGCTTTACTTTTGTATTTCTCTTTGGGAACTCTTCCCTTATGTGTCAACTCGATGGCATTCAATCTTTCCATCATCACCTTCAACATGGCTATAAGGTCATCATCAACACCTTTATCTTTCTTGTTATATGATCTGAATGGGAATATTATTTTTGTTGTGCTAAGATCCAATTCCGAATTTAAAGAAAGTGCTTGAGAATGATGAGTTTAATTGCAAGTTTAACATGAGTTTTTATGTGTTTTATGTGAATTTCATGAGCAAATTAACATAAATAAATCATGGAACAATAGCATCTAACAGACATAAACATCACCACAAAAAATCACTCAACACAATATGATGAAGGAGTTCACCCCGCCTGGGCTACGTCTCCTTGGTCCATCTTCCAATGACTTGGCCCTCTTCTATTATGCTAAAAAATGTGATTACATGTGTTTTCAATGCTCAAACAACTCTGAAACCTGTTCCATTAGCTCCATAATGCCCAAAAATGCTTGTCTAACCTCTTTTTGCATCGAATTTGGCCAAAAATTCGAGAATTTATGACTTCTCCTAGTTGCTCCACTATCAGTTCCACAAATTCCTCAAAATTTGGCACCATCCTACAAATCTTCTTGGAATCCAGCTAAATGAGCCTCGATTTTGCCGAAAATCGAGCGAAATTGTCGCCACGCTAATTTTCCCAATAGGTCCTAAAACCCAGATTTCTAACCATATACAATATGGTTCAATCAAAATTTTAAAAATATGCATTGGCAGTTAGCCTAACAGTAGGACTTAACTCCGGTTTTGGGCATAAGCGGCAGAGTCATGGACAATGCTAACGGTGTTGGCACCTGGCAGTTAGAGCTCCGTGGTGATCATGTTGCAAACTGTTGGGTTGAATGTTATGGTTAATGGTTACGAGCGGGGGTACGGGGCTATCCTCCCTCATGTGGTCCTGCCTCTGACGTTGACCAAGGTTGGGGCTATACCCCGACCCCCTCCCCCTAACACAAAAACTATACTAATACAAAACCATATGATTTCCCATATAGGTTCAGTCTCATATACATGGCGCGATGGTTTGGATTGGCGCTTGGTGTTAATTAGTCGTGGGTTCGACCCCCGCTTGCTCCATTCGTACTTAACCAAATATTTTGTGGCCTCTTGTGCTGCCGAGTCACGACCTCTGGTTGGTCCACATGGAAACATGTGGTTGGCCACAAGCCCAACCAATCAAAAATTGCCACAAATGAACCAATCCCATCATGCCACTCGACACCCAACCATAGGTTGAAGAAAATTTCGTTGACGATTCAACCTGCCACTATACATGCCCAGTTAATAGTACAGACTACTGACTGGGTTGTCCCTGTAATTTTTTTTCAAAATTTTGTCTATTTGAAAAAGTGGACATAACATATTTCTCAGAGCACACGGTGTTGGTTTTTCGTGAAACAAGTTGTGCCGGATTCAGAACGACGAGATCTACACAGTCGTTCAGGTTCCACACCAATCTAACAACTTTGATTTTTGAGCATAATTTTGAGCACCTGATCACTCCTCCCCACTGGAAGCTTTTGGAAACCAAAAGATCAATTTCAGTTGTTTAGCTGATTAGGGTACAATTCCCTCACCTCTCCAATCTTGATCCATTTTTCCTTAGAAGGATTTGTGCCTTTGAGCCCCACACGAAGGTAATCGACACTCCCTCTTTTTGATGTCCTTGTTCTTTTGTCAAGAATGGTATCTTGATGAGGCTCATTAAGGTATTCAGGAGAAAAGTCTTCAATAGAAGGAATCTGAACTTGTTCACCTTGATCTTCAATCAATGGAGGCTCATACAACCTCAAGTTCTCAACATTAACAATAGAGTAAATTTGCATGTATGAAGGTAAATCTAACTTAAAGGCATTTTCACCAATCTTTTCCAAATTTATGAAACGACCATAATGGATTGGTTTCAATTTTTTACCTTCCCCTTGAAGCCTCTCTTTTCTAATGTGAAGCCAAACTTCATCACCAACTTGGAACTTATGATCTACATGATGTTTTTCTTTCCTTTCTTTGTACTTTCCTTGGTTCTTTTCAAGCTGATCTTGAACTGTCTGATGTATCAATTGGATTTGTTTTATGAACTTCTTGGCTTTGTCTATGTCACTATGGCCATCAATAGCAACTTCCTTCCCAAAAATTAAATTCAATGGCGATCTAGGCAAGTATCCGAGAAATGCCTCAAATGGTGATGTTTGTGTTGAGGAGTGTTTTGCACGGTTGTAAGCATGTTGAATGTAGAGCAAGTTTTCATCCCACAACTTAGGATGATTGTTGCAGTATCCTTGAAGAAGATGTATGACTATTCGATTGACCACTTCAGTTTGACCATTTTTTTGCGGATGAAAGGTTGTACTCTTCTTCAACTTATTTTCCATCGAGTCCCACAAACTTGACCGAAAAGTCCCAACAAATCGAGAATCTCGATCATTAACAATAGATGTGGGAAAACCAAAATGAACCCAAATATGTTGAAAGAATGAGTTGTTTGTTCAACTGTGATTTGATTTTTACATGGGATTAGTATACACATCTTGTTGAACCTATCCACAACTACATACAAATAATCATGACGTCTTTTTTAATGGTTTTTTTTAAGAATTTTTTTTTTTTTAATTTTATGTTTTAATTTTTTTAACCTTTTTTGTTATTTTTACTTAAAATTTTGTCTAAATCATTTTAAAAAAAAAATCAAATGTCATTATGTTTGGATATAAATTTTCATAAAATTTGTTATTTTTCTAACTTTTTTTATTCAATTTTTTCATACAATACTGTTATTTAACATGTAAGATCCAAAAATATGTATTTTTTAAATTATATATATATGAAAAATGTGTAATTTTTGTTGAGTTTTTAAAATTATTATTAATCTAAAAAAATCATAAGTCGATTGTGAATATGAAAGTAGTATTACATAATTTTTATTTAATTAATGATTTTTTTGTAAGTTCGACAGTGGTGAGGCTACATCATGGCCATGTCTAAGAATAACACCCAAATAGGGCAGGGAATTGAACCAATGACTTAACATCTATGAGTGTTTTAATAGCGCACCGGATCATCGTCTATCCAAGACCCTGTAGAATTTTAATTATTGATTATTTATTTTGTTAATAAATTATATTTAATAAAGTCAAGTCTCACTACCACAACCAGTTGAGGATGTACCTCTTTAGCAAGGCAACCCAATAGCGAACCTCAAGGAGGTTATAGTGCCCTATGTTAGGGGGAGGAGACACGCTAAAATCCAGTCAGCTTAGGGCTAGTGTGGCGTAGGCCGAGTGCGATCCTCGATTGATTTCAACAGCTTACATGCCCCTGGGTCGTGGTTTTGCAAGCCATAGGTCAAGCGAATAAAACAGAGATCACTTGACAAAAAAAAAATATTTAATATAATTGAGAAAAAATTGTAAACATTTTCTTTTACAAGGGGGAAATTATTTTTTTAATTTTAAAAAAAATGCCATTTTATTCCAAAATATATTGAAAATAGACTATTAAAAGAAAGGGAAAAAAACAATTTAAAAAGAAAAAATATTAAATGAAAAAGTAAAATAAAACATTTAAAAAAATTTCCCATCGAGTAACTCAATTGGTGATCGAAGTAATGTGAAATCTGTGAAAACTGAGAGATCCAAGGTTAAAATCCTTCAATTGTGACCTGATTTATGGAGAGGAGGACAAGTTGTAGACCCCCAAAAGTTTACTAGTAGTTACATGTAAAACGTATTGTTGGGTTCCTCTCGGATACAAAAAAAAAAAACATTCAAAATGAAAAATAATAAGAAATTTTTAAATAAAAAGAGAAATATAAAAATTGAAACCAATAAAACATTTTAAAAATTAAAATAAATGATTAAAAAACTGAAATTAAAATTTAAAATATATATATATATATATATTTATTTAATTATTTAAAAAATTATTAATATATTAATAAAAAATAAAAATAAAAAATTTTAAATTTTAAAATTATTAACTAAAAAAATTTTAAAATTTTGTAATTTAAATTTTTAAAAACTATAAATAAATCAAAGTAATAAATTGAAATATATATATATATATATATATATATATATATATATATATATATATATATATATATATATATATATATATAAACAAAAAATATGGCAAGGGATCATGTCGAACATTTCCCTTCCCCGCGCATCACAACATTGCACTATTAAAAGAATGGGAAAAAACAATTTAAAAAGAAAAAATATTAAATAAAATAAAACAAAATAAAACATTTAAAATTTTTCTAACACAAGGGGCAAAATTCTTCTAACACAAGAAAAGTGCACTATCTTCAAAACAATGCTAGAGAGATCAATTTAGAAGGAGAAAGTTGGTTCCCAATGCCTCAACAACCATGAGTTAAAAAATATAATCCAAGGTGCTCTTAAGAAGTGCAAAAGAGCAAAAAATAGGAAATCAAAATAAAATTGTTTTCCTGTAAATGTGTGGTTCGATGATGAATTCAAAATGGCAAGGAGAACCTTGAAAAAGGAAGGAGAGGGGAAGATGAATGTAAGTTATATAAGGATATTTATAAATAAATAAAAAATACGAGTTCATGCAAACAAGGCAAGAAGAGTTGATATATCTAGGCAAGAATAAACCATAATGTTTTTTGCAGGAACTTCAACCAAAGAAGAAGCAATTTGAAAATAATAGTACAACCAATCAGTGGTTTCACTATACAAGACAACTCTATGAAAAGGTATTAGAGGTTGAACCTCCTCCCAGGATCAACACAACTGCAAAGCTTTTCACAGTACAAGAGGTGGAGGCAGAAATTAAAAAGTTGAAAATAGGGAAGGCAAAAGACTTGGTTGAACTTCAAGAAGAATATCTAAAGTGGGGAATGAACATTTTGGCACCGCACATCATGGAAATATTCAACAACGTCATTCAGCAAGGATTCCCAAGGGATTGGATAACTAGTCTAGCAATACCCCTTTTTAAAAGTGGAGACATTATGATCAATCCTTTTTTTGCAAAGCCTTTCAGCGGCATGGTAGAAAATAGAATCAGTAAGTGGGCAGAAGTATAAGAAAAGTGGGAAAAAGGGCAAGCAGGTTTTAGGCCAAAGCATTCTACAGCAGCTCATGGTATCGCGTTGAGACAAATTGTTGAAAACGTTTGTGGGGTCAAAGAAGAAGTATTTTGTTGTTTTGCTGACTTCAAAAAGGCATTTGACATGGTCCCTAGAGATAAGTTGTGGCGTAGAATAGAAGAACTTGAAATTCCTTTACAATATAGATTTGTTTTCCCTAGGCTTTATGAAGAGGTGAAAGTCAAAATTAGAACTTCAACGGGCATTTCATAAAGTTTTAGAAGTGACATCGAAGTCAAACAAGGTTGCCCTTTATCCCCTACCATTTATGGTTTATATATTGACAAATTGGAAGAGTGACTAAATTTGCAAGGTGAGGATGGTGTTCAGTTGGGGGAGTTTGTGATAAAGCTTCTTCTATGTGCCGATGATCTTATATTGGTTGCTAAATCGTCTCATGGATTGCAGATGCATCTATATTCCCTTGAGAGTTTTTGTAAAGCAGTGGGGATGCAAGTCAATAATAGTAAGACCAAAATAATTATTTTCTCTAATAAAAGGAAGCAAGGTCAACATACGTTCTTCTTTGAAGGCAACATCCTTGAATAAGTAAATGAATACAAGTACCTCGGTACCGATTTCAACAACAAACTTAATTGGGAGGATTGCAGAAAGAAAATAATTTTAAGAGGGTGGAAAGTATTATATGCACATCAAAACAGATGTAGAGAGGCAGATTTATGGGATTGGAACATGATTAAAGTACTTTTTGGACTCCTAGTTTGTCCAGTGATATTATATCGATGTGAATTGTGGGCTAGCAACATCCCTATTTCAAAATGGAAACAAATTGAAAAAATCCAAAAACGCTTGATCATGACCAAATTCAAAATAAACAATGTTACCGATGAAATAGGTAACCTCATTGCTACCTACTTTTTGAAGTATCAAGAAAAACACCTGATTTTGAAAAAGTGGCGATGCAGAATCAAGAAAAAAAAAATTGAGCATGTTTTTGGCACTTTAAGTTTTTTTCATTTTGTTTTTTTTTTTTTTTAAGTGATGTTTTTTATGTCGATTTTGAATAGTGGTGGTGTATCATCACCAACGTTTTTTTATAGGATTGATTTTGACACTATAGATTTTCTAATGTCTTCTTCTTCTATGAGATGTTTATTTTTAAGTGCATTTATGTACTTGTGTTTTAAAAATAAAAAAATATTTTTTTTTAAATAAAAACTTGTAATGATATCTTCACTTTTTCACATACATAAAAGATGGAAAAAGGGTCAATATTCTAAAGTTTATATTTTCTACATGTTTATGTATTGTTAAATAATTTTTCAATACACATCAAAAAATTGTCGCTAAAAAACCAATATTTTGAACCATATGACAAAAAAATACAATTTTTCAATATAAATACAATGCAAAAAATACACTTTTACAGAGTTTTTGTTGGAAAAAACATGTTAAATAAACTAATTTTTTGGGAGAATCTTAACAAAAAAACTTAAGAAAACAACATTTTTATTGAATTTTATGTCAAAAAATAATAGCAATGACATGTTTTTTGCAAAAAAAAGGGTTGTTCTCATAAAATAACAAAGTCTAAACATTACAAGTAAAACTGATTAATAGTTCTAAAAAATAAGCTTTGTTTGCAAACATAACTTAAACATCATCAACAATATCAACTAATACATCTTCAACATCATCTAGAACAACATTGATGGCTTCTTCCACAGCATTTTCTTTTTCATTTTGACCATTGTCGTCTTCTAATGGATCTTTCATCTCAGCAAATCTTCCAAAGTGTCCCTTTCCAATCATTCCATATAATGGTGGTTGAGGTTCCTTTGCTTTTTTTGCCACACGTGATTCATTAAAATCTCCTTTTCTCAAACCAACTTCTTGCTTCGCATCTAGAAGGAATTTAAGAGCATTAATTCTTTGTTGAATAAATTTGCATTGAACTGGGTCTTTCTCAATGGCAATGCAATTTCTTCCTTTTAGTAGGCAACATGCTAGTGTTGTACCTAATCATCAAACACAAAAAAATAAGTAAGAAAATTAGTATGGAGACATAAAAAGTAAAAAAGACAATATTTAAATTTATATTTGTATAATAAAACTTACCTGAATCTGAGAATAAATCCAAAACCCATTCTCCTTCATTTGAACATAGATCTATAAGATATTTAATCAATGCTTGTGGTTTTTGATAAATGTTAACTATATCTCTTTTTTCATCTTTATCCTCATATGTTAGTTTTCTTACAACTGCATCATAAACCAATACTTGACTATGACTCTTCCCATCTACTCAATTCATAATAATATGCTTATAGCTATCGTCTTTTGTCCAACATTCAACATGGATGAACTCACAATCATTTATAATAGGCTGATCTTCGGAAGAAACAATATTTGACTTTTACCTGTAACATAACATAGTAAAAGTTCAATTAAATTTTACATGAATAAAAAAATTTAGGAGGAATCAAACATACAATTTCAAAGTCTTACCATGTAAGTTGCATCCTTGAGTTTGCTTTAATCTTGAAGCTTGTTAATAACATTGGAAACTGTGTGTCTAAATGAAATGTCACAAATCGCCAAAGTGGTGATGTTGTCACTTCTTGAAAACCCGTAACCACTTTACTAAAAGCTTGATAAGTATATGGTTCTCTATCATATTCAATGTCTGGGAAATTGAAACCATGAGGAATATCTGCAATAACTATTAAGAATAACTTCATCAGGTGGTTTGCCATCAAGGACAACACATGTCAACAGTCGCATGTCTTCATCTTCATTTAGTGGGTTGCCATCAAGGACAACATTCTGCATCATATTTCCAACAATTATTTCATATTGGATACTGTCGAGCCCATTCCAAATGTAATGATTAAGAGTAGGATCAAGTTCAACATTCATAAGGTGCTTCTTTCTCATATTTTCCAACTTAATTTTTTCTATAAAGCTTTTGTAAGTATCTAGTACTCCATTTCCATCCTTCTTAGACATATTTAATGACATATTAATATATATGTATAAGTAATAAAATAAAAATAGTTTAAATATGAATAAAATGAATGTATAAATCAACATACCTTATTCAATGCAATACAAAAATCTTTATGTGTTGTTGTAGAACTTGCTTCTCGGTAGTGGCGCAGAACATCATCCCAACTGTCTTCATTCAACATTTTAACCATATGTTCTTATATTTTCATAAAAAAACTTATGTTTGAATAAATCAAGTTAAAACTGTTAATATAGTGACATGTATAACAAATTCTACCAACAACATTATGTTTTATTTAAAAGAAAATGATAATGAAAGTAAAATAAGCAATAATTCAAGGAACTTACTTTTGAAATTCTGCACATATTTCTTCCATTGATAATTCACCTGACTTCGCATGGGCTAGTACTGACTTGACTAGTTTCTCATCCTTCACACCTTGCATTGTTCTCCAAGGTGTGATAGTCATATCCTCTGGAAGTTGCTTCATTTTAGGACCTGTCTTACTATTGGTACATATTATGGGTTTACCCTTTTTAACCTTTTGATTTTTTATGGAAATATTCTCCCACCACTCAAAAATATCATCAATCAAATCCCATATCTCTTTAGTTCTAAATGCCAATTGAAAAATGTTATCCATGCTTCTGAATATATTTGAATGCATTTTCCCATATTTTTCTTTGATTTTTTCATCAATTTGATAACCTGTTTCCATTAAACATTCCTTCTGAAATGTTAGAATAACTTGTGCCTTATCCCCACCACATTTTGCTATGAATTCATTATGAATAAATCTGACCCTTTGGATGAAATTCATTTTCATTCTGTACTCATAATTTTCATGACGATCCCATGCTAATAAATTTGATTCTATTTCTATTTAGCCAACGTAAATGATGCATTTCACTATTTGAAAAAGGTAGTTATTGGGATATTCCTCAATCAACTGTCTTTTAGCCTCTATCGAATGGCCTGTTTTTTGGGAACCTGACGTGGATCGACAAGAACCAGATAATCCACCACATGCACATATGGATTGAACCTGAACAACGTTTTTAGATTATGTACATGTAGGTGATGGGCCTTTCTAATTTCATATTGAGATTGTCCTTCATTTGGCCTATAAAATTGGTTGACATTAAGCTCAAATGTTTGGCCACCAAGAATTAATTTATTCTTCCTCAACTCATATTGAATAGCATTTTGTTTTGTTTTAATAATGCCATCCTCTAACTTAGCACTTAGTGTTGTGATTTCTCTACTTTCGTTAGAGATTTCAGTTTTTTCTGCACTGCTGCTCATGACTTTTACAGGTTGACCAATATTTGATTTCCTATTCTTATTGTTTAACATATCAGCTCTTTTATAAACGAGCTCTTCATCATCAGGTAAAAGAGAGACATCTTTGGCCATTTTTCTTTTTGGTGTCTGATTTGTTTTCTCCTTTTGCACAATAGTTCTAATCTCCTCCTCACTAATTCTATCATAATTTTCAGTTTCATATTCCACATATTCAAAAGCAACATGTTTAGGTTAACTAGATTGACCCACCTTAGTGACTCTTGGTTGATCCCCTCTTTGTACTATTGCAATGTCACGAGCTATTGATCTTTGCTTCAATCTCCTTTCCTCTACTTTGTCTATGTGGAAAGTGTTGATCACATTCATAACATTTCACTCCATATAATAAATACCTTCAAACATGTTTGAAAGACTCAGAACGAAATCCTATGAAACAAAATAAAACATGTTAATGATCAATAATTTATAATAAATTGAATGATCCTTACGATAATGCATAGAAGAAATAAAAATAAGCATAATTACAATGTTATTTTCAATCTTTCTTAATATTTCTTCAGAAAACTTTGTGGATATTTCATTTGTGTCATACTTGACCTTTGATAGACGATATCTAACCTTGTCACGTTTATTAGTCTTCCTTACAAGAACATAAATAGTGTTTGTATTCGGGACCATACATATGTCTCGTACTCTACCCATCACATCATATGGTTCATTTAAGTCAATCATACCACAAAACAGGTAGATATGTATACCAACCTCTATTTCACTGTCTTCAAGATACCATGAGAAATCAATTTGATCTATTTCCTCGACGTTCTTCCAATCAGAAATAAGCTTTAATGAACCTAGTGGCCCACTTGCTTGATTTTTATTAGTGTCTGCAACAATGTCCTTATTGCGTCCAGCAATATCCATAGTGCGTCCAACTACAACTTTAGATTTGGGTGTTGTATCCATAGTGCGTTGAGCTGCAACTTTAGATTTGAGAGTTGCTGCCCTAGGTGCAGAAACATTCACAATTTTTTTTTTTGATGTCATCTTCCTAATAAAAAGAAATATATATATATATATATAGATTAGTTAATGAGAAAATATTTAATCAATTTTATTTTTTTAAATTTGCCAATATAAATTTAAATTTACCGAAAAATAATGTCTATAAAATAAATTAAAAAACAAAATTTATTTGTAAAACCAAATAAATTGAAATTAAACCAATAAAATTAACTATAGAAAATTTTCATTTAAAAATAAAATATTAAAAATCATATTTAGATATATGTATATATATCTATATAATATGTTTTAAATACATTTTATAAAAAAATTAAAATTTGTTTTAAATTGTATAAAATAATTTTAAAAAAATAAACATATTTTCAAATAGAGTTGTCTTTAGTGTGATTTTTTGAAGTTTCCGGTGTCGGAATCCGGCAAATAAATTTGAGGTGAAATCTTGATTTTTGTTATTTAAACTGGTTTTTTGACTATATATATGGATTCAACACCCCAAAAAACCCCTAGAGCACTCCAATTGTGCAAAGTCACTCATCAAACTTCTGTTTTCAATGAATTCCTATAGGATTTTAGAGAAACTAGACTGAAAAAATCCACCAAAAAAACTTTCAAAAAGTCGCGATAAAGACAACTCATCTTCAAACTTAATTTTTTGTTTAATATTTAAAAAGAACACAAAAAAAATATTTACTATTTAACAGATGTTAATTTTATTTTTTAAGCTAAAGAGTTTATTAAAAAAAAAATGAATGTTAATTTTTAGTTTTAATTTTAATTGTGTTGTTTTATTAAATATACACATAATAAATTATATTTTAAAATTTAAATATAATGAATATAATTAAAGCATATATGTTAAAAAAAATTAAAATTAAAATTTATAATGTTTTATTATATTTTAAAATTTAATTTTAAAATTTAAAATTTAATTTTACAATATTGATATATACACTATTTATTAAATTTTAAAAATTTTAAATATAAAATAAATTTTAAAATTTTAAATTATTATATTTAAAACACAAAATTGAAATTTTAATATAAAACATTATAATTATTTTAAAAATTTTAAAAACTTGATATTTAATATTTCAAAACAAAAAATTTATATTTTATATTTAAAAAAATTTTAAAAAAAATCATTTTTTATAAATTTTATCTTATATTTAAATTAAAAAAGAAAAGAAAAAAATATTAGGTTTGTTTTCACATCCGCTGGGGGCCAGAGGCCGGCCATACGACATTGTGCCCAGCTGGGCTGCCATCCATGGTGCTGCTCGGCTAGCCTCCGGCCCCCGGCTGGGCGAAGGCCAATTGGACGATGCCGTGGAGGGCTAATAATCGACCTTCACCAACTGGGGGGTCAGAGGCCGGCTGGGCAACCCTCCACGGCACCATCCGGCCAGCCTCTGGCCCCCGGATGGGTGGAGGTTGATTCCTAGAATTGACCTCCACCTAGCCGAGGGCCGGAGGCCAGCAGCGCGATGCCATGGAGGGCTTGCCTAGCCGGCCTCTGGCCCCCGGTGGGCGGTAAAATAATTTTATTTTTATTTTTATTTTTTTAAATACAGAAGAAATAAAAACCATATAATGAATTATTTTTTTTAATTTTTTTTTAAAATCTAAAACTATTATTAAAAAAAAAGTATTTTTTAATATAAAAAAAAAAACTATTCAATAAAAAAATATGTTATAGAACAAAAAAATGAAAAAAATTTAAAAAATATAATATATAATAAAATAATATAAAAAAATAAAAAATATGTTTTAAAATATAAATAAACAAATATATGAAAAATTTGATTTTCAAGTTTTATTTTTTTAAACCTAAAACAATTGTAATTTAAAATATAAAAAAACATTCCAGATGTAGGGGAGATATGAGCAAGTGGCGGTGGCTGGCACAAGGCTTGACACTTGGCCATGCCACATGGCCATCCTGGAGGGTTGTACCACTGCCTTTAACATTCACTGCGAGGCGCTTTCAAAATTCAATGCTCCCACACTCTGCTTTAACTTTGGCTCTGCAACTTGTCCATCCCATCCTTCAATGGCACCACGTCCCACCTCCATAACTATTTCATTCGCCTGACATTATTTTTCCATGTCTTTCACTTCTGCTCGATTCTTGAGCTCCATAGATTCACTGCTCCATCTCCGTCTTCGGCTAGCCAAGTTGTCGTCCATTGTTGAAAGCCATCCATTTTCTCATTGTGCTATTAGCCCCTCGCCTTCCCTTTGCACTCACAATCACTCTAGTGCAAATGCTAATTGGTCTGGCTGTTGCGCGAATTTGCCGTGCTCACCTTCCCATTTCCCACACTTTCCCTCCTACTCGCCCTCCCAGTCACTTCATTCGCCCTCCATCCCAAGCATGCCTAGATGGCACCTTATGAGGTGTAGGTGAGGCAGAGGAGAGGTGCAGGCTCTCGCTCGCCTCTATCCATTCACGAAGAATGCGACTCCATGCCTCTGACTGACAATGTGGCTCAATTTCATTCTGACAGCGTCTTGGACAATCCAAGAATCATTGCTACTATTTATATTGTGTTTCAGGAGGAGCAACCCAGTGCCACTAGCTCTGGCTCCAGAAAGCGCATGAGGAAATCCACCATCTCCATGGGGCCTCGTTAAGATTCTAGAAAATGTGATGCCTTACCCGTCAAATGTGGTTCGCAGTCCTATAGCAGCAAGGCCAACGGCAGTGGGAGTTCTACACATTCGAACAGGCCGCTGAAGAAAGGCTACTCAACATCCTCTCCTAAGCACACTGCTCAGCAGTCCAAAGGAGACGATGATGATTCCGATGAGGAGTACAGATGTCCCATAGTGGAGGGGCCTCCTCCAACACATCTTGACAACTAGCCTAATGGGCATCCATGGCATTGACAGGTCTCCTTACCTTGTTATGGTCAATTTTAATGCTTTGCTGTATTTTTGGGACAAGTTGGTTGTAAAGGATTTTTTGTATAGATCTTTGATAGCTGGTTTCCCATCTATGGGCAGCATACTCTGGGCCGGTTTCCTCACGAGGGACGGTCTCTTTTTGGTTTTTTGCTCAAGACTCCCTCCGGAATTGGATAGTTATGCAGTTCTGGAGATAAGTCGGTCTCTTTTTGGTTTTTTTCTCAAAACTCCCTTCGGAATTGGATAGTTATGCAGTTATGGAGGTAAGTCACGCTTTGTAAACCATGTTTCATATTAATAGATTAGTCCAACTTAGAAAAAAAATTAAATTAATTTTAAAAATATGTTTTAAAATATAAACAAAGTAATATATGAAAATTTTGATTTTTAATTTTGATTTTTTCAACACAAAAACAATTATAATAAAAAAAAAATTGTTGTTTAATATAAAATATAATACTCTACAATATATATATATATATATATATATATATATATATATATATATATATATATATATATATATATATATAGATAGATAGATAGATAGATAGATAGATAGATAGATAGATAGATAGATAGAGGATTTAAAAAAAAAAAAAAATTAAATAATGAAACCACCAATATATTTATAATAAAAAAAAACAAAGAGGTTTAATATAAAATAAAACTATTTATTCTCTTTTAAACAAAATAAAATAAAATATCTAATAATACTTCTAAAAATAAATTTTCAAGTTAAGAAATAAAAATAAAAAAAAATTTCTCTTTTCAATTTTTCCAGTTGCACTTTGAGAAAAAATAAAAATAGAATAAATATAACTATTTTTTTATGTGCATGGTCATTTTATGGTTTTTTTCTGTCTAGATGAACTTATAAACCCTAAAAAAAGAAAAAAATTCTAAATTTTTGCCCTAAAAACCCTAAAAAATTGTGTTTTTTTTTCCATTTTCTTCACCAAAAAAATATAAAAAAATTATGGTTTTCGAATCTAAAAACCTTAAAAAAATCGTTTTTGAACACAAAAACCATGAAATTTTTTTTTTCCCCAAAAGTGTCTTTAAATGGATAGAATAGAAGGAAAACTAACTTTTGAAATGCAAAAAACTCCTGTCACCAGTGCGAACACAACGCCTCCACAAAATCACCAATAGCAACACAACACCTCCAATGCAAATGCAATGCCTCCATGAAGTTACCAATGCCAACACAACACCTCGAGAAAATTGCTCCAACAAAAACCAGAAAACTTGATGTGATGTGATGAATAGAAACAATGATTCTTATTATATAGCGAATATTGTGTGATTGGTTTACTGTTTAACGAATGTGGGATTAAAGTTTAAAATTTAAGATATTTACATGCAGTTTATTATAGTTAATATTATAGTTAAAATACTTAATATTTGCATGTAGATATCATAGTTAATATTTTATTTAATATTTACATGCACTGAATGTTAAATAATTCAAATATAATCTGGGATTAAAATTTAAAATTTAAAATATTTACATGTAGTTAATTATAGTTAATATTATAGTTAAAATAGTTAATATTTTCATGTAGTTTTCATAGTTAATATTTTAGTTAATATCTACATGTATTGAATGTTAAATCATTCAAATATAATCTCATATTAAAATTTAAAAATTAAAATATTTAGATGTAGTTAATTACGGTTAATATTATAGTTAAAATAGTTAATATTTGCATGTAGTTATTATTGTTAATATTTACATGTAGTCAATCTTAATTCGTTCAAATAAGAAAATTATTTTAGTTTGGTAGGCATGCATGAAAGGAATATTTTGTGGATATTTTGAATAGAAAGTATGGTCAAATATTTCAAGGCCAACAATTTATTAAGAAATTTTGAAATATATTTTAGACGAATATAATGTAGGTTTAAAATTTAAAATTTAAAATATTTACATGTAGTTAATTATAGTTAAAATAGTTAATAATTGCATGCAGTTATTATAGTAATATTATAGTTAATATTTACATGTAGTCAATGTTAAATCATTAAAATAACAACATTATTTTAGTTTGGAAGTCATGCATGATAGGAATATTTTATGGATATTTTGAATAGAAATATCGGTAAAATATTTCAACACAAACATTTTATTAAAATGTTTTTAAATACATTTTTTGACGAAGATTTTGTACGAAATATTTGAAACGGAAATTTTGGAGGGAAAGTTTTTCGAGAAATGTTTTGGGGGGGGGGGGGGGAATTTGGAGGGAAATTTTCAGTCTTTAAGCTATATATTGTAATTGGGAGAGGCATTTGTATCATTCAACATATTCTTGTTGAAAGTCATGGTTTATTCGGATAGCGGAGTTTTTCTTTTTACAACATTAACATCTTCATCACACAACAACTCTATTAAGATTGATGAATATAACAGGAGTTCATTCATCATGAATGGAGAGTCAAAAAATCGACTTGGTCGTAATCCCAAGGATGATGAGAACATAATTGATGAGGTGCAGCAAAAAGATATTTTTGTAAATCGAGAGTTAGTTATTCCACTTACTCTTAATCCTAAGGATTATGAAAGCAACAGTGATGAAGGGCGTGATGAAGAATTTCCAGTGTCAAAATTTTCACTTCATCCTAATCCTAAGGATTATGAGGGCACCATAGATGAAGGGGGAGATGAATAATATTCACTTCATCCTAATCCCAAGGATTATGCAAGCACCACAGATGAAGAGGGGAATGAAGAATTTATAGAGTCAAAATATCCACTTCGTCCTAATCCTAATGATTATGCCAGCACCACTGATCAAGAGGGGAATCAAGAATTTTGAGAGTTAAAATTTCCACTTCATCCTAATCCTAAGGATTAATCCAACACCACTGATGAAGAGGGGAATGAATAATTTGCAACGTCAAAATATCCACTCTGTCCTAATCATAATTATTATGCTAGCACCATTGATGAAGAGGGGGATCAAAAAATTCCAGAGTCAAAATATCCACTTCGTCCTAATTGTAGGGATTATGCTAGCATCACTGATGAAGAGGGGAATGATAAAATTCTAGAGTCAAAACATCCACTTCGCCCCAATCCTAAGGGTTATGCCAACACCACTAATGAAGAGGGAAATGAAAAATTTGCATCGTCAAAATATCCACTCCATCCTAATCCTAAGGATTATGCGAGCACCACTGACGAAGAGGGGGATGAAAAAATTCCAGAGTCAAAATATCCAATTCATCCTAATCCTGAGGATTATGCAAGCACCATATATGAAGAGGGGAATAAAGAATTTGTAGAGTCAAAATATGCACTTCGTCCTAATCATAATGATTATTCTAGTTCCATCGATGAAGAGGGGAATGAAGAATTTGCAGTGTCAAAATATCCACTTTGTCCTAATACTAAGGATTATGCCAGCACCACTGATGAAGAGGGGGTTGAATTTCTAGAGTCAAAATTTTCACTTCATCCTAATCGTAACGATTATAAGATCACCATTGATGAAGGGGGGCATGAAGAATTTCCAATAAATATAGATTCCAGTATTCACTTATTCCTAATCCTAAGGATTATGAGAGCTTCAAAGTGAGGAAGGGAGGGGGAGCAGATGAAGAAATTTTAGTGAATAAAAATTCAAAGCTTCAACTTATGCCTAATCCCAAGGATTATGAGAGCACCAAATGAGGAAGGGGTGGATGAAGAGTTTTTGCAAATGATAATTTTAGAGGCACAGATCTGAATATTGCATTTTCTCCAAGTGACCATTTCCAAAGACACTCATATTGAAGAATTGAATCCTCTTAGGGAAGAATTTGAGCATGGGTCAAGATGGCAAGAATTCCTTTTGAGTCAAGCTACAAAAGTGTCACATTCTTGTGAAATTTTTCTTCAATTGATGATGATAAAGAAAATTTTCCAGCAATGATGTTGATGAATTTCTTTAACTATGTTGAGGATAATGATAGTGGGGATAATATTCCTCCTAATGGTGATGAAAACCATTTACAAAGGATGATGGAATCAAGGAAGTCTTGCAAGAAAATATTGCAACTAGGAGTAGGAGTAGACCTCATATCAATCCAAATCATTCCAAATATATTGGTAAAAGGAAAAATATCTCACAAAAAAAAATTTATGTCATTCATTTGATTTCAAGTGAATGTTGTCGAAGGGATTTCTCAAAAATATGGATTTTAAACTTTGTTTTGGAGAAAAGGAAAACATATATGTCAATTATAAAGCATGCAAAATTCATATATTTAGTATGCATGCAATCTACACTAGCAAAAAGTTATGATTATCATATTGGGAATGTATTGCTTTGTAGAAAGGGCATTCAAAATGTTGCATTCAATTGGTAATTGTCATTTTTCAAGAATCCGAGATAGATTGGAAAGGGATTCCACATATTATTCAGAAGCATGTTATAAACTAGGAGGTGGGGCCATTTGCAAATACCGGCACATGATGGATGAAGGACTTATTTTCAAATCATGGAGAGTGTATGCCAAATAAATACACAATACATATTCCGTATAATTTCTTGCAGACGAGAAATATTCATGTTATACAAAGATTATGCGTACGTTTGTTGAAGGAATTGGTAATTTTATTACATACTTTATTTACAAAGGATATGGAAAAATGAATTCAAAATTTTCGTATTCCTAAGAAGACAAAGATGGGGATTTGTAGCACATGTGCTTCTCTTAAAGCAAAAAGAGATAAATGTCAAGGGGCGTAAAGAGGTATGTGTTCAAAACATTTTTTAAAATTTTATACTTATCAACTATGAAAATATATTATTCATATGTTTCTTTTATTTTATGTACAGATTCCATTGTCAAAGAACTTCAAGACCATCACAATAAGCAAACGAAAGAAAAGAAAAGTTGTATAAACATCAAAGAAGTGTTATGATCATCCAAATAAATATCCTGGGATTGATAATTGATGGTATGGAAAGAAAACACTTCTTCCACATTTTTTTCCGCATGCTGTGCAAACATGAAGAAAATTTCATTCATTTCACTTGGTTGGTTGTATGGTATTTAATGAGAAGATGTTTCCAAGAGTTTTCTTCACAACTCCAAATATTCACACGATGGAAATCAAGCCTCATAACTATAACCATGATGTGGTTACTCATTGGTCCGGGATTCTTCCCGAAGTTTTGTATTTACAATTAGACAACACAAGTCGTGAGAAACAAAATAAATTTCTTGGTATCTAAACATGCCTATGAATTGGGGATTTTGAAAAGGATAAGTGTTTGTATTTATTCCTAATTAGCGAAAGCTAATTGGAATATTTGATTTTGTTAGTTTTACGTCTATAATTTGTAAATAAATAAAAAAGTGAGTGAAGAGGGTCTAACTCACTTAAGTAAAATAAGACATCCACCTAATAGCACAACGTTGTGACTTAAGTGGGAGTCAAGGGGGGCCTAACACCATGTAGAGGAGGGGGGCCTATGTACACTCTAGAATTTTCTACGGGCTTCTGCACATATATGGATGAGTATGTGGAGGAGAGAGAGGCTACGTTGGGTTTTGCAGGGAAACCAACGTTATAAAAGATGGAGGAGCCTCCTCATTTGATTCATTCTTGAGTTGATGATTTTTGAGTGAGACATTTGTCTTCTTGAGCACACTGGCTCTTTAGCCTATCTACAACACTGTTTAGTGCATCGAGTGTCTCTGGTCGGATATCTCGCCCTTAGCCCTAGGGGACTTTGAGTGCCTTCTCGGGCAAGGCTGGTTTTTCAGCATTTTGTGATTTGTTTTATTGTTTGGGTTTGTTGCGGAGCTGGATCTTATAGAGACTGCACAATCACTGGGAGAGAGGATGCAGTCCATTATGGAGGAGCTTCGGATTGGGGTTTCTGTAGGTGATTTAGCTGGGATCTTGAGTAGAGGGTCATCCTTTGCCCATAGGAGCCTTTTTTCAGAGTTTGAGGTATAATTCCAGCTATTTCCATCTAGCCTCTGCATAGTGCCTTGGAGGCTAGCGTAATTCACTAGGGAGGAAGTGTCTGGTGATTTTCAGGGTTGGCCATTCTTGGTATCATTTCTTGATTTTGTCCAGGTTTTTGAGGAGAGGAGGTTTTCCAATTTTTAGCTTATTTTGGCAAGGGGATCAGCCCCTAATCTTCAGTCCATTCCAGCAGTAGCAGCTACACGACATTTTTCTAGCAGCTGGGACGCAGTTCATAGAGCAGCCATTTCTAGTATTCTCTAAGAGTGTTTTCTCACTTGCCTTGAGCAAGATTAGGTGCCATCACTCTGATCGCCTATTGTACTTCATTATATTTCTTAGATTAAAAAAATGGCTCAACATTTCCTCTCTATGTTTTCTGGATGAGTTGTCGTATTTGCCGTATTCTCTTTATATGAGCGTTCTAGTTCTATACCACTTGGTGCATTTATCTTTCACTCTTAGACAAAGCCTAGAAAGGGCCAGGTAGCCTCTGGATCTTGTCCTCTTTTCAGAGGTGAAATATCCGGTAAATGCCCTCCCAGTTTATCTCTAGTTGGATTTTGACGTGTTTTAGAGATATCCCCAAAGCGGGATATTACAGTGGTATCAGAGCATAGTTCTGGCTCAGCCTATGGTATATGACATCGGGAAAGAGACCATACAGAGGTAGGAAGTATAGAGACTGTGAGCGTAGGTTGGAGACCACCTACAAAGAGGAAGACTGTGCCTGGGTAGAAGACACAGATCAGGAGAGAGAGCCTGTGACGGACGCGGAGAAGGTGGATCTTGTAGTATATTTAAGGCAGAAAGAGTCGATGGAAAATGACATAGAGGCCAAACAGTTTGGAGAGGCACTCCTCAAGTTGGTGCAGGATTTAGCTAGACAGATTGAGGTGATGGGACAAAGGTTCATAGCTATGGAGGCTAGGCAGCATGCGACTCCACAGGTTTTCTAGGTCAGAGAGGGATCAAGTACATCCCACCATTTTCCGGAGCAGGGTGCTGCTAAGCGTGATACTCCTCAGCCGACGGCTTCACATGCACCTACCCGCTCTACCATGCCCACTTTCCAAAGGCTTGAATGGGGGAAAAGCCCGGCGGAGGGTAGGCACGGACACTTGGGCAAGTATTTTGCAGAGTATCAGTCCTACGGGCAGGAGTGCAGGGATGCTCTCACATTCAGAGATTTTGTGCAGCTCCAACGGGACAGTAGAACCCGCGACCATCATAGAGGGCACTGGAATTATCATGATGGAGATTCCCACCATGCCTCTAGTAGATTTCATTTGCCTACGTTTGATGGATCATCAAACAGTTCGGCAAAGTCTTGGGTGGAGAAGCTGGATATCTATTTCCAGCTTAACCAGATGTCGGAGACGGAGGCCATCAAGGTGGCGACATTACATTTGGATGGTGAGGCCCAGGACTGGTGGTTCCATGGGATGGTTACACTCGGACACTCTACGGTGACGACATATGCCGAGTTTACCAGGAGGTTGATGGAGCGTTTTGACCGGAGGGATCTGGAACAGCATTTCGTTGAGCTGACGAGGCTCAAGCAGACAGGGAGCCCAGAGACATACATTGCAGATTTCTTGAGGGTTTCGGTGATGGTGCCAGATCTATCCGCGACACGGATGATCTATATGTTTGTGGAGGGATTGGCAGAGCCACTTCGAGGTCTAGTCAGATCTACTAGACCAGCTACTCTCCAGGATGCTATCAGCAGGACCAGGGACTTACAGGGTGCATTGCCCAGGATGCGGACACCTTACCCCCATAGACAGGGTTTCCAGCCCAAGGGGAAGGATGTGAGGGTTCCCCTCCAAAGGGGAATCCCAGACGGGCTCAGATAGATGATGATGCCAGGAGGGAGTTGAGGAAGAAGCGGTTGTGCTTCACTTGTCAGGAGCCGTGGGCACCAGGGCATAGGTGTGCTGCTGGCAAAGCACACTTCATCGAGGTCTTCTCCGATGATAGCGGGGAAGAGGATGAGGAGGATGATGAGGAGGCAGGAGATAGTCAGACGACCCAGGATCAGTGGCCGCCTCCACCTCCACGGACAGGAGGTGCAGCTTTTGCACCCACAGGAGGGGCCCTTGCAGCTTTGCGAGGAGTTCCTAAGTATTTGACACTGCGTGTACGAGGGACAGTACGTGGCCAACGAGTGTCGGTCTTGGTTGACAGTGGGGTGACCCACAACTTCATTGATGCACAGATGGTCGAGCGGAGGGGTATACCGACCGAGAGCTTTGACGGGTTTTCAGTCTTGGTCCCAGGAGCCCAGACGATGCAGTGCACCCGGTATGTTCCAAAGTTGGTAGTGACGATGGGTACCTACACCATGACCGATCACTTTTTCGTGGTCAACATATCAGATACCAATGTGGTGTTGGGTGTTCAATGGTTGATTACTCTGGGGAAGGTCACCACGGATTGGGAGGCCTTAGAGATGGAGTGGGATGACAAGGAGACCGAGAAGCATGAGAAGATCTGCGGGATGCATACTTACCCACCTCAAACAGTTTCGGCACACCGGATGGAGGTAGACTTCCGAAAGGGAGACATAGAGTGGGTGGTTGATCTACGGGCATCAGAGGCAAAGACCATCTACGGGCATCAGAGGCAAAGACCACCGGTCGGGCAGTTCATCCAGATATACAGGCCATCCTGGACAGGCATGAGGTAGTGTTTGGGGATATACCACCAGGTCGGCCACCAGATCGAGGGTTTGAGCATACCATTGAGCTTGAGCAGGGTATTCAGGCAGTGATCACTACCCCCTATAGGCATCCCAAAGCCTATCGGGATGAGATTGAGCGGGCCATCCAGGAGTTGTTGGCTCTTGGACACATCAGACCGAGCACGAGTCCGTTTGCTTCTTCTGTAGTGTTGGTGAAGAAGAAGGACGGCACCTTGAGGATGTGCATTGACTACAGGGCCCTGAACAAGAAGACTCTGAAGAACAGGTACCCTATACCCAGGATCGATGAGTTGATGGATGAGCTAAGAGGAGCTAAGTTCTTCTCGAAGATTGATTTGAGATCAGGGTACCATCAGATTCGCGTGAGGGAACAAGATATTCCCAAGACCGCCTTCAGGTGTCATTATGGGCACTTTGAGTTTTTGGTTATGCCTTTTGGGCTGACCAATGCACCAGCCACCTTTCAGTCTTGCATGAACCATATCTTCCGCAGTCATCTGAGGAAGTTTGTATTGGTTTTCTTCGATGACATACTCATATATAGCAGGACTTGGGAGGAGCATCTCCAACATATATAGGCAGTGCTACGCATCTTGGAAGAGCAATAGTTTTATGCTAAGCTCTCCAAGTGTGAGTTTGGGATGACGAAGATGTTGTATTTGGGTCATATTATTGGAGTGGACGGAGTGAGGGTCCATGAGGAGAAGATTAGAGCCATTAGAGATTGGCCGGAGCCGAGGAACGTGACGGAACTACGAGGATTCATTGGTACATGTACCTATTACAGGAAGTTCGTCAGAGGTTTCTCACAACTTGCTTCACCCCTTATAGATTTGACGAAGAAGGGGGCGTTCAATTGGTCAGATACAACGCAGCAAGCCTTTGATAGGCTCAAGGAGGTGATGAGTAGCTGCCCAGTGCTTGCATTGCCAGATTTTACGCAGCCATTCGTCTTGGAGTGTGATGCGTCGGGAGAGGGGATCGGCGCAATATTGATGCAGGGGGGATGCCCTATAGCCTTTGAGAGCCAGAAGCTCCTTCCACACGAGAGGTTGTATTCTATATACGACAAGGAGATGTTGGCCATCATGCATGCCTTGGCCAAATTCCAGCAGTATTTGGTAGGTAACAGGTTCAGGGTGAGGACCCATCACAACAGCCTCAGGTTCTTTTTGGAGCAGAAACAACTACAGGAGAGGCAACAGAAGTGGATCAGTAAGATCCAAGCATATGAATTTGACATTGAGTATGTCAAGGGTAAGAATAACGTGGTAGCAGATGCCCTTTCATGTAGACCAGCCACGTTATCTCTTATGAGCTTGGATACAGATTGGAGGGCTCGACTTTTAGTGGAGTACTCCAAGGACAGATTTGCATGTGAGGTGCTGGATGGACAGGTGGCGAATGACAGGTACAGGGTGGTTGATGAGATCATCTACTACAGGGACATGATCTTCTTGATTGAGGGATCTCAGCTTAAGAAGAAGATACTCCAGGCATCACATGATTCTCCATTGGCAGGCCATCAGGGGTTTACCAAAACGTACAGGGCCATTAGAGAGAGGTTCTCATGGAAGGGCCTCAAGGAGGACGTACTCCAGCACATCAGGGAGTGCGATGTTTGTCAGAGGAACAAGGGGGAGATGAGCCATCCTGCCGGATTGTTGCAGCCTCTTCCCATTCCGGAGGGGAAATGGGAGAGCATATCGATGGAATTCATCACAGGGTTTCCCATGGTGCAAGGCAAGGATTGTATCTTTGTCGTCGTTGATCGAATGACAAAGTATGTGCACTTTTTCGCCATATCCGCGCATTACACAGCAGCACAGGTGGCCGAGCTGTTCTTCAGAGAGGTTTTCAGGCTGCATGGTCTTCCTAAGACCATCATCAGTGATAGGGACAGTCGTTTCATGGGCGGATTTTGGCAGGAGCTTTTCCGACTAGTGGGGACGGAGTTGACACCGAGTACCAGTTACCACCCACAAACGGAGATAGTTAACAAGTGGCTGGAGGGCTACTTGCGTAACTATGTCAGTGGACAGCAGCGAGCATGGTTGAGATGGTTGCATTTGGGGGAGTACTGCTACAACACGACACATCACATGTCTATTGGTATGTCACCATTTTATGCTTTGTATGGGTACCATCCTTTATCTTTTGTTGATGTGATGTTCGGTGCTAGTAAGGCTCCTAGAGCCAAGATTTGGATCCAAGAGAGTCAGAACATCCTCCGAGCTCTCAAGGAAAATATGGCTACAGCACAGAACCAATGGAAGTTGTATGCCGAAAGAGGTTGGGTGGAGAGACAATTTGAGGTAGGGGACTTGGTCTACCTACAGTTGCAGCCATACTGATAGTCATCACTAAAGCAGAAAGAGGTTGAGAAGCTCAAGCCTCACTTTTACGGGCCATACAGGGTGATACACAGGATTGGGCAGGTTGCATATGAGTTGGAGTTGCCCCAAGGCAGCAAGACCCACAACATTTTCCATGTATCATGCCTGAAGAAGGCGCTGGGGAAGCAGGTGACAGTGATAGAGGAGCTACCACCTATAGATGATGAGGGGCACTTGGTGTTGTAGCCAGAGGCCATTATTGATACCAGGGAGAGGCAGTTACGGAGCAGGATGGTCTGTGAATTCTTGGTGAGGTGGAAGAATTTTCCGGATAAGGATGCCACTTGGGAGAGCGAGAAGATCTTGCAGCATCCATCACCTCAGTTGCTTGAGGAAAAGCAACATTTTTCCGGGGGAGACTATAATATTCCTAATTAGCGACAACTAATTGGAATATTTGATTTTGTTAGTTTTTCGTCTATAGTTTGTAAATAAATAAAAAAAGTAAGTGAAGAGGGTCTAACTCACTTAAGTGGAATAAGACATCCACCTAGTAGCACAACGTTGTGACTTGAGTGGGATTCAAGGGGGGCCTAACACCACGTAGAGGAGGGGGGCCTACGTACACTCTAGAAGTTTTTGCAAGCTTCTGCACAGATAAGGATGAGTATGTGGAGGAGAGAGAGGCTATGTTGGGTTTTGGAGGGAAACCAACGTTATAAAAGATGGAGGAGCCTCCTCATTTCATTCATTCTGGAGTTGATGATTTTTGAGTGAGACATTTGTCTTCTTGAGCACGCTGGTTGTTTAGCTTGTCTGCAGCACTGTTTAGTGCATTGAGTGTCTCCGATCGGAGATCTTGCCCTTAGCCTCAGGGGACTTCGAGTGCCTACTCGGGCAAGGTTGGTTTTTCAGCATTTTGTGAGTCATTTTATTGTTTGGGTTTGTTGCGGAGCTGGAGCTTATAGAGACTTCACAGTCACTGGGAGAGAGGACGTGGTCCATTGTGGAGGAGCTTCAGATTTGGGTTTTTGCAGGTGATTTAGCCAAGATTTTGAGCAGAGGGTCAGCCTTTGTCCATAGGAGGCTTTTGGCGGAGTTTGAGGTAGAATTCCAGCTATTTCTATCTAGCCTCTGCGTAGTGCCTTGGAGGCTAGCGTAATTCACTGGGGAGGTAGTTTCTGGTGATTTTCGGGGTTGGCCATTCTTGGTATGGTTTCTGGATTTTGTTTGGGTTGTTGAGGAGAGGAGGTTTGCCGATTTTTAGCTTATTCCGGCAAGGGGGTCAGCCCCTAGTCTTCAGTCCATTCCAGCAGTAGCAGCTACATGACAGTTTCCTAGCTGCTGGGACGCAGTTCATAGAGCAGCCATTTCCAATATTCTCTAAGAGTTTTGTCTCACTTGCCTTGAGCAATATTAGCCTATTGTACTTCATTACATTTCTTATATTAATAAAATGGCTCAACATTTCCTCTCTATTTTTTCTAGATGAGTTGCCGTAGTTGCCGTATTCTCTTTCTATGATATTATATGTCTGCTGCACTATTATTGTTTTGAGCGTTCTAGTTCTATACCACTTGGTGCGTTTATCTTTCACTCTTAGACAGAGTCTGGAAAGGGCCAGGTAGCCTCCGGATATCGTTCTCTTTTCAGAGGTGAAATATCTGGTAAATTCCCTCCTAGTCTATCTCTGGTTGGAGTTTGCCGTGTTTTAGAGATATCCATGAAACAAGATATTACAGGTTGGTTTCCTTCTTGTTGGGCATACTCATGATCATATTGATCAAATGTTCAGTCGTTTTTCAGTAACATTGAGGAGGAAAGGTGTTGGGAGTCTGCCATCATTAATTGAATGTATTAAGAAATCGTACATTCCAGAGCCTATTTTTCATGTGTTGGAAGAAACTATTGACATGCGAAGGTTTATTTTTGGATCACATGGTGAGGAGAAATGCATTGAACAACTTAACGACATTAGCTTCCAGCATCAATTTCGTATCAAAAAAAATTGATGGGATAACACTTATATGGGGCAAGAAGTATTCAACTATTGAAGAATGGGGACCATCATCAGGTTTAGCATTTTTGAAGTTCATTCCAGAGCGTCCAATATTTTCATCAAAGATATTGTTATTACAGTCAGTTGCTGAACTCCATAATGCACGAAGGCAGAAGAGAGACATAAATTATTCTAAATGTCTAGAGGAAATTAAAAGATGTATTAGAGATACATATGAGTACTTCGATGTTGCTGATTCAGTTTGGTGGGAGTCTTTTTTCAGTAATCAAAGTGATATGATTTCAAGATCAATAAATGGGGATACGCTTTTGAAGACTCCTTTTTTTTGCCACAAAATATGCCAAATGAACATGAACATCAGGAAACACACAATGTTGAACAACAATAGCCTCAAGCTATTATTAATTCCCCACAGGTAGAGGAAAGAGAAATCTATATTGGTTCTAGAAGATCATGTGCACAACGTGAAGCCATGGAAGACCTTTACAGGGGTTCTGTGCAGGATCTTAAGGAGGGTTGCATGATAGCAGTGTTAGCAGATGAAGATCCACTTGGCTATCCATTCTGGATTGCCAAGGTTATAAATGTCATTAATGAAAATGAAGAGATTACAGTTGTTGATGTACATTGGTATGCCACAAGTACCCACCCTTTCAATGGTGTGTACAAGCCAGAGATGGTAGTGGAAAAAAGAATTGGTAGAAAGAGAAAAAGAAAGGGCACAAATATAAATCGTCGCCGCACAGATGTCTTAAAATTGGAGGATGTTGACATACTTGTGTATGAATTCAATTTGACAAAGAGAGGAACTCTTCGGTTGTAGACCATAAATATTTTGAAGAAATTGCTACCAGAACAATTACTGTTGAAATGGGACTCTGCAGAATGTAGACATAGATCTACAAGACTTTTGAACTCTGAAATGGTGGGCATGCATGTTGACTCAGATGGAGCACTAGTTGATGAAAGAGAAGAATATGGATCATCTTCATCTGCATCGAGCCATTCATCTGAAGATGTAGGTTATGATGGTGTGCTAGAACCTATGGTTGATTTTGAATAACTATCTAAGACACTTTTATGTAATTGATGTTTGCATGGTAACTTGAAATAAAAATTTTGACTTCCATCTCATTTTTCATGAAGTTATGAGACATTTCTATGTTTGTTGGATTATATGTTTTAATTATGAATAATTCATCTCTTTAGAATATCGACAATGCAACAATGAATTACAAAAATAATTTATGTTATATTCAATGTACCAATGTTGATATTTTAATTATAAGTAAAATATAAAATAGAAACTAATGTTGAATTTTTAGATTATGCAGTGATATTACCATGATATTATGTATTGTTACCATTTGGTATAAGATACTTTTAAATTTTTTAATAATTATATGCATCATTGAAAGGGAACACTTTGTTTTGATGCTTGATTTTTAGGTTTTGGTTGAAATTAGATTTAAATTTGTCTTATGCTAAGATTTGAAAAAATATAAGTTTTTATCCTTTAAAATTAAAATTACTCTTACTTGTTTCTGTTCAATGATAATTTTTTCATTTACTTGTTCATTTTTTAAAATTGTTTAAGTCTTATAATTTCTCCATTAATTCATTGTTCAAGTATGTTGAAAACTTAAGATTGAAAAACTTTAGATTTACAACTTGTCATTAAGGTTTTTATGCGCTACTAAATTTTATCTTTAATGTTATGGTTGACAATAATTGCAATTTTGGGGTTGTTTAGAGTCAAGATATTTTATGTTTAACAACATGGATGAAAATTTTTCGAAATGATAAGCCCTTCAGACATGTATTTGTTTATCTTTAACATCATCTATCAAAAATGTTAGAAATTTATGATTTTAAAAAATGTCCTAATATGTTGTCTTTAATTCCATTGTTACAAGTGTCAAAATTATGACAATTGTTTTTTTTTGTTATTCTAGCATCAACTGGTTT